>CM076577.1:721679614-721879663 GCA_034641835.2 Pinus albicaulis | reverse complement strand
ATGTTCACACCATTAGGTGTTTATTTCAGCTTCTTATTTATCCTCCTTCCTCATAAGGAGTGTTATTTCGCTATCACTAAGGGGTTAAGGGGTCTCCTTACCTGTTTTATTAAGAAAAATTAAAATATGCCATTATAATGTTCCATTTTAGCTTGAGGCTAAAATTGGGAACATTACATATAAATGAGGTTTTGTCATTTGTATCATCCAAGAATTGTTCATTTATGTAATGTAAAGGAGGTTTCCCCATCGAAGAGGTTGATTTCCAAGTCACTGATCTCTCTTTTCTTCTATTTTGTGAGTTGGATTCATAACACATTCAAGTTCAAACTCAAAATTAAGTCCTAGATCCCAAGAATGGGGCCAAGAAAGAACATAACACTCTCAGAGAAGTGCAATTTTCAGATATGCTAAGTAGCTGAAACCCAACTGATGCAAGGAAGTAATAATTTGAGGGGAGAGGATGTGTTGAGCCATCAGTCCCTTGATTGCATCCAAACCGATTAAGATGTTATCACCATTTCTTTCTTGCCATCTTAGATTACCACATAGCCAGCATTTGTCATGCATCATACTACTCCATATCACAAATTTCCCATGCTTAGAAGGAGCATTATCAGTGACCCAATCCTCCAAACTATGATGATGGAGATATTTACCTTTCATAATCTCACTCCATAAGCCCTAAAAATTAAAATCCCTCCATAGATTCTAGAAGAGAAGGGACAAATTAAAGTGTTTTGTGTCCCTTAGCCCCTAACCTCCCGAGTCTTGTGGGTGAGAAAGAGAGTTTAACTTGATAAGGTTGAATTTTTTAACTTGTCTTGTTCCTTAACACAAGAATTTAGCTAAGATGGCATTGATTTTATGGGTGTTCATTGCATGAAATAGGAATAAGTGCTTCCAATACATTGTCATTCCTTGAAGAACAAACTTAATCATGTTCACCCTGCCACCAAGAGATAACCATCTATAATCCCAAAGAGAAAGTTTTTTTGTATTTTAAGGATCGACCAATCCAAATCTAGGATGTGGTAGTTTCATGGTTTACCATCCTTTCAAACAAGTGTACTCCCCCTCCATCATGAGTGTCCTATATTTAAAATATGGTTGGGAGGAAGTGAAGAAGGCTATTAGAAAATACATTTTGTGATCCAAACCAATTCATCCATGGCTAGATAATCAGTTCCTTCATTGTACCTTACCCCCGTGATTTATATTATGTTTACTTTGATTCAATTACTAAACTCCCAAAATGAAGATCTGGGCACAATTATTAATAATTTAGTTACTTGTTCAATTGAACTCAAAATCCACCATAATAGGAAGGTACTTCATGCTACAGACTCCTCCATCTACTCCACCCACATGAATTACGATGAAATCTATTTCACACATTGCAAATAAAAAAACTATTGGTTTATGCACCACTAGGCTATTGTCACCACCCCAACTAATAAATTTATGGTTTATTATACTTGTAATATGACTATCACACCTCTTTCATAGGTTCTCGTATATCATAGGTAATCTAAAAAGTGCTAGGTTCTTCATCTGTAGGGAAAATTATTTAAAAATGTCCATAACATTGTAGGTTAGTGTGTATGACTACACACATTAACATGAAAGAGAGATATTGTCAAAAATTGTGATTCTCTATGCATATTTTCATTCTAAGAATAAATGAACTACATAGATATGATTTTTATTCATGGCCTCAATTATTCGATAATACATATAATCATTGTTTATAGCTTCACAAATGACATAGACTATTTTGTGCCTCATATTTTAATTATATGCATCATTTGAATACCTTTCTTGACAATGCACTTGTACATCATAGATATTTTCTTTGTCAAAAGGAGAAATGTTGTTGTGCTAATTTTTTCCTAGATGATGACTAAGAGGATAAATATAATTAAGGAAAATTTTGAGAATCCATGAACTTATTTGGAAGTGTAGAAACCTTCATGAATCTTACTAATTCATAAAATATTAACTATAAAATGTGCAATGATATATATTTCTAAGAATTTTATATAGTGTTTTTTTTTTTTAATTTTAGCTATTTTTTGTGGTAAATATGATTTTTTCCTATATAATTTGGGTGAATCGTTTTACAAAAAATGGAAATAAAAAAAATCTTTTTCATAAAAAGGGGGAAATTAACCCAATGGAAAAATTATCCCCTAAAATTTTCCCTTTGAGTGCACTATTAAACTAAGTTGGTTGAATAGGTTATGTGGAGGTTGTGGTGTTCAAGGCATGTTGTCAAGCTGTTGGGGCCTTTTTTTTAAAAAAGGAACAATTTTGAGTTGTGGAGAACAGGTGGCGGAGCGCAATTAAGGTAGACCGGGGGCTGTCATGGTTGCGGATAGTCGGAAGATAGGTGGAGCGATAGTTGCAGAGAACAACGTAGATGGAAAATATGGGAGACAAGGACAATCAGTATAACTCCTAGTAATTAAGAAGAAGTGGCAAGCAACGGAGCAGGAAAAGAGGAAAGACTGACAATCATGTTGGCAAAAGAACAAATAGGCAATCAGCCAACGTAGATGAGTTATTTAGTCAGTGCGAGAGAGGCCCGAGAGAGAGCAGAGCTGTAGGAGAGCTTTGTGAGATCTCTGTTGTACTGAATCACATTGTAATAGACTCTGCGGAGTGATGTATGTAATATGATACTGATAATGAAATATGGTTATTGTTGTGTTTAATGTTCTGAGTTGAGTATTAATCAGTTGCTTACTATGATTGTATGCCCCGTTTTAAATTTTAATTCAGCATCCTGAATATTCTTGATGAGTAATAGGGTATACATAGTAGTGAGATCTGTGTATTGTTTCAAGTTCCTTTAGTTGTTCTTCATGGTTGTAATCATATGGTACATGATCTGTCTCCTAATCTTACTAAGGTCACGACATGCCGCGGGTGAGACACTTTTCTCCTTGGAGTAGGGTGAAAATGTTGGTGTTGTGCTAGACTACTACAGAAACCTTATTGGCCTCTATCCTGAACCTAGGTCTTGCTTAAAGACCTTCTTTTTCGCCAACAAATGGTTCCGTTTTCAGGACCTAAAAATTCATTTAGGAGTTAGATCATGGTATCATGGATCTACGAGAGAGAATTACGAAGCTGGTGGGATAACCATATAGACTTGTTCATATCGCAACAAGCGGAGCTACGACAACAGAGGGAAAAGACAGTTAAGGATCGAGTCCTATTTTCTGAATCTGCAAATGACCTGTACGAAATTTTCTAGGGAAAGTTTCCTGAAGAAATTTATAATTAGTTGCGGAGACTACAAGTCAAGTCACTTCCAGGATGGTCGCGTAGAGTCTTTCGTAAGTGGATACACATAGATTTAGTAGCACTCCATCGGTTAGATACCAATTTGACCCGAGCTGTAGATTTCTGGGTACAATCTACCTTGGAAGGATACATTTTTGAATTCACAGTGGAGTGTTATCAATCCTTTTCAAAAGTTGAGGACATATTCAGATCCAGATTGTGGGGAGAACTATTGAAGGAAATCCACTTGTGGATCAAATATTTAATGGTAGACGAGGTTTTGATGGCATTTAAAAAGTCTGAGATGGAGACTTAAACCTCCAGTACTGGGGGAAGGAGCCGAGGGAAAGATGCTATAAGTAAGTAAGAAGGGGGAATAGGGATATGGATGTCGAAACCTCCAGTAGACTGAGAGAGCGACGAACACATCAGAGGGCGTAGATTGCCGAGAAGTGGCGGGAAGGGGTGATGAAGGAAATTAGTCGACAGGATAAAGAGAAGGCGTCGCAGAGAAAAGGGAGAAAATTCCAATGTGGAGGATGTGCGCCCCAAGGAGATATCTTATGTGGAGCTGCATGTTGCGATGGAGCAACTATTTCGAGAGAGAGGCGCTGAGATCATACCCTGTTGAGTACAGTGCCAAGTACCCAACAATGCCATTGGTAATCATCACATGTTTTTTTTCCCACTACACCTCATGCCTATGACAGGCCGTCCTGAAATGCAGGGAATAATTCCTAAGAGATCCATATGTGGAGCACCGTTACGTAACAAAATAGACAGTGAGAAGAAAATTTTGGCTTGTAGTTTGTGGAACAACCAACATTACGCGAATAAGGCCGCAGAAGATACATCCATTTATACAAAAAAAAAATACCAACAATTATTTCATCGAAATGCCTTGTTGCTCAACATATTATTAAAGTTGTTGACCCTTCCCTTATAATACAACATGTTATTAATGCTTTTGAGCCTTCCCTTACAAGATAATATACATGGGGAAAATAAATGTCTTGATTGGAGAAAATGAGCTTGAAGCATGTGATTTAGGCATCATAGAGATGCCTTACTAGGAAAGTTAGGATTATAGTTGTAAAGAGGGCACCTAACATGAGAATAATGGTTCATGAAGGGTTCAACTTCTTTATGCATTATAATTATTATATTTTGCTGATTTTTTTGTATTTTGAATATAATTAGTTGGATGTTTGTATGATGAGCGGTATTTTGATATGGAAATCTAATGGTAATATAAAATATTATGTAGTTTCAAGTAGTGTAATTTAATGTATATATATTATAATAAATATTAATTTGTAAGTTAATATGTAATATAAAATAGTATGCAGTTTCAAGAAGTGTAATTTAAGGTATATATATTATAATAATGATTAACTTGTAAGAAAAATTGGGTAAAGTAATTATGTAGCTACTTAGTTAATCTTTGAATTATATTTAAGTAGTTTTTCTTTTATTTTATTTTTGTTTCTTATAGTGTATAGTGTTGTATGTTATTTTATGATGGTAAATTTAATTTAATTGTTTTTTCCATTAGAAGAAGAAATAAATATAGCTTCTTTAATGATATAAAAGTGAAGTTACATAGATCAAGGACAGGGAAAAAGGTGTCCAGTCACATGGAGGATGCACCTTATAACAAGACAAAAAATACAATAAGATAGAGCAGTATCAAATGAGGCCAAACACAATCGGGAAACACCAAAAAAGATCAAGAAGCAACAAGGCCAAGCTCTGTCAACATACAAAAAAGAGCCATAAGATTGAACAACCAAGAAATCATAGCTCAAACGAGCTTGCATGAAGGAGACCCATCAACCAAAGGCTCAAAAAACATTAAGGAGTAATCCCGCACTTAGAAATAACATCTGCTTCTACATTTTGCTCCCTATAAATGTGGAGGAAAGATATGTCATTGAAGGAAGAGCAAAGAACAACAATATGTGCCATCCAATGGTGAAGCAATGGAACCTCCAGAGGATTCCTCTCTAATAGCCAATCGATGACAATCTTTGAATCACCAACAATCTTGATGGAGTCGATGACTAGCCAAACAACACTTCGAAGTAAACCACACAGTGCCACGACCTTCCCGAAAGTTTGTACCACCACCATCGTTCCAAAAGAAATGAAATTCCCTACCACGACAGATCTTGACGATGACCCTAGCCCGAAGAGAAAAGGGAGAAAAGTTCAATGTGGAGGACGCACACCCCAAGGAGATATCCGATGTGGAGCTGCATGTTGTGATGGAGCAACTATTTCGAGAGAGAGGCACTGAGATCATACCCTGTTGAGTAAATTTCCAAGTACCCAACAATGCCATTGGTAATCATCAAGATACATCCATTTATACAAAAAAAAAAAAAAATACCAACAATTATTTCATCGAAATGCCTTGTTGCTCAACATATTATTAAAACTGTTGACCCTTCCCTTACAAGATAATATACATGGGGAAAATAAATGTCTTGATTGGAGAAAATGAGTTGGAAACATGTGATTTAGGCATCATAGAGATTCCTTACTAGGAAAGTTAGGCGTATGGTTGTAAAGAGGGCACCTAGCATGAGAATAATGGTTCATGAAGGGGTCAACTTCTTTATGCATTATAATTATTATATTTTGCTGATTTTTTTGTATTTTGAATATAATTAGTTGGATTTTTGTATGATGAGTGGTATTTTGATATGGAAATCTAATGGTAATATAAAATATTACGTAGTTTCAACACTAGTACAAAATGGATAATTAGTTACTAAAAAAACGACTAAAATTTGCATATAAACGACTATTTTTCGGTCGGTGACCAGTAGTAGCTAATTTACAATATCTTATAACGTGACCAAATTTTGGTCATTTTTAGCTTAGTCATTAATTGGTTATCTCAGTTTTGTTGTTTAATAGTATATTTGGTCATTAATTTAGTCACCGATTTGGTCATTAATTTAGTCACTGATTTGGTCATTAATTTAGTCATTGATTTGATTATTAATTTAGTCACTGATTTGGTCATTAATTTAGTCATTCATTTAATCTTTTATTTGGTCATTAATTGCCACAATTAGTGACCAAATATACAACAAAATATATTACTATATGATCACCTAAGAAAACCAATTAATGACCAAAGAAATATGACCAAAATGTTGGTCGTGTTATAAGATACTGTAAATTAGCTATTAATAGTCATGTATATGCAAATTTTAGTCATTGTTTGAAATGAATTAATGACCGAAGAATTATAACTAAATTTTGGTCGTGTTATAAGATACTTTAAATTAGCTACTAATAGTCGTATATATGCAAAATTTAGTCATCATTTGTGATCACAAATTTATCATTTGCAATAGTCATTTATCTTTTTTTGGTAGTTTTATATTCATTATATAAACAACTAATTTAGTAGTTTATATGCATTTTATTTACTTTCATTAATAATCATTATAAATGACTAATTTAATCATATATTCATTTTATTTGTGTTCATCATTAATCAATATAAACTATTAATTTAGTAGTTTTAAATTGATTTTGTGTTCATTATTAATCAACATAAATTAATTTGTATGATTTTAAAAATGTCATACAATTTGCATGTTCTTCTAATATGAAAACACAAAATTGCATATATTAATTACAATACTAAACAATATCAAGTGCAACTATAAATCATCTCAACTACATAAATTATATTATATGAAATGTTAAAGTATTACAATATGAGTTTCCAACTTAATATTGGCTGGACTACAATTTACACATGAAATGGTGTTTCAGCACTTCAAAATATTATCATTGTGTTTGCAAGGCATTGCAGGTGAATTCACCAACTCTGAAGACTTGACCATCAGTCTTTATATGTGCCTTATGCGGGATATTGGCTCTAAGGGTATAACCATAACAGCTCTCTCTCTCTTTTTGCATTTGTCGCTCAAATGTTATTGCTCCCCTCTTTTTTCAATTCATGCTTCTTACCATCAATACTGAGTTCATTTTCTGAAAATAAAAGAAGACACAATGCAGAGTGCAAAACATAAAAGACAATGAACACTAGAATATAAACTAAATTAGACTATAAATATAAGGTTATACAACATATACCTCAACATCAACAATGTGAAAACCATTTTTCCCCATACAAGTAAGAAACTCGAACAATTTTTCTTCATTGTGGCGATAATGGTCACTATAATGTGGCCAGATAACCTGTATAAACAAAGCAAATAAAATGTCACCATATATAGAAAAGAACGCCTTCGTAACTTAGTATTCAACTTTCAAGAAAAGCTTAGGAACAATCATGTCAACTAAGTTATATGCTAAAAGCTCAAGTTGTAGATAACTTGTGAAAACAAATAATTTGAGGTGTGATGTTTAATCCTTGTCGTTTTATTCACAACAACATTTTATTTTCTAACGCATGAACTTAGTCAAATATATAAACAACATGTACTCAAATAACAACATGAAAGTAACTTTTTCTGATAGTCTTGAAAATATTTTAATACAAAATAGCGATAAGGATTCCAATCAATATAGTGTAATACTAATTTCATCTTCAAGCTTTGGTTGTTGTTTAAATGGACAAGATACTACGTATTTTCAATTTCATAGTTAAAAGAAAAACAAAATCATAAAGAGTGGATATTATGGAATGGAAATTGCAATTATAAAAAAATTGTTTACCTGTCCACCGATGTCATGTCTGGCATTCCTAAAACATTTGCTTTCCCAAAATAACCATGAGGTGAAATAATCACAACATTAAAAACCATAGGAATTCCTACTAGAAACGTTTCCAAAGTTGATGGCTTAGGTGTCTAAGCGATCTCTAACAGCGAATGAACCATATCCAAGATGTGATATGCATTGTCTCCCCATCCTTTTTCCAATCACATTTCCTATAACCTGCCCACAGCAGAGACAAGTAACAATCAAACAAAGACATTGAAATTTGTTTTTATATTTTATATCTATAAAATTTGAATCGGATTTGTTTCATAAACATATTAATTCATATTTAAAGTCTTCCTGGCATATGAGAAAGTATCAATCAAGTAAGACATCAGAAAAATCAACCTCAATGAGGTCCTAAAATTATTTCTACAATATCAATATTTTTCTTGTTGTGATATCTTCGATAGAAAAAATAACATATTTGCAAAAGAAAAATGCATATATTACTTATGGTCAAACATTGTATATGGTGTATTCTTAAGCAATTTTTTAAAATGTTTCTTCGCCTAATTTACAAGAGTGAATTGTAGCTTGGTTAAACTTTGTATCTTTTCATTCAACATCAATTTCTACAAGATAAATGTTGCACATTATTCTTTCCCATTTCTCAACATGCTACATGTGATAAATTGAAAGTCACATAAAACCAAGAACAAACCCTTTTCTAACCAAAACAAACAAACAAACAGTGTCTCTAATAAAACATCATTATAATATTAGAAAATGAAAAGAGGGTGGACCATTTTTGTTGTTTGACTTTGCCTATTTTTGTTATGAAAGTGTTGGAGCTTCAGGAACCAACAAATGTGAGGGAAGTCGTAAATGTGAAAAAAATTATGTTGACCTAATTTGTAGACTTCTACAAAATGATGTGAATGATGCCATTTTTGGATGTGGTAAATATCATAATAAAAAATGGCATGTATTTGAATAAATTACACTGCAATGACTACCATGGGCCTCCATGGGTTATAGGCCCTCAGTATGTTAATCTTGATGATGAAATAGAGATGGCAACGATAAATATGGGTGGTCCTAGTTTGTATGGTGGATATCTTCAAACCAAGTTCGTCATCTCAATGAACCTAGGTTCTGACATGGTAAACCTAGATCTGATCTTCACCCAATTTCATTCCATCATACTTTGTCAAGACTCAAGAGGACATAATGGTCCTTAGCTTATAAAGGGTTTCTTTTGAAGTTATCGATAAAGCTTATCCAAAGCAAATGGGGCTCCAAGAGATATGGATAATTTAAATGATAACAATTATATGTTTTTTCCCAAGATTTAAATGTAGGTATAAATTTTGCGGATTTTACTAATAAAAAGAATGAGAGAAATAATCCATGAGAAGAATATATTGGTCATTGTGATTAGGGAAATACTCGGAGATAATAAGACTATTTAGGTTCAAATCAAAGATGGTGTTGATTCTTTAGCTCCTCAGTTGTTGGTAGTTTTTAAGGTAGGAATTTCAATTCTTCAAGGGTGGGGTCCTTCGGCATAATTGCATCTGCCTTGGTTTTATCACCCAAAAGCAAAACATAATCAACAAAGAGTAAATATGTCAAGTTTAGGGCAACTCCTATTTGTATATTTGTCAAGCTTATAGTTCTTTTTTACTCTGTTATAACTCTATTGAGACCACCTACTCTACAGTAAAAAATAGCAGAGGAGCCATTAGTCATACCTACCCATGGTCTCTTGTAGGCATGATAGAAGAATACGCTAAGCCATTAATTACAATTGCAAAGATATTGAGGAAAGACAATTCATTATCTAGTTAACCAATTGCACATTCAACCCTATATGGATGAGTAGCCCTAAATAAAGCCAGTTTTCTTTATCATATGCCTTGGAAAGACAAAATCACTAACATTGCTTGTAATTTTATGGTTTGATGTTATAAATTCCTTCTTGGGCTACTCCTATTCTGTAATGGATTTGTTTCCTAGGAAGGATGTAAAATTGTTCTAATGATATGGAATTAACTTAGTGGATTTTGACCCTAAATGCACTACTTTTTGCAATGATTTTGTAGATGCAATTACAAAGTGATATGGGTCTGAAATAATCTCATTCTTGTCTAATTTTCGGGATTAAAATCTGAAATGTTGAATTTAAAGCTCCCAAATCATGCCTGTGTATTTTAATTTGTCAGCAATTCTTAGTTGGTCTATTTGAAGGAAGTCATAGAACCCCTAGAAGAATTCTATTGTCCTATGAAGTGACTGAGGGTTATTATACTTTTGGAAACAATGCAAAATTGTTGTCATTCTTCCTTTTGATATTCAATCCATCAATGCCTCATTACCCACCTCACCTACAAAACTGGGGAAATATGAAGTCATCTTTAACTATCTCTCTTAAATTTATTCTATCATCCTCTTTATAAATTCCCTCAAAATGGTATGTTGATGAGCAAATTGCTCCTCGAGATGAGACACCTTCTCATGAGGCAAAGTTCGTTGATAAACAACATCTTGAAGCAATTGTTCATTATAATTATGAGATGTTGAAGAGAGAAAAGATTTGATATTTAGTAAAGGCTATGAAATAATTTTAGTGATTTGGTACAAGGAAAGACATGAACAGTGAGGGAATTGTGGAGATTCCCTACAACTCTTTTCGCAAATGTGACACGTGAGGATGTATGCTTATTAAACAACTATATTTGAGAATGTGCACCATTTTGAAGGCAAGGCTATTTTGGATGTAGGCACAGGAAGTTTGACACAAGCTCTTGCACCCGACCCGACAACCCACATGCTTACCTAATACTATGATCTATGTGCTTCCCCACTTGTCAACTGTAGTTGCTCCAATTCTCGGTCAAATTGTGCCTAATGGCCTGTCACTGTGGCTTCAAATAGGCTACTCGACCACATGTGTGGTGGTTATTAAACCTGCACTAACACGGGTCTAACTGGCTCTGATAGCACTCCTCCATCCACAAACTAATTATGCTGACAACTGCCCTTCTATCGATCATTTGTGTGTATTTTCCCTCGCAATTTCTCAACAGTTGAGTGGTGTCAACTAGTCTAGCCCATGTTGTTTCCTTCTTAGTGAGTTTCCACCTTATGCTTCTTGTGGTTTTTCTTTTGTCGAGTGCAAGCTTGTGTGCGGGCCACAGTTCTTCCACCAACGACTGTCGACCATACCTTCCCACCTCTCCTGGAAAACTACACTCGAAACTACGTGTTTCTTCAAGGTGATGTTGGTAGATCCTTTTCTACCAACCGAAATGTCAGCCACCCCTTCTTTGCGTAGTTTTCTTTTCCTATTGGCAGCAGGGTTTGACCCTTATTTCAACCACTTTGTTTTTTCCATGACTGACACAGCCTTGTCACTTGTGGATAATTTATTCAACCCCTATACAACATACAGACTAATCTATATGACCATTTTTCAATCCTTAAAAAAAATTAATTACTTCAGGGCACTATGCGACCGATTTACTTCGGTCCTAAAAACACATTATCTTGCAAGAAAAAAAGGAATAAGACCCATAGATGACAAATTAGGTTCCTATCAATCAGTGCAAAGCTTAACAATGCCGAACACAGGGCAAGGTTGTTCGAGCATATAAAATAGGATAGGTTACAAAGCTAATAGGTTGTGTAACAGTAATATTTCAGAGCCTTTTGTTTACTTCATGTATATCTCTACAATAATTTCCTTTAAGGCCAATAATGTATTACTAACTATCTAATGGTAGAGATTGTTTTATTCCATCAAAACTCATGTAAAGGATGGAAAGACAAACGTGTGCAGGATAAAAGTTGACGGTGAGATTTTTATGCATATTTAGTCAGAGCACAAGCTAAAAACTAACCAACCATTCACTTGTCAACATGAGAGAGCACAGATAAACCACAAAATTGGTCAGGAAAAATTGTGAGCGGGCTACCTTGAAATTTTCTTAATTACATATGTCTACTAATGTCGATTGGATACAAACATTGAATGTTTTTCTTCTTGAGAAATCCATCAAAATCCCCTAGTTTCTTGGGCATGAAGCTTTCTAAATGAACTCCTGATTTGTTTTACAAAGCAAATAATACAGGCTCCCCCTTCAGTCTCTTAATATCTTCCAAAATAGTTCCAGGAACTTCTATTGCATGACCATTTTCTAATAAGCTTCCTGGCTTTGTACCTCCATCCTTGATTTCCCTTGCTATATCTTGACTAAATAATATCCCTTCAACAACCATTTTTGTGAGAATCCTACCAAGGAACTCAGGAGCCTTGGGCGCATCAACAGTAGCATCCTCCAATGAAAATAGTACAGTATCCAACCTAGAAACATAAAAATTATATATAGTTATAATTCATAATAATAAATGGCCATAGACTGTAGTATTCATGAAATAAATTCAAACTTGAATAAGAACAAACACAAAATTTCACACTACCCTTCAATAAGTTGTCGTTGATTTAGCAAGAAAGGCTCAGACTTGCATAAATGTGTAAGTAGATTCCCCAGAAGATCAATTTCAACATATTTCCTGAAAAAAGAATCTAATATCCAAAGAGAAACCATATTTGAATGGAACAATGGTGCTTTAAGGTCATCTACTCAAAAATTTGCCTCCTTCAAATCTCTCACACTAGATGGTATGTCATGCAAAATTAAGAAAAAGTCAGGGAAACTTGTTGACTTCTCTAAAAGAAAAAATGAAAATGCATGGAAGCTTTGTAAATGAATGCACCTGTAATATTATTTGATTGTCATTTCATCCTTTTTCTTAAGTTGAACCTCAATAAGTTGTGAACTCAAAGTTCTTTGATAAGAATGTTCTTACAGTTGAAATTCAGCAATTGCAGTCTTCCCACCTCTGTCACCTTATGAGTAGGAATTCTTAAACTCTCTTATGTCATTATCCAAAAATTTTATTTCCTGGACACACGATTTTGCAAATAAATGCTTTTCTGCAGCATAAGTCCTTGTCAAAATTTCATCTCTCATACCAACTGGCATCCGGCTAGAACTGCAACCTGAAATCGGACCTGCACCTATTCATCTATTACTCAGAGATGTGAATGGTGGAATATATTCTAGAGCACTCTTAGCATATGGAAAAGGTTGAGCCCTCCATCCTATTCCCTTGCCAAGACCTCCCTTACGACCAAGAGTCAAGTGGCCATCATCAAAAGCTCTTTGTGTTGAAGGGCTTAGCATAGACTAATTTTCAAATTGAGCCCTATCCACAATCTGATCATCTTGACTAGTGAATCCGCAGTCACGTGGTCCCATATGGGGTTGTGGCCCTTTAATCCCACCCATATGTGGAAGTGAACCCATTTGTGCACCCGCCATGTAAGGTGGCATCGCGGGTCCTCTCACACCATGATCAAGTGGTGTCACAAGTCTCCGACCTAAATGTCCCATATTGGTACCTCGAGAGCGGTCTCGTTGTGGGAGAATTATATAAATCCCTGTGGGAGCATTTGCCTAAATCAAAAAATCCTTCTTTTTATTCTTCTTGTTGACAACTACTACCTTGGCACCATCACCAATATTTGCAACATTATTCTTCGCAGAAACATTGGAAGAACTTTTATTCTCCTTTTCTGTCAATCTAGCTACTAAATCCTGCTTGCCTTCACTTTCAACAGCCAAAGATGACACTTGAAGTTCAACAGATGTTTCACACATATCACTATTAGTGGTGGATACTTGACCCTTATCTTGTGTGTCAATTTCCTTCACATTGGCAGTTGAACCTTCCCCAAGTAATTTAGCACTATCATGGTTAACCCTACCTTTGTTTCTATATCCAGAAGATTTTTTGCAGTCAAAAAGTTTGTTACCAGACAGAAAACCTGGTTTTTCCTCCAAAATAGCCATATCAGCTTTAGGGAGCACTGCTGTAGCTTCTGATTGTAATTCCCATTCAGACACCTTGCCTGTATCTGCTGTTGACTGCTCAGATACTACTAACACTTCACCCTTTTTGTCTTTGAGCAGATTTTGATCAACAGCCACTGTGCCATTGTCATGTGTAGCCAGTTGAGATGACAACCTACTCATGCATTCCAATGATTTTGCTCTCCCCAGCATGAAAACTAGCTTTTTATTTTCCAATGACAGAATTGGAAAAATAAGTCAGCTCTCTGTTTATGACAGCATCAGGTGAACTTGATAACTCAGATGGGGAATCAGAAACCACAACAGTCCCATGCTCAGGATGGAGATCATTTCCAAGATCTTGCTTCTCTCCAATTACAAAATTAACAAAATTATTTCTGCAGCTTTGTCTAACATTATCGCTTGTTGATTCAGATTGTTTATTCTTCACATTTCTAAGTTTTGAATCTAATTTAATGCCATCCTCACTGCATGTATTCTCCCACAGTCCATGAGTAATGTCCATGGTGAGGCTATGATCTGGCAGCAAGCCGGATAACTGATGATGACCCAGGTTCAGGATCTATATGGCATGCTACCCATGATAATCTCATTGAATCAGTTGGGGTTACTGGGTTGGGTTAGGAAAAGTGGCTGTCATGGACATCTGGGAAGGCTCCAGTATGAATGGCCCGGGGACACATGCATATTTATACTAGCCTTAAGAGTTTTCCTTGCTTTCCTCAATGGAGAAGATAGGATATAAAATTGTTATAGATTTTGAATAGATGACACAACCTCTTCTAGGCCTATTGTCCATGGTTGAATATGCCTCTTGCATTTTCAAGCTCAAAGAGTTGGCATAACTGGTCATTTCCAATTTTACTAGGCATTTTGCTAGTTTCATGCCATTAGGTTCCAATTTTGAATCCCATGTGTGAGGTGTGCTATCCACTAGTTTATATTCGGGTTTACACAAAAAATCCAGAATATGAAAATGAAGGAAATAAGGGTTCTACTTCATGTATTTTCACAGTTGGCTGATCCCATGGAGTTAAGAAGGTAGCGCTATTCATCAACAATGGAGAAAATCAGTGACAAATAACAGTGATTGTTTATTTTGAATCCTTTAAGTATGAGATCATAGAAGACAATTGTCAAATTCAAATTTCAAAGAGGACAACAATCATTGAAGGCACAAGTCTTCAAAGTGCAGAAGAATTCGTCCTTTTGCAAAAGTTTGTACAAGGTAGGAGGGATATTACACTTGTCTCCAGGGCACACAGAATTAGTTAGAAGTATTCAAGAATTTTTGCATACAGATATCAATGTCACTCAAGAAGTCCTCCTTGAGATCTTTGGCCACAAAAGATGTAGAAATATAACATTTCAGAATCAACTTCCTATGGATGATTGTAGCTGTGAAGTTTTTAGCACCAAGAGTGGATTATGTTGCCTTTACATGTGTGTTATTTGGAGCAAACTTGACTTTCAAGTGAATACTTGCTGATTGGTAGTCTGTGATCTTTTTTCCCACTAGACATAGATAGATTCTGCAATCGATGAAGGAGAAATAAGCATGGGTAACAATAGTAAGGGTTGTGCAGGGTCATTTGAAATTCTTTTCATATGTATGGCTTGTAAGAGAACACTGGAACTATTAGGGTAAAGGATGTTTTTCAGCAATGTGAACCTGCTTGTGATAGGAAAACCCTTGTGAAGGAATTTGATTGTGTTCAAAGGATATTTCATGGAAGTGAGAACTCTAAGGGGAGAAAACTACTTTGAAAGTCCAAAGAATTATTGGAAAGAGTGGAGTTGATGATGAGGCTACAATTTGTAAAGTGATGCAACGTGTCTTTCAAGAGTTAGAGATTGGATTATACTTGGGGACCTCCTTATTCGATTTGTGAAATACCTTGTTTGATCCAATGATATGGAAAATAAAGCCTTGCTGAGAAAATAGATTGTCAACGTTGAATCAAGAAAATTGTACATAGATGCACTCTACATGATACTCTTTGCATTAAGAGTGGTTTTTGGCAATGGTATTTTTATACAAACCTTAGATCACATTAAGTATTTCATTCCAAGTGGAGATAGTGGCAACATTATAATACTTGATGTTCCAGGACAAGCAACAATTTTTCACCTATAGCAGACTTGGAATTGAGGCTCTTAGGCAAAGCAGTACTGGCATTGCCGAATATGCTTACCAGAAAACAAATAAGTTTGAAAGGTCTTCATCTTACTATGTGAAATAAGGATACATTTTCAAAGATGTTGAGGATTAAAAAGATGAAACTGATGCCTCTTACAGACATTTAGCACAGGTCAAGTGGCAGACTCGTTGGCAGATTTCAGTTGCTTTTTTTAGAGAATAATACAAAGGAAAATGGATCCCAAACAACCCTTGTTCAATAGCACAGACCTCAAAGAGAGAGGAATGCTCCCATCCTGATCCATAATTATGGTGATAAGGGGACTTAGGCTGTATATTTAAAAATATGTACATGTGCCACATTGGAAAACATTTTGATGAGCCAACCTACAAAAATTGAATAGACCAACCTGTTCATTTTGGAAGCCAACTTGTATATCTTGCTTTGGATGTATTAAAAATTATTTTTTCAGCTAATTTGAAAGATTGTCCACCTTTTGTGGGGTCTCTTCCTACAATTCCATTAGAGGAACCCGAGGAGCGTTGGTATTCATGACATGGATATTTCACACTTGGTTTGTGGGCCTACTTTGAGGAGAAGCCCCCTGCATGGAGTTTTCATTTATATTTCATAGACTACATATTGTATGTGGAAACCCATTTATTCTCTTTCAAAGACTGTAGGCATGTAAAAACCCATATATTCCCCTTGAAGGCTGGAATGCCCTGTCTGTAGTCCCTACATTCACCATTTAGAGAGGACTTGGGTTTGGCTCGCATGATTTAAGGAGGAGGAATATCTTTGAAGACCGAATTACTCTATAATTTCCTTAAAGTCATAAATAAGTTATGCTAGATCTTCAATGGAATAAATATCATGATGTGGAGGGCTAATAAGTCCCACATTGGTAGTTGAGTTTCTTGTAACATCAATATCACCAATGAATTTATGGCCAATGGAGCAGCATCCATCACATATACACATGAATGCAAAGATTTTCCACTCATCCTGTAGACCTTAAAACTTGATAAGAGTGGACAAAATATTGGGAAGCTCAGGCACACAACAGAGAAGTAATAGAGAAAATTTTTGGAGGAAGTGCAGAGAAGTAACAGACAACTTTAATTAAAATTTTGAACCACAGAAGACAGAGGAAAAGAAGTTTGAACCACAAAATTTTGAAAATTTGGCTACAGCTTACAAAGAAATTGATGTTTTTAAGTATTTCATGGTGTTTGTAATAGTGATAAGTGTCTTTGAGATTACAAAAGTAGTGTCTATGTCATGACAAAATCAGTGTGTCAGTCTGCCTTTTTGGAAAAATATTATTAAAGGATTATCTAGTAAAGGAACAATTTGGAAAGGGAAATGACTCTCTAGTTGGAAAACTACAACTGTCAAAGTCTATTCTACAATTGGCCAATTCATACAATATCAGAAAATGTGTAGTCAAATAAGGAACATAACAGACCAAAACATATTATCTTGTTGGCCTGGAAGAATGTGTATAAGGCTTGCAGCGGCTTGGGTCTATGTTATGGGGGATTGGATTAATAAGGCTTTAATGGAAAAGATGGTCCGACATATTTGCAAGGAAGAAAACAAGCTTTAAGGAAAACTACACAGGCACCATATCCCCAGAATGCCTGCTCGTTCATCTGCGCTTCGTTTGATACAACCTGGACATAATTAAGGATTATATTTTTTGGGATAGCAAGGATGGATCCAATGCTAAGTTTGTGAGAACTCATGGAACTTGAAGATAATGCTTTCTAGCATGGAAGATTTAGCAAGTCCAAAGCGGACCTTACAACAACTCTTGTGATCTATCGTTTGGAACTTTAGGTATGAAGCTGAAGATGGACACCTTTAAGGAGAGACATAGGAAAATATTGGAGGAATTTAGAACCTAGATCAATAGAGATGCAACAAAACACTCAACAAAGATCCTATAAATTTCAGAATTCCAATGAGGGGGGGACAGGATGACTGAAAATGGAGAGCTTCCAATACTAGATTGTACACGATAAAGAGAGGTCATGAAAGAAGGTGCAACTTCAACAAAACCTGGAAGAAGGTTTGGGTGAAGGAGGAATTGACTAAAGCAAAGACTTTATTACAACTATCCACTGAAAAACAACCTAACACAGGATCATATCCTGAGGAAAATACTTCATTGGCCCTTCTTAATGCCCCCTTTGCCTCTGCTCCTTATGTGTGAGTACCCCTGTCATATTTCAAGTCATTTTAGAGAGAAGCATTACCTCAGCTGGAGATTTCCTACCTTGTTACCAGATCTCTTTCAAAACTGGCATATGATATCACAATCCCCAAAGCTTAAAGAAATTTGGAAACATCTTGCCAGCTATGGAAGTTTGGTTAGAAAGAAACATAAGGATTTTCAGATATCAATCTATGAGGAAGCCCTTGAGAAAGACTAGTAGCAAGCGTGGGGACATTTATAATTGAAATAGTAAAAGCCATTGTGTCTAGTGAGAGAAAATCCCCCAGCAGATGATTGTTGAATAAAAAACCAAGGCAGTTTAAATCCTCCATCCCTGACAAAGAAAGTGGGACCTGCCGTAACAATCAAACTAAGAGACAAGGAGGATATTTAAGACACAATAGACCTATGGGAAACTGTAACAATCTAGCTAAGATAGAGGCCTGATCAAGGGATTAAAACTGTCTTTTCAAATAGGATTTGCTCATTTTAATTGGAAGAGGACTTTGCCATAATCATCAAAGCTTGGATGAGTATTCAAGGGGCTTATGTTGCATTCAAGATTGAATTGCATTATATATGAAGCTGGTGAAATTACAAGCAGGTTCGCATCTAGAAACATAAATCATTACCCAAAACATCAAAATATAGCAACTGATTTGCTTTTCCAATAAGGGTTTGATATGATGGAAAAGATGGAAATGTTCTTCTACTTGAATAAAGGGTTGGGTGTAATTATTATTGATAATATCAAGGAAAAGCATCAAAGTTTTAAATGGCACTATTATAAGGTACTTCACATTTAATCTCATCATGAAGCCTTTTGTAACACCCCAAGGATGACCCCTATGTGTGATGTACATATTATGTTTAGGCCGGTGACCCATGAGGCCATTGGAACTCCTGGAAACCACAAGGCTTTGGAACATCCCTGGATGGTCGAGTTGGACACCTTGGAAGGGTAGTGGCATGTGCCGATGGACTATGGATGTAGAAAAGGGGTTGCACTACTTGGGTTCTGGGGTTAATGGGAAAATGAGCCTATTGGTTGGACGTTGTTGGGTTTGATACATTGAACTGGTTATGTACAGTAATGGTATGTGCCAAGCTTTAGATAAGCCATTGTCCTATGGAGTCGAAGCCCCAGCCCGGGGGTGACCCGTTGTTGAGAAAATGTGAGCATCATGGTCTATGGCTGGGTGGAAGTTGGAACATCTGAAGATTTGCAGCCAATTCGTGTCTCTTATCAGATAAGTGTTTATCTTTAATGTTTATATGACTTCTGTTATAATTAATTATATATTATTATGTGCTGCATGTGAATAGTAATCTAAATGGTGTTATTATGAAATTACATTCCTGTATATGAGAGAAATGCATCATATAATGCATTAGACACATATAACATATGTTACAGGAGGTGAATTGAAGAAAAAAAATCATAAAATAATGGGTTACATAGGTAGTTAAACACCCCAGTAGGTGACTGGGGGCATTACACTTGCAAGGCTTTAACTCAGGCCTCCCTTAATTATATGAGTGTGCAAGATGGTGACTCCTTATGGGGGAAGATATAATGGAAGGAGTTTTTATTCAGATCAAATTCATTTCTGCAGTGCACTGTCTGCTTATTTTTCACCTCGGCCATCCTTTTTTTCTCTTAACAGTTTGGTTCAATAGCTGACGAGTACCTTGTGATTGAAGATTATGAGCAATAAGACATCACGGTGAAGAAAATTCTAGAGACGAAAGTAAAGAGGCCATGGAGTGGGGGATGTAGATTTGAACCCCTGCCTGTGATCCCTCAAAACCACCAAGGCAAAAAAACCCCCTCATTAACAAAAATTTGTGTCTGAAAGCAATGGAAGTTCTAAATGATGCGGAAGGGCGGCTGCATGAAAGGAGGATATAGAACATAGTAATTATGTTAAGGGTGGCTGCTAGAAGAGAAATTGTAGGAAGAGCCACAACAAGGGGGAGCATGGATTATCTAATGTTTGATTCAGGATCAAGGAGGAGCCCCACACAAATGTACCATATCCAAACCATGATCTTGTGCCTGAACACAATATTCAGTAGCTTCTGGGCGAATCTCTATTGCAGGCCGAAGTAGCAAAGAAAGATCGATATTTTCAAGCTTCTTATTACTGTCTATAACCACTTTATCCGTCTATAGAATATCTTCACAACCGAAAATATGCTTTACAGTTCTGAAACCCATATCAGACAAAGTTCATGATGCTTTCTGTAAAATCTTCAAATAGGATAAATATGTTATGGCAACTTATAATTTGTAGCACTCTTTCTAGCCTAGAAGAAGTCATTATCATGCTCAAAAGTGAAGAAACTAAGTTTGAACACACAATTTTGTGTTAGATGGGCTGGGTGTAGATTAAGGGTGCCTTAGTCTAAGATCAGGTGTGGCACTAGCCTTATAGTCTAGATTTTTGTACTTATTATGTTGTTGGTTTGCCTTCAGAAGGAGTTGAAACCCTGAATTGCTTCAAACTCTGTCAACCTTGTGTATTGATTTGCTTTAAGGACCCTTTAAACAATGTCACAAGGTGTAATCCTCATCACCAATGCTAAGAGATGAGAAATTAAGTGTTATATGACTCAGTTTCAGAGCATATAGATCATCAAACAATGGTGCAATAAACTTCAGGACTTGACCACATAAAATACATGGAGAAACAGTGAGAACCAAAGCAAAGTTTTTATGTCAGTGACAAATCTAAGTATGTTGTTGAATTATAAAGTGGGTTGTTGAGCTCATTGTTGCATTTTATTGCATTAGAAGGTGTTTAATACTTCATTATGCAGAAAAAAAAACATTAAAATAATCAAGGTGTAACATGGCACATTTCAGACCTTGCTGCAGAGTGAGTAAAATGACATACAAGAAATAAATCACATGCGTTGAGGTGTTAAATGAATAACCAGGACGTTGTTCATACCATGGATCATGCAATATCCACCAAAAACAAAATTATATCTGAAGGCTTGAATTTAACCCTAGACATCAATCTCAAATGGCATGAATTGTTCCACTTATTATTAAGTAGGTTGTTCACCCTATTTTGACATTAATTAGTCTTCTTTGAGTGTTTAGATCATAATGATATCTCAATATTGGCACAAGTAATTGTAAATTGACCTCAAATGAGCAATACATATTCAATTTTCCCAAGCATGACAACTCAATTAAGTGCTTGTCTTAGATCCAAGATAAGTAAATGGGTGAAATAAAAATATAGAAAATTAAATAACCTTGGATCTAGTGACCTAGATTTAGAGATATAGAAAGCAAAACCCTCCAAATAATTCAGAGCAATATTCCTTTTTCTAATGAATCATCAATAGGGTAGTTCAACCATGAACCCATTACATTTTCATGAATGGAACTAGAATTAGTTAATGACATGTCATGTACAACTGACTCCAAATTATTATCCTATCGATAAGAGAAGTCTTCCCAGGTAACACAACATCATCATTTTATAGTGTTTTGACAGTTGAGTTGGAAAAGGACACTTGACCACTTTGTTCACAACCTAACCATTTTCCACAGGAGTTCTTCGACATCATTCTCTACATCCTAGATCTCTTATGTAGTTGTACATAATCCCAATTCACCCTTGTCACATCTTAACATGCTATATATCCATTATAAGTTAATGTTGAGGAAGAATCCATTTTTTAGGCATGAACAAACTCTACATATGGATGCATAGGAAGTAAATATTCTAGTTTTTGGAATGGTAGAATATTATACATGAATCAATATAAAGTGAACACAACCTGTGAACCATCATATTTCGGAATAATGGAGATGGAAAATGAAGTTTTGACAATGATTCTCTGATTGTACTTAGAACCCGTTATTGAATGCAACCACATTCACACGTAGGCGGTGGAACTAGAATATTTCCAGTAGTTTATTGAGTACAAAATGCATTTATGTCCAAAAAACATGTAAGATTAAGACATGGAAAATCAACCAACAACTAACAATGAAAGAGGTTGATCCCAAAAGTTCTGGAATGCAGTTTGAATACCTTATTTTTAAGTTGGAAATTACGCAGCATTGAGTTCTATGCTTCTTCACTTTCATGATTTCCTCATCCCACACCAATTATCAGCCCTAACGTTTTCCTTTGAATTTAATCCCAAACTAGTGTTTTCCACTGCACATGTGGAAATAAAGAAAACAATTTTTTCAATGTCCACAAATGACCAAAATAGGTCAATGGGACAACTATCTCAAATCCTTCACAAGGTGATAAGCCCAATGGAAAAGGGAAGTGTCACCACTATCGCCGAGGCAACAACTTTCCTCATTTTAGTGAAACTATACCTGTGCCCTTTCTCCTAGGCTTATGCATCTGCATAATATCCATATCCAGCTCCCTTTCTGCCATTTGCATCAATACAACCTCCCTACCCATCACCCTGTGTCTCCTACTGTCATTATTGTTCCCCATCACTCTCCCCCAACACATACCCTTGCAAAAAAACATCAAATATATGGAAAATTCACTTGTTGCATTCATTGATTTTAATTTATTTATCACACATATTTAATTTTTATTCTCACAGATCAGTCAAAATTTAATGAACAAGTTGGTAGATTTATTTCATATTTTGAAGGATTTAAGACTAGATCCATGCTTCTGATTCACTAATTTGGAAGGTTAAGTGACAGATTTTGGATTCTGAATCAACCAATTATCCTAGAGACATGCCCTAGAACTATCATTCACTAGTTTTGAAGTGAGGATTATTGTCAGCGACAGTTTCAGCTTTCCTAAACTGTCCAATCAAACCCCTTGGGATTTATTCAAGGGGAATAAGTGATTGACAACACTACATGTCTGATTTTGGATTACGAGCAGAGAAAACTTCACTTTGAGAGACCATGGATTCTTATAAAAATCAACAAAGAAGAATGCCCACTGAAGATGATGAAGCCCACAACTCATAAAAAGTAGTGTTCTGAGTATTGACATTTACATTAAGGAAAATCCTAGTTTTGATATTTTATAGCTATAAATTGCTAATATCTTTCCATTGAGAAATTATACTTTCAATTATTGCTCTCTTTAAATGTAGATCTAGCTAAAAGTTGCAAAACCATTTAAATAATTTATCCAATATTATACTGTCCTATGATTTACCAACATCACAATGGATCCATAATGACACTCATTCTATGTTTAAGATTCTAAATGATATGCAGTTTCAAAACAAACCTGTGACTCCCATGGGGAAAATTGTTGATGCACTTCACTCACTAGATCTCCCTTTATAACTAACTGTCATAAAAGTTGTTGAAAGTCACCACTTGTTAGCAACACTAAAATTAAGATGGGGAGAGCCATGCCTTAAAATTACCCATTTCAAGAGTTAAAAGTATAGTTCATTTAGTTTCGAAAACATTTTCAAAATTTCAAACCGCAACTGCATACATAAAATACACTTCTAGTTGGAACTTAGTTTAGATCATATATGATTGTGAATATTTTATTGTATAAGAAAGAACGCACCTAACTCATCCCAGTGCATGTTATCCTAGATGCTGCAACATTTACTCTACTTAAATGTTGTTGATGTGCCAATGAAAGGGTCAATTCTCACAGCTCTGCTTGCTGGAAGTCCTAATAGGGAATCATATTGAACTATTAGGACAAAAAACATAAGCACCAGAAGCCTACAAGAAAAGTCATTAAAGTAGATTATAAGGATTGCTTCCCTTATTGGTAGAGAAACATTTAAAAAATACAAACACGTAATATTATTAAACATATTTGAAAATGAAAATTCCTTCAATGAATCATTACTCTTAACCAACCATATCCTATTCATCATAAACAAAATATCAGAGAAGGAACTAAATCCTAGCAAGAGGATATAATGTCATTGTAAATTATTTATTAAATACAACAATCCTAGCCAATATTGCTTTAATTTTTTATTTTAAAAGTAAATTTTGACAAGATCTTGGTGCATCGGTGTTCAATAATGACTTTGTATTCATATTAGTTCAATGTTACCTTGATTTATTACATTAGGAGGTAAACATGCAACACTCAGTGTTCTCATTTTTCTAGTATTTAGAAGACGGCTAAAATGTGAGAATGAATGGCATACATTACTAAAATGTCTTTTTTATGAGAGTATAGTTGCAATTAGAAGTGTAGCATATGTAACTCAATCCAAGAAGTCTAAAAAAGTTCAAATTCTTCAAAAATAATGCATGTTGGTGAAAAAAGTTCAAATTCAATATAATTCGAAATACATAACAGAAAACTCTAAAAAAAAGATAGGTTTAAAGAGGATATAAGTAAAGCACAAAAGCATTCATGAGCCTTACAACACAAACCATTCCTAAGCCTTGAATAAATTTTTAACATAATTTTGGGATCAGCTGGACTTATTATTTACTACTATTTTCTACTTTTTTTACTCATCCAGGCCTCATTAAAGCAATATGTTTGTAGTCTGGTGCTTTCATTTGGTCAATGGTCACATATTGATACCTAATGAAAAGTTGTAAATTGTAGGAGCCTGTAGGGTTAGGTAAAGTAGACCGTTAGGAGTTTGTAGAGCTTGATTGGGCCTGACAGTAAAGAACATGCGTTTCATAAGAGGCCAAAGGATCAAATCCAGAGTGGGGTAGAATATATACACCTTAGTAGACTTTTCAGGTCAAATCACTAGGTGGAGGTGGGTCCCTTGTCCCTTGCCTCAGAGAGAAGAAGTAGAATTGATGAAATATAAAGTTTTCTCTCAAATTTATAGCTTATCACTCATGCGAAACCTACCCAAATTTGATTTCTCAAGTAGTCTAAGGAAAATTATGGATTGTATCTTGAAAATAAGTTCCAAAACCCTTTCACTATAGTCACTGTACAATGATCTATGTTTCCAACTACCTTTTTGCAGTACCTTTTTATATTTATCATATAGATAACAAGGGCTTGAATAGTGATTCGTTGCGCCCGAGCCCGCACTTTGCCTCCTGGTCTACCCTGTGCATAGGGTTTCTAGTGCTGCGGCAGGGTGGTGTCGGTCAAGGTGCTCGCCCTGGCTTGGGTTTGGCCCAATGGTGTACTCTCAGGCCCCTCCCCCACCCCCTCCTCCTCCTCCTCAGATCGAGGCATTCAAACTACTGATTGCTTCCCAGCCGAAGAAGAAAAAACAACTCGCCTCCAAGTTCGTCAAGAGATTGGATGAGATACCCTCGGTGGCTCTCCTACCTAAGGGTCTGATGAAGATGGCCCTTTCCCTTGTGGACTGAGCGCTAGTTGGGCAGTTCACGGGCTTATGGCCTTCATCAAAATCTATGGAAGCCTGGATCACCCGAAACTGGAAGCCCCTCATTGCAAATAGCGTCACCTTGTACTTTCTAGGGCGAGGTTTCTTCCTGTTTGAATTCAACTCAAAGGAGGATAAGGACTTGATTTTTCAGGAACAGACCCTATTTCATGGGTCCTCAAGGACTGTATTTAAATCGTTGGACTCCAGACTTCGACCCTTCAGAGCATGTTCCATCTGGGTCAAGCTCCCAAACTTGTCGGTGCACTGCTGGAACTGGGAATCAATGCAGAAAATCGGCAACGCCCTTGGAAAATTCATAAACAGAGCAAAAAAGAAAGATCAATATGACTGCGCCAAAATCTGCGTGGAGGTTGATCTCGAAGTTGGGTTGCCAAAATCCATTAAGCTAACGGTGGAAAAATGGTCCCATCTGCAAAAATTAGACTACGAACAGTTGTCGTTCAAATGCCACGAATGCCATGAGTATGGCCACTTTGTCAAGAACTACCCCAAAAATGCAGGCCCAGAAAAGGAGACAGAAGAAGGATGGAAGCAAGCCAAGAAATATAGAACGAGCCTTAGGCTAGGGCCAATTGGACAAGGAGCAGAGAAAGGAAAGGGAAGTACAACACCCATGAGGAGCATTCCTAAAGCTAAACCCACCCAGAAAGGTCAAGAGAACAGCTTTGCAGTCTTGAACTCAGAGACAGAGGAAGTCCAAGAAACCGACCCACAGGACGTGTAGAAGGATCTCCAAATGCAGGAAGCCCTAAAACCACTGAATATTGGTGATTATCATGGAGAAACCTCGAAAGAGAAAGAGCCCGTCTCTGAGGGTGAAGATCTGGATTCGGAGGAGTTAGAGGAAGAAGGAGAAATTGGGGATTCCCAAACTTTGGTCAGAAGATCGACCAGGGGACGGAAATCCTCTAAGGAAAAGAGAGAGCAAGAAACCTACAAGGAGAGGCTGCAAGGGAGCCAGCCGACCCTAGAAAATATGTTGGCAAGAAACCCTACGGCAAACAGAAATCAAAGCCAGGGCTCGAAGGGAGCCCTCTTAGCTCAAAAAAGGAAGTAATGAAGATCGTCTCTTGGAACTGCAGAGGGATGGGGAGCAACCTAAAAGAGGAAGCAATGAAAAGTCTAGTAAGGTTGGAAAGGCCAAACATTCGTCTCATCTAGGAGACCAAAATGGAGGAAAGGGACTTTCTCCACAAAAGAAAACAGTTTTGGGGAAAAGGAGGAGGTATTGTTTTCTCCTCTAGAGGCGCCTCAGGAGGGTTGGGAATTCTATGGGACGAGACATGCTTTGAGAAAATCCTGGTTAAACTCAACTCAAACTGGATTTTTTCTCATTTTTTGCATCTCCATACCAAAGAGATAGTGGGTCTTTCCAATATTTATGCCCGAGTCATCTTAGGAGACAAAAAATCCTGCTGGGAATCCATTAGGGATCTAGCAAATGAGATTCAGATGGATAATGTCATTCTCGCTGGAGACATGAACATTACTTTAAGCCAAGGGGAGAAGCAAGGGGGCAGTACTGTAAGGGATCTAGCCAGAGAATGGGTGGAAGAACTCATTTAGGACTGGAAACTATTGGACATCAAACCAGTCAAGGGAAAATATACATTGACCAATAGAAGAACGGGTCTGGGTCACATTGCTACAAGGTTAGATCGCTTTCTCATCCAGAGTTCCTTCTTGCTTTTAGGTCTTGATGTCAATTATGCTATTATTTCTTCGTCGTTCTCCGATCACAAGCCCATTAGGCTTGAGATGAAGCTGCATATGAATCTGGGGCCTATTCCCTTCCATTTTAGTGCCTTTGGGTGCAGCAGCTTGACTTTTTGGACAGAGTTGAGGAAGTCTAGAGACTCCCTGTCAATGGATCCCCCTTATTTGTGTGGGAAGAAAATCTAAGGAGAGTGAAGAGGGCCCTTAAAAGCTGGGCTAAAGCCATCCCTTCTTTGACCGATTCAAGGCCGGCTGCCCAGGCCTGTTTGGAGAGTCATAAAAAACAAATGGAAGATATGGAAATCTCGAAGGACAGCTTAACCCTGGAAGAGGAGCTCCAGGTTAATCTTCATAAGGCTTGCATCCAGGAGGAGGAATTCTGGAGACTTAAATCTCGCAGTGGCTACAAGCTGGGGATAGGAATACCTCCCTCTTTCATAAGCAGACTCAAGCTAGAAGAAGCTTCAATTCTATAGTGGAGATAACCTCAGGAGACCAATCCTTATCCGAATTTTCCAGCATCAAAAAGCTGCCCATTAGCACCTCAAAGACTTGTACACAGACGATAAGCAAGTGAGTCACAAATCTAACCTGCTCGAGCTTGTCCCTCTAAAGGTCAATGCCAAAATGAATGCTAAGCTAACTGCTCCTGTCACCATCAATGAAATCAAGCAGGCCATCGATGAAATGGATCCAGACAATTCTCCTGGGCCGGACGGGTTTACTCCTCGATTCATTAAAACTTGTTGGAACATTGTCAAAAAGGACCTCTACAAAATGATCTTAAAGTCTCAGACCTGCCACAAGCTTGGGAGCAGCACAAACTCGACCTTCTTGGCCCTTATACCTAAAGAGAAGGGTGACCGTTCTTTCAACAGATTTAGAACAATTTTTCTCTGCAACATTGGCTACAAGCTCATCACTAAAGTCATGGCAAACATGCTGAAAGGCCTTCTTCCAAAAATCATTTCTAACAGTCAAGGGGGATTTGTCAAAGGTAGGCAGTTAACTGATAATTTCATTCTTGTTCAGGAAGCGATCCATTCAAGCATCCAAAGACACGAAAAAGGCATGGCTGTCAAGCTGGACCTGGCTAGTGCGTTTGAGAGAGTTAGGCACAAATTTATCTTTGGGGTTATGCAACAATTTGGGTTTGACTGTCATTTTATAAGCTGGGTCAAGGCCTGCATTGGGGAGCCATGGATTGCCCCACTTGTCAATGGGCATGCTCCTAACTTCTTCAAGGCAAGTCGAGGGATAAAGCAGGGATGCCCTCTATCCCCTCTTCTCTTTGTCATTCAAACCTCTGTCCTCAGTTTTATGTTGGAGAAAAGACGAATCGATCAAGAGCTTATGGGTCTTAGAATCACCAGGGGAGTTAGAGACATCAATCATGCACTCTTTGCTGATGACTCCATCCTACTGGGGGGTGATTCCTCTAGCTCAGCCTCCCGCTTCAAGCTGGATCTTGATCGTTACTGCCTCGATTCTGGGAGTGAACTTAACACGGAAAAATGTTTCATTTATGCTTGGAACTTTTCTGGACTCGAGCTAAGCATGATCATCAAGATTTCTGGCTTCAAAGGCTCCACGAAATGGGTGTCTTTTAAATACCTTGGATTTCCAATCTTTCAAGGTTGCCTGACTGGGAGGGACTGGTACTCCTTGCTGGAAAAATTCAAGCTCAAAATGCAAGCCCGAGGCACGTCGTGGCTCAACCTGGAAGGTAAGACTGTTCTCATTAAGTCAGTCCTTAATAGTATTCCAATCTTTCAGAGCTCTGTTCTATTGGCTCCGGTGTGCATTCTTCGCAAGATGGAGCAATCCATTCACTCTTTTTCCTGGAAGGGAGGGAAGAATAACGCTAAGAGAATTCTGTTGGTCAGCTGGGATAAGATCACTACGTCGTTGTTGGAAGGTGGCCTCCACATAAAAGACCTCAGGGAGCATAATATCGCTCTGGGGGCCAAGATCTTATGGCAGCAGGTAGCAAGGAATCCGGGATGGGCATAGATTGCTTTGTGAAAAAAATACAGCTTTGGAAAGCGTCTTTGCAAGTTGGAGAACTTTCAAGCTAATTGACATAGCTCCCCACTCCATCAGCTATGCAAGCGTGCCCTCCCGCTGCTGCGTGACCACTTGTTCTGGATTCCAGGCAATTGGAAGCAGATCAGCCTATGGGAGGATAGGATCATGAACGTAGAAGCGATCAGGGATGATATTGAGTTGCAACAACTAAGAACGTGGATGATTGCAGATGGTCGACGAACGATGTGGGACAACAGAAATTGGGCAGGGTGGTAGAAGATAGAGATGCATGCTCATTTGGAGCAAGCGTGGGCCAAATTCATGGTAGCGCTGGCTAGGAAAGCCCCTCTACACACAAGAAAAAAAGAGAAAAGTGGTTGGGGTTCCTCGACGGGATGTTATTCTGAAGCACAAGGCTACAGGTTCCTTAAGGCTATTCCCACTGCCCCCTGCAACCCTGTGATTTGGAAAGGTATTTGTAAGGTTAAAAGCATTCCGAAGATTGACATGTTCACCTAGCAGCTGGGGCACAACAGTATCCTCACAACTGAAAACTTGCAACGTCGTGGCTTCCATGACCCCTCACAGTGTCCACTCTGTCAACAACAAGAGGAAAATTCGCTCCACATCATTCTCGAGTGCCTCTACGCTCGATACATTGGAATGAAATCTTGCTAATTTGGAACAACATCCCCATCCTCCCAATCACCATCACGGGTATGTTGTCTAATTGGGGAGACCTGTTTCCTAAGTCCTTCCGCGAGAGAGGTTGGCCAAACGAGGGGTAGATTATTATCCCTAAGCTCATTTGCTGGAAGATTTGGCTTGAAAGAAACAATCGGATCTTTCAAGAGAAGGCACTAAGCCAACAAAAAATCATTATGAAAATCATAAGCTTATTCAAAGAAATAATGCAGGCCAAGGTGAACCAAAAGCGGGTTTGTAGCTTAAACCAACAAGGTAGGGATTGGTGCCAACAGCTGGGGCTAAACCTTCCCACTGAGCACAATATGGAGAAGTGCAAAGAAGAATGGAAAATCATATTAGAGGATGAGGACTTCGAAAAATGGAGAAGGAGCGCAAATATCCACACTATGTTTTTTGACAGTGCAGCAAAGGGGAATCTAGGGAAGGCCAGAGGCGGAGAAATTATTCGCTGCCCTTTAGACCAAATCATTTCCCACTTTTCCTGGGGTTTGGGGCTTACTTCGAACAATCAAGCGGAAGCCATGGCTCTCCTCCAAGGCTTGAAACAGTTGCAAAAACATGGAATCAAGGAGGCTCGAGTCATTGGAGATTCACAAAGCTTCATTGGCTTGATTGTGACAAAATTGGTCCCTAAAGACCTACATCTGCAACGGTTTTTCGCTCGCATCAATAAGCTGATCATGTCCTTTGACAGACTTTAGTTCTTTCACTTCCTTCGGAAAAATAACAAAGATGCGGACCTTGAAGCCAACATTTTTGTCTCTTTACAACCGGGATCTCTCCTCTGCGAAGAGGGGGATTCATGGGATCCTCTACCTTAGCTGGCCCCTCTCCTTTTTCATGTATTTTTGTCTCGTTCTACATCAATTTTTTTGTATTAGAAGGTTTTCTAGTCTTTAGGAAATTGCTAGATTGACTGTAAGAAGCAGAGTAGGTGAATTTTGCTTGATCGGAAACCCCCTAGACATTGGGTCTCCAGATGTAATACCCCCGAGCATAAGCCTTAGACCTTTTGAATCAATATACAAATAATCGTTTCTGTTAAAAAAAAACCAAGGGCTTGACTAGTCTGATGATAACTTGCAGAGAGGTAGTTCTTTATTTTACACCATTTTAGTTGTCTTTGTTCTTGAAATCCAGTGTACTGTCCAAAGATTCCTACAATGTAGGAAAACAATGTCATGGACTAAATCTGGTAAGTATCTCATAGCTAACATCTACTTTTCCACTGCTGATAAACATTTTATTTTGTTCTGAGCTCAATTTTTCTTAAGTTTGCAACCTCAACACTACTTCACTTTCATATGATTCCCTTTGGCATGGGTGTTGTTGTGAGGTTGCTACAACTAATCCTGGATGTATATTTGTGTCCCATTTAACGAATTATTAAGGAATATATCAAGGATATTCACTAAGCTTACAATTCAAAATTACCAGGTAACAATCCAACTAAGAAATATTATAAATGTAGACATTACCCACATTCTAATAAATCATAACAACCCTCAGAGGCATAAAGTTCTGAATATGAGAAGCACTTTGGATTTTGGACAACAAACATGAATACATCAGATTGACAAGATAATAATAATTCATACTAAAATGAATAAACATGGACTGGAAAAGTTTTCGGATCAGATTTCCAAATGGACAAGCATACCCACTCTACAGATATGTTGATTTTAGTTTGAGTACAACATTCTGTTTTCAAACTAAAACACATATTTTGACTAGGGGATCCTTGGCAACATGTTCCACACATATGTTGCAAACATCTCTAACAAAGAAACGATCCTTGATATGATTTTCTTGGTGCTCTAAAGAATTACTTGCTCTCTCCCCTTGTAACCATAATTACAATTGCAACAACTGAAAAAAGTCAAAAGTCATGCCTTCGTCTCCTCCGATTGTAGCTTGCAAAATATATTTTGATTAAATGACATGATCGATGAAATTGCATGCATATGTAAGAAATTAATATTATTTCTACATCCAAGATTTCAATATCAAATTCGATAACCCTTTGAAAAGTCTGGAATATTTCCAAATCAATTGTTGCAAGTCATATGCTCAACACTTAGGTAGTTAGGTTATATATCAATATTTTGAGCTTCCCTTTCATTCATCTCTGAAAGGGAATTTAGTTCCTCCTGTATTCAAGAAACTAATTAAAACCATTTAGCTTGAACCTGTATTACAAATTGCCTAAGTATTTTGTTGAAGAGCGGTGTTTTATAATACAAAAGTTAGGGACTGCAAGGGGCGGAAAAATCGAATGCATGATGCTAGAAACCATAAAATTTGCCACTTAATTGAAGATTCAAATGCTTGAAATAAAGGTGAAGCTTACATTATATAAATACTTTTGGTTTCTTTTTGTATGAGCTTGAACTATCTACATGATTACACAACAATGAATAGCCAAGCCTCATCTTCTTCAGTACAAGATGACTGCAAGTGGAATGGAGCCATAAACTGCAAGAATTACTTTATTTTTGTTTTAATCATCCTATCAAATCCGGCTTTAGTTCTTAGAAGGAATGAAAAGGTATAACTTTAACGTTTATTTTCATATAAACATCATATCACGAGAGAACAAATAGATAGAAGAAGACATAGGCATCATTTTGTTCATGCTGAGATGTTAAATTAGAAATTGAAACTCAGATTATTTCAGAGGGAATAGGGTGAATGGATAGCAAAGGATATATACACCTCAGGAAATACTCTGTGCAATTAGAATGATGATGGAGAAATTGTAACCCATAGTTGGGAACTCCCATGTTATATTCAAACGCATACAGAGTCAAAGATAAAGTCAGGGTCAGAGCTTGAACAAAATCCACAAAGCCCAGAAAAGAGCTAGAGTCGAGACCTAAAAAAGAGCCAAAGTTCGATTAAAGGAAATAATTATTTATAAGTAGAAAATGACACCACGTGGGCTTCATGTCATGTTAGCAGCACAGTAACACATGAACTATTGTAGGAAGAAAAATTTGGGGAATTTTCTTTCATTAGGGTTTGTTTGGTACGCTGAAAGGTAAATGGATAGTGGGTGTTGAAGAGAATGCAGTCAAGAGGATGCAGTACCGGAAGTTAGAGTCAGACCAAAGAGGAAGTTTGTTATTATTGCAAGATGTAGAAAAAATAGGGATAAGAGCGGAGCATCAAATATTTTTTGTCCATGCCAGGGCACAAGATGAATTATGATACAATTTGAGAAGGACTGGATCAAGTCGTCTTAACCTTCTCTTTCTATATGCAAAACTCCGCGTCCGATTTCATGATCTTTTCATTAATCACAACGCTTTCTTGTTCATCTAATCCAACCAAAAAATAAATTATACAGTGGATTCCAACACAAATACTATGTCTGATCGTCTATTGCAGCTAGATTATCAGTAAACAGTTTCTTAAATGCTTACCTTTTGATAGGCCTCCTCCACAGATGGACGAGAGGGGCCACCTTCTTCTTCTTGAAAATGAGTAATTTCTTCATCATCATTCCTCAAGTTGAAATCTCCAATGCATTATCAGTATCGATGGATCCCCTCTGTAACTCTTCTCTAGTGTGTTTGTAACATAATATCATTTGTGTTAGGTCTTCTCGCTAATCTTCCATGGAATATACCTTATTAACATTTAAATGGAGTGCCCGCCAATCTTCCATGGAATATACCTATGGAGTGCGAAAATGATATTCAAATGAGTGAAATCAAATCATTTTAACAAAGGCCAAAAAATTTTATCATAATGTAAAAAAAATTATTCGAATATGATAAATACTTCATTTTTTAAAGTTATTCCAATATTATAAATATTTTATGTTTTTTTAAAGAAAGGTGAAACTATATTCAGTTTGTAAGCCATTTTTTTTTATTTTTTTTATTGTATTTTTTTTATTCTTTTCATTGTATATGATCAATCTAGATCTATCTTAATTTCTGATCTACCAAAATCTAGATCCATCTTAACTTATGATCTACCAAATTCTGAAAGGGACCAAATCTGTTTTCACTCTAAAAAAGGTTTGTGCCTCAATAGATTTGATTCCTCCCTCTCAACACTTGTTAGATATAGAGTTAAGATAGATCTAGATTGATTTAATTATTAATTATAATTAAGTATAGTTATTGATTTTATGTTTTTAAATTTTAGTATTGTTATTTTATTTTGACCGAGTTAAAATGTTAAAGTTGACATTACAACATTTCTACCATGGCAGAGGAATTCAACACTGGAGAAACCCTAGAGGCCCATAAAAAAATTGCAAGTGAAGAAAGGGTTGTGGAGTTTCAAACTAGAGAAGGGCATAGTTTTGACGAAGACTGAACGGGCTCTGGAAAATTTCAAGCTCTGATACCCTTGTCAAAATTCAAATTAAGATTAAATGGTAACCGTGAATTTTTTATCCACGTGATATATAGTTTGAAGTACAAAGATGGCCACCATGATAAACCATTTGAAGACACAAAACCACGCGTCAAATATTCTTTTCGGATGAGATGTCAGTTTCTTACTATTGGAACCACATGGAGGAGGAGGAGCTAGTGGAATATGAACTGAAGGAGGGGGGTTTTCAAAAAATTTGAGCTAGTCCCAAGGATTTTATACATTCACATTTGGAAGTCATGTTAGAAGGTCACCATACTGCGATTTCTAGGCCTATCAAGTCTTTAGAAAGAAAAGTTAAGAATTCAATAGGAGACCATCTAGAAATTCGGAGGCCCTAACCCTTGCTCCAGCCGCACACTATTCGGGTCCTTTAGTTTTGGTCAACCTAGGGCCTAAGGACATTTTCCAGGGGTTGGAGAACTCTTCTTGGGGTTCTTTGGCTCTGAGTTTTGTTTCCCTACCATCTTAGAGATCAAAGGAACACATACAATGTGTTATGACTTCCTTAGGGTTTTCATAATTTTTTGAACACATTGGGGATTTTTCACTCTCATAAGCCTCTCGGATTTTTTTATTGTCTGTCCTTAATATCATGAAGTGCCATTGGCCTCGCTCTCCTTGGGTGAACTAGTGAAGAAGATCCTTGCCTTGGCAACAGAGGAAGGTTGAACTAACGTTGTGAATGGTGCTATGTTTTTTTAGGAGAAACACTCTTGTGAATAAAAAGGAATTCTAGAAAGCAAGGAAGAGGAAATGAAATTATAGTGTTAAGAATAAAAGCAAATTCCTCCTTTCTCTATTGTTGGGAGTCGACATTGACAATCAGAAGATTGAGGAAATTTCCCAAAAATCTCTAGTGGGGTGAATAAGGGGTCGAAAATTCGAGTCCTCAACCCTAAAAGCATGGGTGGACAAGGAAACCTCATGACCTGTTGTTAAATGTCCTCCAAAGGTTTCACTACTAGCCCAAGGTTGGATTTATTTGTGCTTCAAAGATGCAGTGGACGCCCAAAAGGTACATCAGATGGTTTCAAAAATTGATTCATCTCCCATCCTTTTTAATTTTCAGATACCCCTCTTTGATGCAAAATAGGAGAGGCTACATATGTCCCCAATATAGGTTCATCTTCTAGGTCTCCCTCCTAAATATTGGGATGCCATAATTTTCAAAGATAGAGGTAACTCAATGGGATCCTATCTGGACCATGAATTTATCTCGACCATGAATTTTCATATTTGGAGACGTGGATTAAGACATTGTTTGGAGGTAACACCTAGGGTTAGTTTGGGACTAGCCTCCCGCAGTGACGTGCCATATGAAATTTCTGCAACCATGCATGTTGAAGAAAAAGCTAAATAGGAATGAGAGAGGTACCCGTTGGTCCTACGTTTGAAGTAGATCCACGTGGGTCCAACTGACGAGTCCTTCCTCCTTAACACGAAATACAAGAAGAAACCAGCACAAAGGACGGGTTGTACACCATATATCTACTCACAAATATGATTAGGATTCATATAAATGATTAAATAAATCATAATGATAGCAGCGCAAATATTCTCATACATAAACATACAAAACGTTGGCCGAGAATGACATGAAATACTTATTATTATAAATAATGCGTACAAAGTAGTAAGTGGAAGAGATCTGATCCTTAGAATACATGACCGTCGTCTGAATCCGTCGGCCTTTCATGAACTCCTTCTAAGCTTGGTGCATACGAGATAACATATAAAGGAATGTGTATCTCAAGGAAACAAGGGTTTCCTATAATGAACTGGGAAAGTGCAGGAGGCACGGGGAATCAGACTTGGATAGGGAATACCAACAGAGTATAATATCAATAATTCTCTCTCTCCCTTAGGCCATACACATGAGGGCTTTTTAAAGTCCCTCCAAGTAGTTTATTGATTGGAAAACAGTTATTACCTGGTAGGAATGATTGAACTACTGATAACCATAAACCCGGTAGCGAAATTAAAGTTACATATATTTTAGTATTTTAATGGCATACCTTGAAGAATTCTAGCTGAACTTCCTTTGAATTACCGCCTTGAGAAAAATACGAGCGGCATATTCGCGTATGAGGGATTTTACAACGTTAATTTTAGTGAATTTGACGATGAAATAGCAGATAGGTGCCCAAACATAAAAGAATCATGAATCATGTCAAAGTGAAAATGGTCTTTACGCGTTATCCTCTACTTTTCGTTAATATGGACCTTAGGGAAGTGCTTCTAGAAGACATGGATTTCAGGATTGGGGTGGAGTGTATTCAGATACTTGATTATGAAGGAATGTCTTTCAGGTGTAGGATGTTCGATAGGTTTCGCACCTAGCTAAAAACTATGAGCTTCCCTTTTCTACGAAGGACCATATATCCAAAGGCAAGGACCCGATGCAAGGACATATTGGGTCAAAAAAGGGTTCTGGAGTGGAGGTTTTGGGTGTCAAGGAAAATAAAGTTCTATTAGAAATTTAAACTTTCCTTTCAATATCCTTGATGAGAGTTGGGTCAGGTACTCACTATTTCAAATTCATTTGTCATAAATTAAATTTCACCTTGCCATCTCCCCCACGAAGCCTTGCATCACACCAGGCATATTGTGCTCACTTGAACAACCGATATGCTAGCTAGATCAATGTAAAATAAATACCATGACATGGAAACTCGTGCTTCCCTCCTTTATCCTCAATCACAACATTAGGGTCCTTAAAAAAGCAAGACAAGTAAATACCTCCCTACCCATCTATCGCCCATTATCTATTGTTTGACTTTGTTGTTGTCTTTGGAATTTCAAGATGTTCTAGGAATTTACAATTTGGATAATTAATTGTTTGATCTCATTGTTGTTCTTAATTTCTTAGAAGATTACCTAAATCTGCCATTGAAATGAGTTCAATAGATTTAGGTTGGCTAGGAATTGTAACTTCTTCCACCAAATTTTAATTGGCTTAATTTTATGGAATTCATGATTTAAGGGTGGCAGCTAAATCTATTTATCATTTGTAGAAAATATATCATTAGTTCCCTTAATCTGTCCCACATATTATCTGATAAACACCAAAGGGAAGAAGCAGAGAGATTGGTGTTATAACGATCTCTTCATGCACATGGAGGGGTCCCTAGTCAAGTTGGTCCCAAAATGTCTATAGCAGTGTCTAGATCATATCAATCCATTGTAGCCTAACACTCTTTGTAGTTTTATATATACACATCCAAATCAACATGTTACATAGATGGATGTATTGTGTGAAGCTTCCCATCAACTCAAATTGAAACTGCTCACCATCAATCTGCGATGGGCCACATAATATTGATATGGTCAGTTTGTGGCTGAGATTATAGGGAATGAGAGCCTGCACTGGATTGGAGGCCTAGATTCCCGAATAATTCTAATCCTCTATTGGTAGAAAATCATAATGTTTGTCTGTAACCTCAATTACATTGTTCCATCAATCATTTGTTTGAAGTCCTAAATTTATGCAGGGTTGAAAAACAAATCAATTAAGTGAAATTTTGTTTTGAATTTGAAAATTGTTAGAAATATTAATGCATTATCCAAAAACAACCTGTTTAAAAATAATTGACACTTCCTCTCAAACTGATCAAGTTTTAATGGATACGAGAATTGAAATTCAATGGCTCTAGTGAGCATTGTGGGTAATCACAATGCTACTTCCCCATCAACACAACTCTTAGATTTTTCAGACACCATCGACACAACTCTTATATTTTTCAGACAGTTGATTCGTTTGTTGAGAAAGAAGGGAACTGAGTACTGGAGGTCCATATGGGTATTTTGTCTTTAGATTTTATAAATAAATATAGGGAAAGTTCTAAATCAATCATTATCCTCTTCTCATCATTATCCTCTTCTAATCCCTATAGCGACCCCTTTGTCTCTAAATGTTACACTTCAGTATCAAAATTGCAATTTTCCATTTATGGAGTGACACAATTAAAAATTACTAACATAAATGACTAATTCATATACTACTTGTACTTGTTATTTGGTCATATTTTTATTCTTGGACTATAATACTCATTTACATTAATCATTATTACTTTTGTCACTTATTATCCAGTCATATATTTTAATCCTGACTAAATTATTCATTTAAGTTAGTCGCTTTTAGTTTAGTCACTTACTATCTAGTCATATATTTTATCCCTACACTAAATTAGTAATTTAAGTTAGTCGTTTTGAGTTTAGTCACTTATTATCTAGTCATATATTTTATTCCTAGACTAAATTAGTCATCTTTAGTTTGGTCACCTAAAATTTCTCAAATTTAGTAGTAATTCACTTGAAATAATTACAGTGACTAACATTTTTAGTCACCTGGTCATTAATTTCATCATTTTTTACTAGTGCAAGTAGTGTAAACCAACCATTGCAAATAAATACAACCATTGGTTTATGCACCACTAGACTATTGTCACCATCCCAACTAATAAATTTATGGTTTATTATACTTGTAATATGACTATCACACCTCTTTCATAGGTTCCCATATATTATAGGTAATCTAAAAAGTGCTAGGTTCTTCATCTGTAGGGGAAATTATTTAAAAATGTCGCAACAGTAGGGTTAGTGTGTATGGCCCACACATTAATACAGAAGAGGGTGTCAAAATTTTGATTCTCTATGCATATTTCATTCTAGATAAATTAACTACATAGATATGATTTATATTCATGGCCTCAATTATGCGATAATACATATAATCAAACATTTATGATTACCTAGTAGTAACAATATCTTATTACCTCATATTTTAGCTATATACATCATTTAATCCTTTCGATAATACTTGTACATCATAGATATTTTCTTTATTAAAATCAGAAATGTTGTTGTACTAATTTTTTCTAGATGATGACTAGAAGGATAAATATAATTGGAACCTTTCTGAATCATAGGCTGTGGAAGATGTAAACCTTCATAGATCTGACCTAATTCATAAAATATTAACTATAAAATGTACCTTGTTTCATATATATATATATATTTCTAAGAATTTTATATAGTGTTTTTTTTTTAATTTTAGCTATTTTTTGTAGTAAAGATGATTCTTTCCTATATAATTTGGGTGAATCATTTTACAAAAAATGGAAATAAAAAATATTTTTCATAAAAAGGGGGAAATTAACCCAATGGAAAATATTATCCCCTAAAACTTTTCCCTTTGAGTGCACTATTAAACTAAGTTGGTTGAATAGATTATGTGGAGGTTGTGATGTTCAAGACATGTTGTCAAGCTGTTGGGGCCTTTGTTTTTAAAAAGAAATAGTTTTTAGTTGCGGAGAATAGGTGGCGGAGCGTAATCAAGGTAGACAAGGGGCTGTCACGGTTGTGTTCAGTCAGAAGGTAGGTGGCACGACAGCTGCGGAGAACAGTGTAGATGGCAGATATGGGAGACAAGGACAATCAACAAAACTCCCAATAATCGAGAAGAAGTGACAAGTAGAGGAGCAGGAAAAGAGGAAATATTGACAGTCAGGTTGGCAGAAGAACAAATAGGCAATCAACCAGCGTAGATGAGTTATTTATTCAGTGCGACAGAGGCCTGAGAGAGAGAAAAGTTGTAGGAGAGCTTTGTGAGATCTCTGTTGTACTGAATCACATTGTAATAGACTCTACGGAGCGATGTATGTCGTACGATACTGATAATGAAATATCGTTATTGTTGTGTTTAATGTTCTGAGTTGAGTATTAATCATTTTCTTACTATGAATGTATGCCCCATTTTAAATTTTAATTCAGCGTCCTGAATATGCTTGATGAGTAATAACGTATAAATAGTAGTGAGATCTGTCTGCTATTTCAAGTTCCTTTAGTTGTTCTTCATGGTTGTAATCATATGGTACATGATCTGTCTCCTAATCTTACTAAGGTCATGACATGTTGCGGGTGAGACTCTCTACTCCTTCGAGTAGGGTGAAAATGTCGGTGTTGTGCTAGACTACTACAGAAACCTTGTTGGCCTCTATCCTGAACCTAGGTCTTTCTCAAAGACCTTATTTTTCACCAAAAAATGGTTTTGTTGCCGAGACCTAGAAATTAATTTAGGAGTTAGCTCATGGTATCATGGATCTACAAGAGAGAACTACGAAGCTGGTGGGATAACCACTTAGACTAGTTCATATCGCAACAAGTGGCACTATGACAGCAGAGGGAAATGAAAGTCAAGGATCAGGTCCTGTTTTCTGAATTTGCAAGTGAAATGTACGAAATTTTCTAGGGAAAGTTTCCTGAAGTACTTTATAATTGGTTATGAAGACTACAAGTCAAGTGACTTCCAGAACGGTCGCGTAGAGTCTGTCGTAAGTGGATACACATAGATCTAGTAGCACTCCATCAGTTAGATACCGATTTGACACGAGCTGTATATTTCTGGGTACAATCTACCTTAGAAGGAAACATTGTGGAATTCGCAGCAGAGTGTTATCAATCCTTTTCAAAAGTTGAGGACATATTCGGATCCGAATTGCGGGGAGAACTATTGAAGGAAATCCACTTGTGGATCAAAGCTTTAATGGTAGACGAGGGTTTGATGGAATTTAAAAAGTCTGAGAGCTCCAGTACTGGGGGAAGAAGCTGGGAGAAAGACGATATAAGTAAGTAAGAAGGGGGAATAGGGATATGGATGCTGTAACCTCCAGTAGCCTGAGAGAGCAACGAGCACATTGGAGGGCGCAAATTGCTGAGAAGTGGTGGAAAGGGTGATGAAGGAGTTTTAGAAGTAGGAAAGTAGTCGATAGGAAAAGGAGAAGGCGTCGCAGATGACAAAGGAAATGGAAGGTAAGATGGGATCCCAAGGAATAGGAGGGACCACCAAAGAAGTTATGCAAGTGTATAGGAGCCTAGCCTGAAGAGAAAAGGGAGAAAAGTCTAATGTGGAGGATGTGCACCCCAAGGAGATATCCGATGTGGAGTTACATGTTTCGATGGAGCAACTATTTCGAGAGAGAGGTGCTGAGATCATACCCTGTTGAGTACGGTCCCAAGTACCCAACAATGCCATTGGTAATCATCACATGTTTTTTTTCCCACTACACCTCATGCCTATGACAGGTCGTCCTGAAATGCAGGGAATAATTCCCAAGAGATCCATATGTGGAGCACAACGTTATGTATCAAAATAGACAGTGAGGCGTGAAGTTTGGATTGTAGTTTGCAGAACAACCAACATTACGCGAATAAGGCCGTAGAAGATACATCCATTTATACAAAAAAAAAAAATACCAACAATTATTTCATCGAAATGCCTTTTTGCTCAACATATTATTAAAGCTGTTGACCTTTCCCTTACAAAATAACATGTTATTAATGCTTTTGACCCTTCCCTTACAAGATAATATACATGGGGAAAATAAATATCTCGATTGGAGAAAATTAGTTTGAAGCATGTGATTTAGGCATCATAGAGATGCCTTACTAGGAAAGTTAGGCTTATGGTTGTTAAGAGGGCACCTAACGTGAGAATAATGGTTCATGAAGGGGTCAACTTCTTTATGCATTATAATTATTATATTTTGCTGTTTTTTTTGTATTTTGAATATAATTAGTTGGATGTTTGTATGATGAGCAGTATTTTGATATGTAAATCTAATGGTAATATAAAATATTATGTAGTTTCAAGTAGTGTAATTTAATGTATATATATTATAATAAATATTAATTTGTAAGTTAATATGTAATATAAAATAGTATGCAGTTTCAAGTAGTGTAATTTAAGGTATATATATTATAATAATGATTAATTTGTCAGAAAATTTGGGTAAAGTAATTCTTTAGCTACTTAGTTAATATTTGAAGTATATTTAAGTAGTTTTGCTTTTATTTTATTTTTGTTTCTTATAGTGTATAGTGTTGTATGTTATCTTATGATGGTAAATTTAATTTCATTTTTTTTTCCATTAGAAGAAGAAAAAAATATAGCTTCTTTCATGATATAAAAGAGAAGTTACATAGATAAAGGACAGGGAAAAAAATTCCCAGTCACATGGAGGATACACCTTATAACAAGACAAAAAATACAATAAGACAAAGCAATATCAAATGAGGCCAAACAAAATCAGGAAACACCAAAAAAGATCAAGAAGCAACAAGGCCAAGCTCTGTCAATATACAAAAAAGAGCCATAAGATTGAACAACCAAGAAATCATAGCTCAAAGGAGCCTGCATGAAGGATGGACCCATCAACCAAAGGCTCAAATAACATTATGGAGTAATCCCGAACTTAGACATAACATTTGCTTCTACATTTTTCTCCTTGTAAATGTGGAGGAAAGATATGTCATTGAAGGAAGACCAAAGAACAACAATATGTGCCATCCAATGGTGAAGCAATGGAACCTCCAGAGGATTCTGCTCCAACAGCCAATCAATGACAATCTTTGAATTGCCAGCAATTTTGATGGAGCCGATGAATAGCTAAGCAATGCTTCGAAGTAAAGCACATAGTGACACGACCTTCCCGACAGTTTGTACCACCACCATCGTTCCAAAAGAAATGAAATGCCCTACCACGACAGATCTTGATGATGACCCCACATCCGCAATTCCCTTCAACCGAGGCCACGTCAAAGAAGCCAAAAGGATAATAGGATCATAACTCCTGGAATTAGATAGATCGTCGAGAAGACCTTGGTGACTAGGGACCAATCTCAAGGAAATAACCCACAATTTTGACGATAGCATAATGACAATCAGGGATCCAATTCTAAAAAACATAGGCGTTTCTAGAATGCATATCCCCCAAATAACGTATAAGGGGAATGCTCTATAGGGTCTATGCATCGTGGAACAATATATTAGGAAGTCAAAGATTGAGAACCAACCCTTGTCAATCCCGAGGTTCAACAATTCCACCTCATGATCCCAGATGGCCTGAGTGAAGGAGCAATCCAAGAATACATGAAAATTATCTTCAAAGGAAAAATGACAAAAATGGAAGTGACATCGACCCTGTAGACCCCTTTTTATCAGATTCTCTCATGTTAATATCTAGTTGAAAAGGTTCATCCATAATAAGCACTTAATCTTCAAAGGATCATCCCATTTCCACATGGGTATTGTCCACTTGTCATAGGGACATGAAGGAAAAGAACCAAAAATGTAAGACTAAATCTCTTTGACAACAATATTATCATTTTCAATTTGACCTCCCCACACCAAATCATCTAGCATGTTATTCAAATCAATTACAGCTCAACGAGATTGATTCTATATGACTCTCATTCTGTTAGGTCCTTATAATAATAGTGCACCCCCTTATTTTTAGTATACCTCTCCCCACGTTATCGTTATTGTTATTTTATGTAGTCCCCATGTGTGTGTGTACCCAGAGCCCTGTTGTTATTGTTGTGCCCTTACATTGCTATTGTTATGTTAGCAAGGATTAAATTGTGACCCATTTGACTCCTATATATAGAAAGGGGGTTTTGTCATTTGTATCATCCAATAATTTTTCATTTATGTAATGTAAAGGAGGTTTACCCCTTGAAGAGGCTGATTTTTAAGTCGTTGATCTCTCTTTTCTTCTGTTTTGTGAGCTATTTTCATAACATTTGGTATGAGAGCTTTGGATTATAGGGTTTCGCTGCTTCAAACAGGTCATCGTGGCATTTTTGCTACAATGTTGATTCTATGAAGGTTCAAAAGCTATAAAAAAAATCCCATTTGCAAAGAAATATTGAGGTACTTTGTGCAAAAATTTTAAATCTTGGTTCACAATATTTTTGGAGATATGATCTATGGAAGTTAGGGTTTGTGAAGGCTCCTGAATTTCATCTCAAAGAGGTGACCTTGGGAAACTTGTCATAACTTTAGTTTCTGACATCGGATTGGAATTTTGTAACAAGTGACCAAAAGTGCACATACTGCAGTTTCTTTTATATCGAGTTCAGAGTCTAAGGTCAAAATAGTGACACGTGGTAATCCGTACAAGTTCGCTCTGCTAAACCATCCCATAACTAGGCCATTGCGGGAGATTGGAAATAAATTTGTCTTAAAGTATCCAAATTAGGTCTAACCTGTGGAATTGGAAAGAAGACACAGAGGGCTTCGAGAAGACCGAAGTTCAAATCTTACATATTTTAAATTACAGAGATACATTAGTTTCAATATTGAGCTCCTTAAAATCAAGAAAAATGTTTGTATTCTTTTTAAAAATTACAAAAGTCTTGTTTGAAAAATCAGTTTGAAGTGATTCCAAGGGAATATTGAAGCATAGAGATCAGTATTCGGTTCTGAAATTCCCCCCCAAAAAGGATTGCACACCCATTAAGCCCTTAGAAAACTCTAACATGATGCATGAAGAGGAAGAATTGCAGTATGATATATCAAAATTACGGTACCAAGTGCAACAAATTTCGATCTCACAAATACCAACCAAAGGTTACATAGATGGTTTAAATGTAGACATGGATGATCCACCATGATTTATATTATGTTTACTTTGATTCAATTACTTAACTCCCAAAATGAAGATTTCGGCACAAATATTAATAATATAGTTACCTGTTCAATTGAACTCAAATTCCACCATAATAGGAAGGTACTTCATGCTACAGACTCCTCCATCTACTCCACCCACATGAATTACGATGAAATCTCTTTCACATGTTGCAAATAAAATAAACATTAGTTTATGCACCACTAGACTATTGTCACCATCCCAACTAATAAATTTATGGTTTATTATACTTGTAATATGAATATCACACCTCTTTCATAGGTTCCCGTATATCATAGGTAATCTAAAAATTGCTAGCTTCTTCATCTGTAGGGGAAATTATTTAAAAATGTCCATAACATTGTAGGTTAGTGTGTATGACTACACACATTAACATGAAAGAGAGAGATTGTCAAAAATTGTGATTCTCTATGCATATTTTCATTCTAAGAATAAATGAACTACATAGATATGATATATATTCATGGCCTCAATTATTCGATAATACATATAATCATGGTTTTTAGGTCCAAAAATGACATAGACTATTTTGTGCCTCATATTTTAATTATATTCATCATTTGAATATATTTCCTGATAACGCACTTGTACATCATAGATATTTTCTTTGTCAAAAGGAGAAATGTTGTTGTACTAATTTTTTCCTAGATGATTACTAAGAGGATAAATATAATTAAGGAAAATTTTGAGAATCCATGAACTTATTTGGAAGTGTAGAAACCTTCATGAATCTTACTAATTCATAAAATATTAACTATAAAATGTGCAATTATATATATATATATATATATATATATATATATATATATATATATATATTTCTAAGAATTTTATATAGTGTTTTTTTTTTAATTTTAGCTATTTTTTGTAGTAAAGATGATTTTTTCCTATATAATTTGGGTGAATCATTTTACAAAAAATGGAAATAAAAAAATATTTTTCATAAAAAGGGGGAAATTAACCCAATGGAAAAAAGTATCCCCTAAAATTTTCCCTTTGAGTGCACTATTAAACTAAGTTGGCTGAATAGGTTATGTGGAGGTTGTGATGTTCAAGGCATGTTGTCAAGCTGTTGGGGCCTTTGTTTTGAAAAAGAAACAGTTTTGAGCTGCGGAGAATAGGTGGCAGAGCGCAATCAAGGTAGACAGGGGGCTGTCATGGTTGCGGATAGTCGGAAGATAGGTGGTGCGATAGTTGCGGAGAATAGCACAGATGACAGATATGGGAGACAAGGAAAATCAACAGAACTCCCAATAATTAAGAAGAAGTGGCAAACAACGGAGCAGGAAAAGTGGAAAGGCTGACAGTCATGTTGGCAGAAGAAAAAATAGGCAATCAACTAGTGTAGATGAGTTATTTAGTCAGTGTGCAGAGGCCTGAGAGAAAGCAAAGCCATAGGAGAGCTTTGTGAGATCTCTGTTGTACTGAATCACATTGTAATAGACTCTGCGGAGCAATGTATTTCGTCTAATATTGATAATGAAATATGGTTATTGCTGTATTTAATGTTCTGAGTTGAGTATTAATCAGTTGCTTACTATGAATGTATGCCTCGTTTTAAATTTTAATTCATCATCCTGAATATGCTTGATGAGTAATAGCATATACATAGTAGTGAGATCTGTTTGTTGTTTCAAGTTCCTTTAGTTGTTCTTCATGGTTGTAATCATATGGTACATGATCTATCTCCTAATATTACTAAGGTCACGACATGCCACGGGTGAGACGCTCTGCTCCTTGGAGTACGATGAAAACGTTAGTGTTGTGCTAGACTACTACGGAAACCTTGTTGGCCTCTATCCTGAACCTAGGTCTTGCTCAATGACCTTATTTTTTGCCAAAAATAGGTTCCGTTGCTGGGACCTTAAAATTAATTTAGGAGTTATATCATGGTATCGTGGATCTACGAGAGAGAACTACGAAGCTGGTGGGATAACCACTTAGACTAGTTCATATCGCAACAAGCAAAGCTAGGACAACAGAGGGAAAAGACAGTCAAGGATCCAGTCTTGTTTTCTGAATCTGAAAGTGACTTGTATGAAATTTCCTAGGGAAATTTTCCGAAAGAACTTTATAAATGGTTGCGGAGACTACAATTCAAGTCACTTCCAGGAGGGTCGCGTAGAGTTTGTCACAAGTGGACACACATAGATCTAGTAGCACTCCATCGGTTAGATACCGATTTGACTCGAGCTGTAGATTTTTGGGTACAATCTACCTTAGAAGGATACATTGTGGAATTTGTAGTGGAGTGTTATTAATCCTTTTCAAAAGCTGAGGACATATTCAGATCCGAATTGCAAGGAGAACTATTGAAGGAAATCCACTTGTGGATCAAAGCTTTAATGATAGACGAGGGTTTGATGGCATTTAAAAAGTCTAAGATGGAGACTTAAACCTTCAGTACTGGGGGAAGGAGTTGAGGGAAAGATGATATAAGTAAGTAAGAAGGGGTAATAGAGATATGGATCCTAGAACCTCCAGTAGACTAAGAGAGCGATGAGCACATCGTAGGGCGCAGATTGCTGAGAAGTGGCAGGAAAGGGTGATGAAGGAGTTTGAGAAGTAGGAAAGTAGTCGACAAGACAAGGAGCAGGAATTGCAGATGACAAAGGAAATGGAAGGCCAGATGGGATCCCAAGGAATAGGAGGGACCACCAAAGAATTTAGGCAAGTGTATAGGAGCCTAGCCCAAAGAGAAAAGGGAGAAAAGTCCAATGGGGAGAACGTGCGCCCCGAGGAGATATTCGATGTGGAGCTGGATGTTGCGATGGAGCAACTATTTCGAGAGAGGCTGACACCCGTAATTCAAGGTAATCCTATTCCCTAAATTTCAAGTAGCTCTAGTCCCAAACTTCCCTTAGTACTCTATCATCCACCAGATAAAATATTTTTTAAGGTACTGGAGTTTAGCAAGTTGAATAGTGTTAAGTCTATAATATAGATATCTACTAGCTACAATGCTAGTAATACAATCTCACAACCAGGAAGTAGAGGTTTTATTTTAGTACCACCCATACAAAGAAATATGGCGGGATCATTTAGATGATACCTAGAATTCTCTGGGAGGGGCAGCGATGATGTGGAGCAACACTGGTATCTCTGCGAAGCGATATGGAGGGCTTGGCAGACACTAGAAGTGGTTAAGTTCATCAAGTTCTAGACTACTTTAAGAGAGAGAGCTCTTCGCTGGTTCATTAAATGGTCTGAAGCTCATCAAAACATAGCGATAGACGATGTAAAGAGAGATTTCGTCAAAGAATTTAAATTACCTCAGACGAATCAACAAGGATTATCTGCGTTGTGGGAGATTAAACAATGAGAAGGTGAAATGGCGTGGGACCTGACGAGAAGGTTCAAGGATGCAATTGGGAAATTGAGTTACCTAATCGATCCAAACCACCAACGAGCTTCATTTATTAAAGAACTTCTTCCATTGACAAGAACTCCATTGACACAACAGAAGATTAGTACCTTACAAGATTCCTTGGAGAAAACCATGAAGAAAGAAGCTATGGCAGGGTATCCGCAAGAGTTTAGAGGAGGAGCAGAAGCTCAAGACCCTTCCATATTAGGGCTACAACATCAGATAGCCAGTTTAATGGAGAATTTGAACGAAATTTAGATGATATGACTTGAAAAGCCCATTGTGTGGTGTACCCATTGTTTGATGGAGGGACATGTGGCCACAAAATGCTCGAGGTTGCGGGGCAAAAATGCAAGAGCTTCAGCAGCAGGGACACAAGGGGATCCAACAGTTGGGGGAGTTTTGCAGATAAATACTCAGGGATTATACCAACTGCAACCCCACTTTCGAGGGTTCCTCGTGCAATAGAATCAGACCGCAACTGAATACCATGAAATATGCAAAGGCATTGGTCATCCTCCACGACTATGCCCAATTTTGCAGAAATATTCCAACGTTCCAAACAATACATATTGTGAATTTTGCGCTTCTACAACGCATAATACAGAGCATTGTAGAACCCTCGATGCACTGGCAGAACAATTGGATAGACCATCATATAGAGTAAATGAAGCTCCAAGGGGCCGAGGAGGAGGAATGAGAGGAGGAAAAACTAGAGGAAGAGGACCAGTAAGGTGCTAAAATTGTGACCAAGAAGGGCACGTAGCAAGGGAATGTCCGTTACCCAGAAGACCATGGTGCTCTTAGTGAAAAGTCAATACACACGCAACTGAAGACTATCCAAAATTAATTAAGAGGTGGGAGGAAAGAGCCAAACGGGGGGGAGAAAATCTAGTGAATTCAGGACCAAGAATAGTAGAAGCTCAGCCCATGAAAAGTGTAGCCATAGTAACCCGGGGAGGAAAGAAAACAGGGGAGGATGCACACAATATGGACCCGATAAAGCTGATCAAGCCAACATCTCCAAAACTGCTTTTAGACCAGATAGACAGAAGAAATATTTTAAGGAGGCAGTGGAAACATTTTCCCAAGTAGGGGGGAGTAAAGGCATTGAGCTTCCACAGTTGACCGGATAAAAAGAGAAGCATGGCCCATACAAGTACAATGATTGAGGAATGGTTTCGACTATTTTTGAAAATTGTAACCAATGCACTAATACTAGAGAAACTAAAGCAAAATCTAGAATTGGTGGTACAGGAAAACCTAGAACTGGGAGAGTCAAGAGATTCAACCAAAAAATACATAATAAGGATAAAAAAAATAAGAGAAGAACATGAAAATAATTCTGTGTGAATAGTCAAGTCGCAGGATTTCAAATCAAAGACACCATACTCAACCTAGGATCAGATGTCAACATTCTACCAAGAAAAACGTGGGAAGCATTGGGGAGACCAAAGTTGACATACTTGCCAATACAGATCTGCATGGAAAATAAGTACTGTATTGTGCCCATAGGAAGGCTAGAAGAGGTCGAGGTTAATGTCGCAGGAGTAAAAACATATATAGATTTTGAGGTGATAGACTTCATGGGGGACACGGATCCCTATCCTACGTTGTTAGGGTTAGATTGGGCCTTTGAGAACTATGTCGTGATCAACTTGAAAAAAGAATTGATGATATTTGAAGATGGGGAAGTCAGGTTCACTCAACCACTTGACCCATATCAGGGACCCTGATATACGAAAACTATTGACAATAGAGAGGATGCTCAGCTTCTCGATCACCTTTACCAGATGATGACAGGGAAGAGAGAAGACTATACCAATCAAGCAGTGGGAGGTACTGTAAGCTAGAGAATTTTTCAAAGTACAGACTTGGGCTCTGAAATAGCTTGGGATGACTAGAAACAAGGAGGATACAATACTAACACTAGAATATGTTCTAGCATCCAAGGAGTCAACTGGATTGGAATTGAGGTAAGAGGATATCCGACTCTAGCAAATATGAATGATGTAAATGCATTTATTGAAAAATTAGAAGAAAAGGTACCAATGGAACGTAGAGTCCCTCTTATGGATGTAGCATTGCAATCCACGTTAGCAAGGTGGTGGGTCAACCATCGCAACTCACTTCCAAAGTGGGAAGATGTTGTAATAGCACTAAGAGCTAGATTCAAGGAAGATGAAGGACCACAATTCATTGAGAAGTACCAAGGGGATTCTGACCCCGCAAATGGGACCATACCATGTCATTGAAATTAAAGATTCAGGTGTGGTTTGACTGGCGCAACTAGATGGCCAAATATTACAAGGATGGGTGAATGGCGCACACTTGAAGCCTTATCACGAGTAAGTTTCATCATTTATTTTTCAAATAACTCTCGGAACCAAGAGGAGTCAGTAGGGTAGAATAGAAATAAATTGAGTCAATAACTCTCTCGCACCCAAGATGAAAAATAGGATAGGAATCCTGATAAAAAGCAACCACAATAAAGCAGAGAAAAAATCCACTTGTTTCGATGTGGAGACCACATCACAACTGATTGTGGGGGCTGGGGGGGGGGGTAGCTTCTAACGTGTCATCTGTGTCAGAAAGCCAAGTGTGTCAAATATCATTCCATCATAATAACCCATCATACCATTTTCAGTCTGTAGGATCACCCAGATTTGAGAATAAACTGCCATAATTAGTAACATCCATACCATAATAATCCGAAATTATTACCCATCACGTCTACCCAAATCTCGAAGACACGGTCAGCAATGTCAGAATACACCTCACCACGGTAACTAATTGCACGATTATAGCCGTAGGCGAGACATAAAAAATTAATTAGTTATGGGGTCTTATCAACCTCATTCGTGCTGGTTACATTACTTAACCTGCATGAAAGAAGAAAAGCACGAGAATGCCAGAAAACTCCAAGTTAGAACTGTTAGCCTCCTATACCAATAGGTTTCATCTTTCATGATTGTCTTGATTGAAATTATGGAATATGTTCAAACCTTCTTTCTTGAGCAAAGGTGTTCCATATTCTGAAAAGACTAAAAAATCAAAAAATTTTAAAAATGTAAAGAGGGTATACCCTAAAAGAAAAATCAAAGGGTAAAAAGAATAAAATGGTCAAAAAAGTGAAAGAAATGAACCCCAAGCAAAAAATAGACCAAGGAAAGTGTGCAAATCCAAATGCCACTACTATTTCATTTTTGTAAATAAGCAATTGTGTGCATCTTGTCAAACTTTTGCCACAATTTATGAAGGGTCAAACTGTTTAAACTTGACTTATTCATATTTCAATTTCATGTTATAGAATAGAGAATAAATATCTGACCAAACAGTTTAATCTTGGCAGATAAGTAGATAGGTAGAGTTAATAAAAGGTGCTCAACAGTTTAATCTGAGCCCTTGGATGTAATAAGGGTAGAAATAGATAGAGTTATCATGTAAAAAGAAAAGATTGAAAAGGTTTTGCAAGTCTAAATGCACCCTAATAAAGAAGAGAAAATGGTAGTGTTAAGTAGATAGGGTAGGTAGATGGTGCTGCAAAGTGTTATCTGATGAATGTTGCTGCTACATATTGTTGATCCTTTACTTTCATCATAAGTACTGAAGCAGGAAATACACTGGAAGATTACAGCGAGCAAAGTCAAACTCATTAACTTCCCTCATCACTTTCCCCTCAAAATTTTTACCAATTTCCCCCAAAAGTACTAAGGTATTTGGAGATCAAAAGGGCTCAAGGCATTTCCTTGACTTCTGGAGGGACCGGACCCTCGGCCTAATGATCAAAAAGACCTAAGTACTTGAGATAATTCATCATTATAATCATCCATCTTTAACCTTGTCCTAAGTAAAATCCCATTTTACTTAGGAAATTCATACAAAATTTCATAAAAATCCCTCAAAGATAACTTGCTATTCTAAGTTTAAGTGTTGGAGATAAAATGTTGCAATTTACTTCACAAGTTATCACTTCCTTAGATGTGCAAAAATTATTTTGAGTTTCCTTGTCCTTTTCCATATTAACATTTAACTCTATTTACTAAATCCCTAGTGAAATACCCTATCCTAAGTATATAATTCCTTTGTTTATATATACCCCAAAAACCCCTTTATTATAATGTTTTGACCAAAGTATTTACCTCCCTAATATTCATTAAAACCCGCTTCTACAAGCCCTTTGGTTAAAATATAGCGTTATACATTAATCCCGCCCCTATGGTGAATTAGTTGTATTAATTAATTTACCATATAATAAAAATATATATGAAAAAATCAAACTTTAGACATACAATATGTATGTTTAAAACCAAAAATACAAGGCCCGAAGTTTTATTCTTTCGGAAAAAGTCTCGCGCCACCGTGGATTGTCCATCTGGCATTCCACCTAACCAACTCCGTCGCAAACCCTTTCTTTTGCATACAGGATTAATTAAGTCATCTGGACTAATTAATAACTTTATCCGCCTATTAGATTTCCCCCGGAGTGATTAAAAAATGGTAAAAAATGTTTAAAGCCCGACGGGCCCACATCTGGAATCTCCGCATGTTCCCCCATCGCTTCAGCCGTCGGATCAATCCTCCACAGATCAATGGTCCACGTGAACCCCGCTACCCATCCTTGGTGAGAAAGTTAATCAGCGGGGAACGAGCGGTATTTGAAAAGTCAGACATCCACGTGGCAAACGTTCTGTGGAATCGCTCCCTCCGCGATCAATACCACCCTCGACCAAAAGCGGTGCGGGCGCTTACCGCTTACCGCTTACCGCCCAACCTTGCATACGTCACCCCATACGTCAATGCCGTCACACCTCGAAAAAATAAAAACCCTTTTGACTTGCAAATAAAGCCATTTTTTCATGTTTTTCCTGTTATTTTCGTTATTCTGAAAACGATAGAGCTCCCGCTGCGATTTTCAAATTTCCACTGCAATTGACCGATTCACTCCAAGATTCCGCTGCGCCCGTGTTGAAGAACAGTCTCGCCATTACCTGTTACCTGTTAAAGAACCAGTTTCCTTATAAAAACAGGTATTTATCCTTTTCCGCCCCGACTGTAAATAAAACTCAGTGTTCTTTGTTTTTCGTTGAAATAGTGATTAAAAATCGTCACTGAGTCCTTGCCAGAGGTTTAAAAAACTGTGTAATTGCTCCCTGAACCACCAAATTGTGCTAATTTCCTCCATTTCAGAAATCATGCCCGGTCTGTAAGGAAAACCAAAAACCTCCATTTTGAATCCACAAGAACCAAAATGGAGGTCCCGGCAGCTCTGAATATCACTCCATTGAATGCTCCTCACCGTGAATTGGACTATTTGCCTTTGATAGATGAAGATTTCCAAATTGAAGACCTGCATTTTGATGAAAGTCCCCTATTGAGCTATTGTCGCTGCAGAGACGAATACTCAAAGGGGCAAGATCTTATAGGGTTGTGGGAATCCAATCTCCCAAGGTATCTCATTCCTTCAGTCATTTATTTCCCAGAAATCATCCATTATTGCCATTCAAACTATGATCCTGCACGGAGGGCTGTAATAGCTCCTGATCAAAGTGTTCTGTTTCCCATCACTTCCCAGGCTATCAATGCCATGTTACACTTTGAACCAGACCAAGAATTAGCACCATTGTCCATGGAAGGATTGATTGAAAAAACCAGGCAATTAACCCCAGAAAAGCTAAAATCCATGTGTCAGACTTTCATGTTACCTGAGCACCAGCCAAAAGGGTCTCCCCCCTATGGTTTTTACTATTTCAATACATTGGGAAGGCTCATTGTAAATATAATATCTTTTGTCTTAGGATTCAATACCAGTGAATATGTGGATGAGATAACCTTGGCTTTGCTATCCATTTTTACTCCTGGGCAACCTCCTGAGATTAAATATGACTTTGCTTCCTTCATAGCCAACAAGATCCATGATCAATTCATACGGCTAGGTACTGAAAAAGTTTTTAAGTACTCCTCCATTATCTATCATCTTATGATCTATTATCAGTCAGAAAGGTTCCCTTTCCCTGTTCAAAAACTTGATGCCAAGGGAAATCCCAGGTCAGTCATATTTTGGTCCCCCATCATTCATTTTTCCTCTGATTCTCCCTACTCTTACTCAGAATTCATTGATCAGTTTGTATATCCTGCAACAACTTTGTTAACAGGAATTCCTCCCCCAAGACTCAGCAATGAAATTAGAAAGACCTTGCAATTGTCAAAGAGTTATAAGGTTGGGGATTGGTATTTGTATCAAAACCATACAGTCATAAGGATTTATGGATGTGAATTACATCCATTCAGGTTACCCAGGTATGTACCAATGAGGATTTTTGCCTTAGAATACTTCAGACAAATGAACAATTCAGATGTGATCCATTTTTGTAATGTAAAGAAGAAAGCTCAGTTAAGGATCAAAAGCCAATTAGGTCCTTTCATCTGCAATTCTAGGGAGGCTGAGAGAGAAGCAGAAAATCTATTAGACAAAAAGTTCCAGACATCTTTCCGTTGGGTTCCTTATGACCCAGTTGGTTTTATTTGTGAAAAGAGATTAAAGAATAAATCATTCCCTTATATACACCACAAGATTCCTGATCTAGAAAAGTATGCCAATCAAGATGAATGGATTGAAGGAACACTTGTTGAGGAAGAAAGTGAAACTGACAAATTGAATAAAATGATGAAAGATGTTGAGAAAAACTTTGACCTAGAATCTTATGGTCAAGTGCAGGTACCCTACATTGGCACATCTTCAGCAGCCACTCTACAGCAAGCATTACAGGAAAGCAGTCCATCAGTTGCAACAGAACCCAAGGGTAAAGGAAAGGAACCTGTAATCCAGGTTATTGAAACTTTGGTCATGGCGGAAAAACCACAGACTTCCAAAGCACCGGAACAATCACAGGCTTCTCCCACACCAGCAAAGCACATCCAAGTTCCAGAGTTGCAAACTCCATTAAATGTGGAAATAGGGAAAAAGAGGGAGGCTCCAGATACCACACCTCCAAAAGGGGCCTCACAGGTACATCAGACTAAAAAACACAAATCTGATCCACCTCCAGATGTAGAAATTATAGATGAAGTATTTGATGATGGAAGGGAAGATAGTCAGCAAACTGGCACAACAAGTGAAACAAACATAAGCCAGAAAGGGAAAGCTTCACAAAAGCAATTAAGCACTGAAGTATCTTCTTTCAGACCGCCAAAGACAGACACTGGAGATATTAAAAGAACCTTCATTAATATTAAAACAAAGAATGATCCATTGAAAATGAAGGTATATGATCAGTACATGAAGATGGCTCCCCAAAATCCAGAAAGGCTAATGTCAGCGTTTGACCTTTCACAAGGTAAAATGCTGATGAGCCACTTCAAAACAAAGGTGCCAAAGCCTACTTCAGCAGCAGATTACATCAGAACAAATTTTGAAGTTTTAGCAAAGGATATCCATCCCCTGGACCAGATAGAGCTACACAGACAAACTGGGGAAATGGTTTATTCTACTCTCACCAACAAGGCCATGGCAGCTTTAACGCTGCAGGATTCTTTGAATAACACTACTGCACAATTGAAAATTGAGAAGGCCTCCTCACAGGCCAAAGATAATAGAATAAAGTCGTTAGAAGAGATAATCATTGGTTTGGGTCACAATCCCAAAGACATTAAAGGTATTGAGGCATCGATAAAGAAGAAAGAGGATGATATAGCTGCACTCAGAAAACAGCTAAAATTACCAGCCTTGAGGCACCCTCAGACCCAAGAAGTTATAAAAGGGAATTCACAGGAAGAAACGATGGAGTTGCTCCTAAATATGACTGAGCGACTAAATGAAACAGAGAAAGCATTGGAAAAAGCATTGCAAGAACAGGAAACTATTAGGCAGACATCAACAACAGGTACTACAACAGCAGGACAGCAGATACAGCCATCTCAAGTGAACACTTCTGGCTTGAGTTCCGAGGACTTAATAAAACAAATGGAGAGTTTGCAACTGAGGGTCACAGAACTCCAAGAAACAAAATTGAAATTAGTAAAATTGGAGGAAAAATATGACACATCTAAAAAGACAGCTGCTGATAACACCAGGGAGATAAAAAGGTTGGAAAAATTGGTTCAGGCTTTGGAAAAAGATCTTTCATTAGAGAAGCCTTTAAACGAAATAAATGACATTCTTTGGGGTAACATCATTGAATTAATAAAGGGTATTTGGCCCTCTATTCAAGCTATTTTTGAGCAAAATGAGTTGGTTAAAATCGCCCAAGAAGAAATAAATAGAACCAGGAATGAATTGAGAGGCAGGCCTGAGCAGGCCAATCAGCTCATTCAATTTTTGAATTCCAGAACAAAGCAACAACTTGCATTGTTAGGAATTGATGACAGGACAAGCACAGTTTTGGAAGTAAAGAGAGTTTTCACCAAGAGGACTTTCATGCAAAATTTAGAAAGAAAGTGCACAGACATTTTGGTTGACATCAACATTTTCAGAGAGAAATTTCAAGCTTTGTTGGATAGTGGGTTACCAAGTCCCATGCTCACAGAAGATCAAATAATAGACTTGGAAACCTATGTGAAGAGAATAAAGGCTCATGCTAAAAATACAGCTGCTTGTTCTACTAGCTCGTCAGAATCGACATTACCAACCGGGAAAAGTATCTATGATAAAGTGAGGAATTTATTTCATCTGGAACATGAAATAAAGTATCTATTTCCGAATGAGCCCACCTTTTACAAACTTACTGAAGCAGATGAAACTTTAAGGAAGCTCAGAAGAACTATGATACCAGATGATCAATGGTGGCAGGAAATGTTGGAGATTCTATGAGAGTTATTTTCAGAATGAGAATTTATCTTTACTATCAAGTAAATGGTAAAAACAGGAAAACAGATGAAAGAGTATCAGTGAAAAGGTTAAAGAGTATCCGTAAGAATAAAGAGTGTCCAACAAGCCAAAGAAATACTGCAAGGGACAGCACAGAGCTCTATTTTAGCACTTACCTCTAGCACATCCACGGAAAAAGGAACAGCACATCGACAGTTGCACATTATTCTATCCACGAGACCCTTTGTCTCTTGTTTGTTTGTAAATTATGCTTTAAGTCAGCCTAGATTATTGGCTAAGATAGTGTATGATTGTTTAAGACTATTTTGTTTATAAATAAACCCTCGAAGAGAGTATTGAGGGTGGATTCTATTACTCTGCTGTAACATTGAGATTTTCGAAATAAAAGCTTTTAGAGAAATTTACTTGTGGCTTACTGGATGACGATTTGAAGCACTGGACTTGTTGCAGGATTCATGTGTTGGACTACAGTTCAATAAGTGTTTCTACCCTTTGTCTGAAATTTTATATTAGTTTTTAATACCATCATATCCATTTCTGAATAATTTACATAAAAGATTGAAACAGAATTTACTTAATTGTACTCTGTTTTTAAATGTGATTGTTCTTAATGTTTTCTTCTAAATTAGCTATAAGTATGAATTCTTAAATGCTCCTGCTTTGCTAATTTAAACATAGTTGATTACTATAATAAAGAATCCTTCATTGCTCTTTGTTTGTAGTCATTTCACTTCTTTCTTCTGAACATGGTGAAAGATTCTTAGCTGCCTTTCATCCCTTCAAGATCATCCCATCCACTTTAAATTTTAAGGATTGTTCTCTGTCTAGCTATCTTGCCCTGTAATACCATCTCGTGCTTAGAATAGAAATCCAGTAAAGCCATCCTTTGACTCCATAGCCCAATGGACTGAAAGCTCTCAACCTTGCCCTTAGTTTGTGGATTCCACCATTTTCCCAAAACAAACTTTGAATCTATAACTAGCCTAAACCTTCCAAGAACAAAGATAAATCATAAAGAGAGAGCCCTCTCTGGATGCAGATTGGCTAGATTCTGCATCTAAAAGGTTGGTTTGTGGTTACCTCGGGTATACTTTCCTCTTACACAACTTCTAGGAAAACCTGAGTGATAACATAGTGGCGACCATACTGGGGACCTGAATCATTTTATTGATTCTATTGTTTGATTTATAAGCTATAGACAGAGTCTGAAGATCAGCCAGGAAGCCTTTGAAATTTCTTTTGCTTTGCAAATGCAAAAGTAAATAAATGCTGCTTCAGTCTATCTCTGATTTAGCTTATATATTGAAACCTTAGTTTCAAAATTTTTAATCAGATCCTCTAGTTTAAACAGATATTTGAGAAAATTTTAATCATACATCATTATTTCTTGAAGAATTTGTAGAAGTTGTATTTATTTTTTCAATTAAAAAAAAAAAAAAAATCCAAAAACACAGAGTCTAGGAAAACTGGCTTCAGAAAGGATTCGACATACTAGGTCAAACCCTGACCCCAAACCACCACCAATATTTGAAAATCCAAATCTGATTCCTAGGATTCTTAGAAGACAAGGAAGTCAAGAAAGTTCTGAAAGAGGAAGTCAGGAGAGTGCAGGAAGTTCTAGACCACTTTCTAGATCTGCATCTTGTCCTGTGAAAATTATATATATTGATGACATTCCTTTTGATGCACGATTTGAAACATCTTTGTTTGTGAATTTTTCCGAAACTGAATTATCTAGATTAGTTCCAGATCCATTGTTCTTTGAAGATTTGCAATACAGATTTGTTTCACATCATCTTGACATAGAATTGCATAACTCTATTCAGTCTGAGCAAACCTTTGAAGAAAGTTCAAACATCTCTGTAATTACTGAAGCTTCTGCAAGTTCAGTTGTTTTTTCCCAAGCTTTTCAAACACCTGTTGCACCCCCTACTCCTCCATCTTCTCCTCCTGCTAGATCATCTTCTCCTCCTGCTAGACCATCTACTCCTGTTATCCCACTTTATCTTCCAATGGCTAATCGATATGCCCCTTTATAGTTACCAGCCAACCCTCCAGCTTTACCTCAGGACTACCAGAGTAAGATCACACCTTTCGATGGATCAGGTACTTACACAGCTTAACAACACACCAAAAGGATGACTGATTACTTTGAGTTTTATGAGATTGATACTGATAATATCCGAATGAGAATTTTCGTTCAGAGTCTTACTGGAGAAGTTAGAACTTGGTTTAGGGCTCTTACCCCGAACAGTATTGCTGATTTAGAAGCTTTGTATAGGGCATTCTTGAACAGATGGGAGAAAAATAAGGATCCTCTCCAGATCCTATCAGAATTTGAGAAATTAAGAAGAAGACCAAACGAAACCGTACAAGATTACATCATAAGATTCAATGAATCATATAATGCAGTTTCTCAAAACCTAAGACCCCCACCCAACAACGTGTTGGTTAAATTTCCAGATGGTTTTGACTCCGATATAGCTTATTCCCTTAGGGAAAGAGCTCCTCAAACACTAGAGGAAATGCAAAGCATAGTGGTGAGTGTAGAAGCAAATCTGATAGAAAAACGAGCCAGAGCTAGGGCAGAGAGAAGAATGCCTATGAATGAAGAACCTTCATCTTTTGAAAAGAAGCTGGATGTAATCATTAAAGGTATGGAAAGATTAGGAGACAGAGTGGAAACCATTGAAAGAAAGTCTTCTACTGACAATCAGAATGTTGCAAGAAACCCGAACTTTAGGAGGAATCTGAATCAGAATAGTTGAAAGAATGTTCCTGATCAAAACATTAGGCCACCCTTTCAAGAAAACTTTGTTGAAGGCTCAACTTCTGAAGAACCTACAGAAGATGTAGAAATAAACAATGTAACAGATGACAAAGAGGAACCAGAGGTCTTCCTATCCCAGGATGATCAAGAGAATCACGTCCTTGACACATTCCAAACTCATTCAGGTGAGACTTTTGATTTCAAGGAAGGCTATGACACAGCAATTTATGAGGTTCATAAACAGTACAACTTGAGAAGTAGACGGATTGATGTACCAGAGAATAGCAAACAGAAAACCACAAAACAAAATGTCAAAGGTAAAGTCAACATTCCCCCTGTACAAAACAGTCCCCAAGTACAAATTTTGTCTAGAATAACTCCCAACCCTTCAAATCCAATAATTGAAGATGTCTCAGACAACCAACCAAACAACAAACAACAGTCTAATACATTTCCTCCTGTAGGAAATGTAGAAGAAACAGTAGAAGTTAGTCCCGAAACATCTTCAAAACAAAACTTCATTCATGAAAAAGAGAAAAACATTGAAGACCCAAAAAACAGAGAAAACCCAACTGTGCAAAACACTAAAACTCAAACGGAAAACCTTTTAATCTAGAGGCTGAAATAGGCAAACTCAAGATAGTTGTTCCTTTATCAGAATTTGCTAAACATGATGTCTATAGGAGTCAGATTACCAAGTCCCTAAACATTAACATTACTGGATTGGATGATTCAGTAAACATTCTTGATGATCAACCCAAACTTCTTTTTGGCCCCGAGGTTAATGGTAAACCAGAAAGTGGAGGAACTCCTCCATTTTATGTAAGCCTGAATGTTCATGACAAGATACTCCATAATGCAATGCTAGATTCTGGAGCATCTCACAATTTGATGCCAAAAGTAGTAATGGAAAGATTAAATCTAGATATTACCAGACCGTACAAAGATTTGTTTTCATTTGATTCTAGTCAGGTAAAATGTTTAGGTTTGATTAAAGATCTGTGTGTTACTTTGGTACAATACCCTGCTAAGTCTGTTTTAATGGACATAGTAGTTGCTGATATTCCACCTAAATATGGTATGTTACTGTCTAGATCGTGGGGTGCTAAGCTTGGAGGGTCTATTCAACTAGACATGTCATATGCAACTATTTCAGTATTTGGTCAGCCTAAAAGGTTATATAGAGAAACCTTGATGAAGTACTTAGTGAGTAGCCATGAGAAGCCTGAAAACTTCCCTGTTTACTCTGTACATTCTGACATGGATTCTTTTATTTTATACAATGCTGAGTTAGATCTCCCTACTGAAATAGAAGCTCCAGAATTGGAAGTCATAAACAAAACCACTGTTAAAATTGAAGAAATCTCTGAAAACAAAGAAACAACAGATGATCAAGAAATACCTGAAGAAACTAAACAACTAGCTCCCATCAAGAAACACTTTAAAACAATTGATGAAGATTATGAACATGAAATCTTATGGCATTTAGAATTTGATGGTTCAGTAAATAGACTCGGGGCAGGAGCTGGGATTTGGTTACATAATGTTGAGAACAATTATGCAGAGGGTCATGCTTATAGGTTGAATTTCAAATGCACTAACAACATGGCAGAGTATGAAGCTATTTTATTAGGGCTTAAACATGTCAAGAAGTTAGGAGCTATTAGGTTATCAATCATAGGAGACTCCGAACTAATCATTCAACAGATTAAAGGAGAATGTTCAACAAAAGACATGAGATTGAAACAATACAGAGAGACAGTTGTAGAGATTCTCAACACATTTTTACAAGCTCAACTTGCCAAGATTCCCAGGAAACAAAATTTACATGCTCACAGTCTGGCAATGTTTGCTAGTACATGTAAGTTACCTTTTGATCCTAATCATCATTTTTCAGCTGAGATTAGGCATAGGCCTGCCATACCAGATAATCTTTTGAATTGTCAAGTATTTGTGAATAACAATCAAATCAATAATTTTTTGACACTTCAAAGTGAGTTTTCTAACTGTAATATAGATGAGGATATAACTATTGATGAATCTGATCAAGGAAAAGAACAAAAAATAGAAATTTCAAAAGAAAATGCAATTCATATGCTGCATCCAACCACATTCACTGAAAAAGACATGCAAAATTTGAAACACATGGAACCTGAGGAGATCATAGATGATGAAACAGAAATCATCAATTTAAAAGATAATCAATTACCCAAAGGATTAACACCTTTGGAAGATCTGTTTGACTCAAATGATATTCCATTCAGACCTAAAATGGAACCTGTTAAAGCTGATATGGAAGAATGCAACTTAGGAACCCCAGAAAATCCCAAAATGGTCAAGCTGTCCAAATCTCTTCCAAAAGATCAAAAGGTTAAATATTTTGAACTATTAAAAGAATTCCAGGATGTTTTTGCCTGGAGTTATGAAGACCTCAAATCTTATGATACATCTATCATTCAACACACCATACCTTTAAAACCAGACCAGAAACCTTTTAAACAAAAGCTTAGGAGAATAAATCCTGTTTTATTACCCTCAATTGAAAAGGAAACCAAAAGGATGTTTGAAGCAGGGATTATAGCTCCTATTAGATTCTCAGAATGGGTTTCTAACCTGGTACCAACAAGAAAGAAGACAGGAGAAATTAGATTGTGTGTCGACTTAAGAAATTTGAATAAAGTTTCTTTAAAAGACAACTATCCTCTGCCAAAAATGGACCACATTCTGCAAAGGGTGGTAGGATCTTCGAGAATATCACTACTGGATGGATTTTCAGGATATAACCAGATTCTGGTTCATCCTGATGATCAGGATAAAACAGCATTTACAACACCATGGGGTACGTTTAAATATGTCAAAATGCCATTTGGGCTCAAGAATGCAGGAGCTACATTTCAAAGAGCAATGGATATTGCTTTTTCTAAAGAGATACATGATTTTCTGGTAATTTACCTAGATGATTTGACTGTTTTTTCTAAAACAGATCAGGAACATTTAGATCACTTAAGGCAAGTATTTATAAAGTGCATAAAATATGGAATTTCTTTAAACCCTAAGAAGTCATTGTTTGGTTTGGAAGAAGGAAAGCTTTTAGGACACATTATTTCTAAAGATGGCATTAGGATTGATCCAGAAAGAATTCAAGCAATTTTGCAAATACCCCACCCCAGAAACATAAAAGAATTGCAAGCATTCATAGGAAAAATTAATTTCTTGAGAAGATTTATTTCTAGTCTAGCAAAGTTACTTAGATTACTAACTAACATGTTGAGGAAAGATTCAAGCATTGACTGGACTGTAGAAGCCAAACAATCATTCGAGGAAATTAAAATGGCTTTAACAAGGACACCAGTTCTGACCAGTCCTAAATTTGATAGAGACTTTATTATTTTTTCATTTGCTTCTAAACATACTGTTGCAGCTGTTTTACTTCAAAAAGATGACCAAGGGTGTGAAAAGCCAATAGCATTTTTTAGTAAAGCACTGAGGGATGCATCTCTAAAATACAATATTATGGAAAAACAGGCTTTTGCATTGGTAAAAGTAATCAAAGATTTCAGAGTTTACATATTATATTCTCATGTGATAGCTTATGTGCCTAATGCAGTAGTTAAAGATATTTTGACTCAAGATGGCATTGAAGGTAAACGAGGTAAGTGGATAGCTACCATTTTAGAATATGATATTGAGATTAAGCCAACAAAACTGATAAAAGGCCAAGGTTTAGCACAACTCATGACATAAACCAATTGCCAAGCCTTAGACATCAATGAACTGGATAACGAGCAAGAGATGGCGACTCCACAGATTAGTCAAGCTTTTTTAGATTCACCCTGGTACACTGATATTATTCATGTTTTATTAAACCTGCAGGCTCCTCCAGGGTTGTCCAGAACCAAGCAAAGATTTTTAAAAATGACATCTTTGAAATATTGTATTTTAGATAGCACTCTATTTTGGAAAAATCATGAAGGAATCTTGTTGAATTGTCTCTTAAAAGATGAAGCTGATAAAGTGCTTAATGAATTTCATGCAGGGGATTGTGGAGGACATCTCTACTGGAAATCTACTGCAGACAAAATTTTGAGGGCTGGGTTTTATTGGCCAACATTATTTTCTGATGTTAAGAAATTTGTAACAAGTTGTCACAAGTGTCAGATATTTGAGGGTAAAAGAAAGTTGTTACCATTGCCTTTAAAACCAGTTTCCACAGAAAGACCTTTTCAACAATGGGGTTTAGATTTTATTGGAGAAATTCATCCCCCTTCTTCAGGGAAACATAGATGGATTTTAACTGCCACAGACTACTTCACCAAATGGATTGAAGCCATCCCATGTAGACAGTCCAATGATTCTGTAATCATAGGATTTTTAGAAACAAACATACTTTCAAGATTTGGATGTCCAGAAAAAATTATAACAGATAATGATGCTGCATTTAAATCAAAGAAAATGATTAGTTTTTGCCATAAATATCATATTACTTTAGGCCATTCAACAGCCTATTACCCTCAGGGTAATGGACTAGCAGAATCCTCCAATAAAAGCTTGATCAATATCATTAAGAAATTGTTGGAGGAAAATAAAAAGAACTGGCACAAGAAACTGACCAATGCATTGTGGGCAGACAGACTTACAACTAAGAAATCTATTGGGAATAGTCCATATGAGTTAGTTTATGGTCTGGAAGCAAGATTCCCATCATCTTTAGGAATCCCTGTTATGAAATTACTTCAGGAGGCTCAAGTGGAACCAAATGACATTCAAAGAAGAATTAATCAAACAATCCACCTGCAGCAAACCAGAGAAGAGGTATACCAAAGATCACAAGTCTTACAGGAAAAGCTAAAGAAAATGTTTGATAAAAGGACCAAAGCAGAGGATTTTCAATTAGGAGATAAAGTCCTGAGATGGGATTCTAGAAGAGAAGAAAAAGGAAAACATGGAAAGTTTGATTTCTTGTGGAAAGGGCCTTATATCATTCATGCCTTGCAGGGAAACAACACTTACTTTTTGAAAGAGTTGGACAATTCAGAAGTTGAAGAAGGACCAGTCAATGGTCGAATGCTCAAACATTATTTTGATCCCATTTACTAGAGTGTTGCAATGTTTCTAACTTGTACATAATATATTGTTTTTTTGTTTTTTGTTTTTGTTTTTAGTAATACAGTTTGGATTGGATGGTGACTTCTGGAAGTTGAAGCCCGAAGTGAAGGCCCTAAGCTTCAAGAGTTTCACTATCATATATAAAATAAAGCTACCAGGAAGGAGGAAGGTTTCATACTTTCAGTTTGGAGACATTTTGAGGCATCTGACCTGCTGTTCTTGACTTTTCACAAGGAAAAGCCATCCCCAAGTGGAGCCAGTGTTAGCCTCCTATACCAATAGGTTTCATCTTTCATGATTGTCTTGATTAAACCATGGAATATGTTCAAACCTTCTTTCTTGAGCAAAGGTGTTCCATATTCAGGAAAAACCAAAAAATCAAAAAATTTAAAAAATGTAAAGAGGGTATACCCTAAAAGAAAGATCAAAGGGTAAAAAGAATAAAATGGTCAAAAAAGTGAAAGAAATGAACCCCAAGCAAAAAATAGACCAAGGAAAGTGTGCAAATCCAAATGCCACTACTATTTCATTTTTGTAAATAAGCAATTGTGTGCAGCTTGTCAAACCTTTGCCACAATTCATGAATAAGTCAAACTGTTTAAACTTGGCTTACTCATATTTCAATTTCATGTTGTAGATTAGAGAATAAATATCTGACCAAACAGTTTAATCTTGGCAGATAAGTAGATAGGTAGAGTTAATAAAAGGTGCTCAACAGTTTAATCTGAGCCTTTGGATGTAATAAGGGTAGAAATAGATAGATTCATCATGTAAAAAGAAAATATTGATCAGGGTTTGCAAGTCTAAATGCACCCTAATAAAGAAGAGAAAATGGTAGTGTTAAGTAGATAGGGTAGGTAGATGGTGCTGCAAAGTGTTATCTGATGAATGATGCTGTTATATGTTTTGGTCCTTTACTTTCATCATAAGTACTGAAGCAGGAAATACACTGGAAGATTACAGCGAGCAAAGCTAAAAATCATTAACTTCCCTCATCACTTTTTCCCTTAAAAGTTTTACTAATTTCCCCCAAAGTACTAAGGTATTTGGAGATCAAAAGGGCTCAAGGCATTTCCTTGACTTCTGGAGGGACCGGACCCTCGGCCTAATGATCAAAAAGACCTAAGTACTTGAGATAATTCATCATCATAATCATTCACCTTCGACTTTCTCCTAAGTAAAATCATATTTTACTTAGGAAACTGATGCATAATTTCATAAAAATCCCTCAAGATAAATTGTTATTCTAAGTTTAAGTGTTGAAGATAAAATGTTGCAATTTACTTCACAAGTTATCACTTTCTTAGATGTACAAAAATATTTTGAGTTTCCTTGTCCTTTGCCATATTAACATTTAACTCTATTTACTAAATCCCTAGTGAAATACCCTTTCCTAAGTATATAATTCATTTGTTTATATATACGCCAAAAACCCCTTTATTATAATGTTTTAACCAAAGTATTTATCTCCCTAAAATTCATTAAAACCCGCTTCTACAAGCCCTTTGGTTAAAATATAGCGTTATACATTAATCCCGCCCCTATGGTGAATTAGTTGTATTAATTAATTTACCATATAATAAAAATATATATGAAAAAATCAAACTTTAGACATACAATATGTATGTTTAAAACCAAAAATACAAGGCATGAAGTTTTATTCTTTCGGAAAAATCTCGCGCCACCGTGGATTGTCCACCTGGCATTCCACCTAGCCAACTCCGCCGCAAACCCTTTCTTTTGCATACGGGATTAATTAAGTCATCTGGACTAATTAATAACTTTATCCGCCTATTAGATTTCCCCCGGAGTGATTAAAAAACGGTAAAAAGTGTTTAAAGCCCGACGGGCCCACATCTGGAACCTCCGCATGTTCCCCCATCGCTTCAGCCGTCGGATCAATCCTCCACAGATCAATGGTCCACGTGAACCCCGCTACCCATCCTTGGTGAGAAAGTTAATCAGCGGGGAACGAGCGGTATTTGAAAAGTCAGACATCCACGTGGCAAACGTTCTGTGGAATCGCTCCCCCCGCGATCAATACCACCCTCGACCAAAAGCGGTGCAGGGACTTCCCGCTTACCGCTTACCACCCGACTTTGCATACGTCACCCCGTACGTCAATGACGTCATCCCTCGAAAAAATAAAAAACTCTTTTAACTTGTAAATAAAGCCATTTTTTCATATTTTCCTGTTATTTTCGTTATTCTGAAAACGACAAAGCTCCCGCTGCGATTTTCAAATTTCCACTGCAATTGACCAATTCACTCCAAGATTCCGCTGCGCCCGTGTTGAAGAATAGTCCTGCCATTACCTGTTACCTGTTAAAGAACCAGCTTCCGTCTAAAAGCAGGTATTTATCCTTTTCCGCCCCGAGTGAAAATAAAACTCATTGTTCTTTGTTTTTCGCTGAAATAGTGGTTAAAAATCGTCACTGAGCCCTTTCCAGAAGTTTTAAGACTGTGCAATTGTTCACTGAACCGGCGAGCTATGCCAATTTCCTTCATTTTTAGAAATTCCGCCCGGCCTGTAAGGAAAACCAAAACCTCCATTTTGAATCCACAAGAACCAAAATGGAGGCCCCGGCAGCTCTGAATATCACTCCATTGAATGCTCCTCACCGTGAATTGGACTATTTACCTTTGATAGATGAAGATTTCCAAATTAAAGACCTGCATTTTGATGAAAGTCCCCTATTGAGCTATTGTCGCTGCAGAGACGAATACTCAAAGGGGCAAGATCTTATAGGGTTGTGGGAATCCAATCTCCCAAGGTATCTCATCCCTTCAGTTATTTATTTCCCAGAAATCATCCATTATTGCCATTCAAACTATGATCCCGCACGGAGAGCTGTAATAGCTCCTGATCAAAGTGTTCTGTTTCCCATCACTCCCCAGGCTATCAATGCCATGTTACACTTTGAGCCAAACCAAGAACTAGCACCATTGTCCATGGAAGGATTGATTGAGAAAACCAGGCAATTAACCCCAGAAAAGCTAAAATCCATGTGTCAGAATTTCATGTTACCTGAGCATCAGCCAAAAGGGTCTCCTCCCTATGGTTTTTACTATTTCAATACATTGGGAAGGCTCATTGTAAATATAATATCTTTTGTCTTAGGATTCAACACCAGTGAATATGTGGATGAGATAACCTTGGCTTTGCTATCCATTTTTACTCCTGGGCAACCTCCTGAGATTAAATATGACTTTGCTTCCTTCATAGCCAACAAGATCCATGATCAATTCATAAGGCTAGGTACTGAAAAAGTGTTTAAGTACTCCTCCGTTATCTATCATCTTATGATCTATTATCAGTCAGAAAGGTTCCCTTTCCCTGTTCAAAAACTTGATGCCAAGGGAAATCCCAGGCCAGTCATATTTTGGTCCCCCATCATTCATTTTTCCTCTGATTCTCCCTACTCCTACTCAGAATTCATTGATCAGTTTGTATATCCTGCAACAACTTTGTTAACAGGAATTCCTCCCCCAAGACTCAGCAATGAAATTAGAAAGACCTTGCAACTGTCAAAGAGTTATAAAGTTGGGGATTGGTATTTGTATCAAAACCATACAGTCATCAGGATTTATGGATGTGAATTACATCCATTCAAGTTACCCAGATATGTACCAATGAGGATTTTTGCCTTGGAATACTTCAGGCAAATGAACAATTCAGATGTGATCCATTCTTGTAATGTAAAGAAGAAAGCTCAGTTAAGGATCAAAAGCCAATTAGGTCCTTTCATCTGCAATTCTAGGGAGGCTGAGAGAGAAGCAGAAAATCTATTAGAGAAAAAGTTCCAGACATCTTTCCGTTGGGTTCCTTATGACCCATTTGGTTTTATTTGTGAAAAGAGATTAAAGAATAAATCATCTCCTTATATACACCACAAGATTCCTGATCTAGAACAGTATGCAAATCAAGATGAATGGGTTGAAGCAACACTTGTTGAGGAAGAAAGTGAAGCAGACAAAATGAATAAAATTATGAAAGATGTTGAGAAGAACTTTGACCTAGAAACGTGTGGTCAAATGCAGGTACGCTACATTGGCACATCTTCAGCAGCCACTCTACAGCAAGCATTACAGGAAAGCAGTCCATCATTTGCAACAGAACCCAAGGGTAAAGGAAAGGAACCTGTAATCGAGGTTATTGAAACTTTGGTCATGGCGGAAAAACCACAGACTTCCAAAGCACCGGAACAATCACAGGCTTCTCCCACACCAGCAAAGCACATCCAAGTTCCAGAGTTGCAAACTCCATTAAATGTGGAAATAGGGAAAAAGAGGCAGGCTCCAGATACCACACCTCCAAAAGGGGCCTCACAAGTACATCAGACTAAAAAACACAAATCTGATCCACCTCCAGATGCAGAAATTATAGATGAAGTATTTGATGATGGAAGGGAAGATAGTCAACAAACTGGCACAACAAGTGAAACAAACATAAGCCAGAAAGGAAAAGCTTCACAAAAGCAATTAAGCACTGAAGTATCTTCTTTCAGACCGCCAAAGACAGACACTGGAGATATTAAAAGAACCTTCATTAATATTAAAACAAAGAATGATCCATTGAAAATGAAGGTATATGATCAATATATGAAGATGGCTCCCCATAATCAAGAAAGGCTAATGTCAGCGTTTGACCTTTCACAAGGTAAAATGATGATGAGCCACTTCAAAGCAAAAGTGCCAAAGCCAACTTCAGCAGCTAATTACATCAGAACAAATTTTGAAGTTTTAGCAAAGGATATCCATCCCCTGGACCAGATAGAGCTTCACAGACAAACTGGGGAAATGGTCTATTCTACTCTCACCAACAAGGCCATGGCAGCTATAACGCTGCAAGATTCTTTGAATAAAACTACTGCACAATTGAAAATTGAGAAGGCCTCCTCACAGGCCAAAGATAATAGAATAAAGTCTTTAGAAGAGATAATCATTGGTTTGGGTCACAATCCCAAAGACATTAAAGGTATTGAGGCATTGATAAAGAAGAAAGAGGATGATATAGCCGCACTCAGAAAACAGCTAAAACTACCAGCCTTGAGGCACCCTCAGACCCAAGAAGTTATAAAAGGGAATTCACAGGAAGAAATGATGGAGTTGCTCCTAAATATGACTGAGCGACTAAATGAAACAGAGAAGGAATTGGAAAAAGCATTGCAGGAACAGGAAACTATCAAGCAGACTTCAACAACAGGTACTACAACAATAGGGCAGCAGATACAGCCATCTCAAGTGAATACTTCTGGCTTGAGTTCTGAGGACTTAATAAAACAAATGGAGAGTTTGCAACTGAGGGTCACAAAACTCCAAGAAACTAAATTGAAATTAGTAAAATTGGAGGAAAAATATGACACATCTAAAAAGACAAATTGATAACACCAGGGAGATAAAAAGGTTGGAAAAATTGGTTCGTGCTTTGGAAAAAGATCTTTCATTGGAGAAGCCTTTAAACGAAATAAATGACATTCTTTGGGGTAACATCATTGAATTAATAAAGGGTATTTGGCCCTCTATTCAAGCTATTTTTGAGCAAAATGAGTTGGTTAAAATCGCCCAAGAAGAAATAAAAGAACCAAATGAATTGAGAGGTGCCCGAGCATGCCAATCCTCATTCAATTTTTGAAGAACAAAGCAACAACTTGCATTGTTAGGAATGATGATAGGTACGCTTTGGAAGCAAAGAGAGTTTTCACCAAGAGGACTTTCATGCAAAATTTAGAAAGGAAGTGCACGACATTTTAGTTGACATCAACATTTTCAGAGAAAATTTCAAGCTTTGTTGGATAGTGGGTTACCAAGTCCCATGCTCAATATCAAATAATAGACTTGGAAACCTATGAGAAGAGAATAAAGGCTCATGCTAAAAATACCGCTTGTTCTACTAGCTCGTCAATCAACATTACCAACCGGAAAAGTATCTATGATAAAGTGAGGAATTTATTTCATCTGGAACATGAAATAAAGTATCTATTTCCGTATGAGCCCACCTTTATAAACTTATATGAAACTTTAAGAAAGCTCGAAGAACTATGATACCGATGATCAATGGTGGAAGGAAATGTTGGAAATTCTATAAAAGTTGTTTTCGGGATGAGAATTTATCTTTACTATCAGTAAATGGTAAAACAGAAAACAGATGAAAGAGTATCAGTGAAAAGGTTAAAGAGTATCCGTGAGAATAAAGAGTGTCCAACAAGCCAAAGAAATACCGGACAAAGACAGCCCTATTTCAAGCACTTACCTCCAAAGACATCCACGAAAAAGGAACAACACATCGGCTACCCATTATTCTATCCACGAGACCCTTTGTCTCTTGTTTGTTTGTAAATTATGCTTTAAGTCACCTAGATTATTGGCTAAGATAGTGTAAGATTGTTTAAGATTATTTTGTGTATAAATAAACCCTCAAAGAGAGTGTTGAGGGTAGATTCTATTACTCTGTAACATTGAGATTTTCTAATAAAAGCTATTGGAGAAATTTACTTGTGGCTTACCGGATGACAATTTAAAGCATCGGACTTGTTGCAAGATTCATGTGTTGGACTACAGTTCAATAAGTGTTTCTACCCTTTGTCCGAAATTTTATATTAGTTTATAATACCATCTTATCCATTTTGAATAATTTACATAAAGGATTGAAACAAATTTGCTTAATTGTATGTTTTCAAATGTGGTTATTCTTAATGTTTTCTTCTAAATTAGTTATAAGCATGAATTCTTAAATGCTCTTGCTTTGCTAATTTAAACACTGTTGATTACTATAATAAAGAATTCTTCATTGCTCTTTGTTTGTAGTCATCTCATTTCTTTCTTTTGAACATGGTGAAAGATTCTTAGTTGCCTTTCATCCCTTCAAGACCATCCATCCACCTTAAATTTTAAGGATTGTTCTCTGTCTAGCTATCTTGCCCTGTAATACCATCTGTAATACCATATGGTGCTTAGAATAGAAATCCAAGAAAGCCATCCTTTGACTCCATAGCCCAATGGACTGTGTGAAGTCTCTAACCTTGCCCTTGTTTGTGGATTCACCATTTTCCCAAAACAAACTTTGAATCTATAACTAGCCTAAAACCTTCTAAGAACAAAGATAAATTATAAAGAGAGAGCCCTCTCTGGATGCAGATTGGCTAGATTCTGCATCTAAAAGGTTGGTTTGTGGTTACCTCGGGTATACTTTCCTCTTACACAACTTCTAGGAAAACCTGAGTGATAACAAGAACAAGAAACAACCGTAGCAACAAGTGAAATTTCATCAGAGGAAGTTCAAAGAGATAGTCCAGTAGCAAGAATTCAGAGAAAGAGATCAGAAACAACACTCCATGTATACATAAGAAGAATGAAGATGACGAAGGTAGCACCAGCAGTCGTCGAGCCCGAGCTCGATGAGAGAGTTCAGAGAATAGAATCGCTAGTTGGAAAGTATGACAATGCATCGCTAATCGATATAGATTTCACAGATTCCTATCAATTTCCAACAATGAAGAGACAGGTTTACATAGATAATTATGCTACATAGGGAGGAGGGGAAGTAGCAAGAATGAATCCAGAGTTTAGAGGTATACAAAAATTGACAATACTGAACCTTAGGAACCTCCCAATGTTTGGAACATTGGGAACGGCAATGCAATGTACAAAATTCCTGCTGAGAAAAATCCAAAATGGATCATTGTGGCTGGGGAGAGAAATACCGATACATGCAGAGGATATCAATAGGCTTACGAGATTATCAGCAGAAGGGAAGGATGTCTCAACGACATTCCAGAACATGTCCAAGAGATCTAAGAAGGCAGGAGACGGTGATTATTATAAGAAATATGAGACTAGAAGAGGAGGGAAGGGGGCGATGATAGACCTCATCAAAAACCCAGCAATGAAATTTTCCTGCTATCTAATAGTGGGCAAGACGATGAGACATTAAACCAAAGGAGAATGCACCCTTGACACCATTTCAGTCGCGAACACTGCCTCCAGGGAACGCAGCTAAATTTGTCTACCTTCCTACTGAACGAACTGTTTGAGGTCTGCGAGGATAATTAGAGACGAGCCACAGGGTTCATTTATGGCTACCTCATAATGGAATTTGCGATGTGGAAATTGACTCACCCTGAGGTGAGATAGCTCACGAAAATCACAAATGACTAGCCAATGGCGTTGAATTTTACACCCTGGAGAATCTCGGTAGATCCCAACACCAAGGAGGTAAATGAGGAGGCTTTCTCATTTTGGTATAGGCAGATGGTGGATGTGGTGGTGAGACAAAAAAGGGTTTCAAGGAACCTATTGGATAGATATTCTTCGTAGATATGGTTTGGGGTCACCCACAAGCAGACATACATCAAACCTAGTTGCGTGGACAAAACCACATTCAAAATGAGACTCTTAAAGTTTTAAATTAAACAAAAATAATTCCACACCGAATTATTTTCATGGCCAGGAGTTTGGATGGAGGTAAAAAGTGGAATAACTCACTATTCGTTCAAGGGCATGATGCCGAAAACACTCCTAGGGGAGACACCGAAGGAAACGAGTAGAATTTATTGACTGCAGCTAAAACCTTTACTGGACCAGCTAGACACGAAGGTGAAGGACTTCAATTTGGTAATAAAAAATGTCACAAGTGTTTCTACCGTGTTTCCTTCTTTTTCTGATTTTCAGTGTTCAAATTTGCATCACCATCCACATTAACACCTATCGTCACTGCCCTACCTTCCACCATGTTCAATTCAACACCAACAACCACAGTCACCTCAATCCATAAGGGAAAGGCACCTAAACCCCTGGTAGCTACACTTAAGGCCAAGAAAGCAAGAACTATGGTGCCCAGGAAAATATTTGACCTCACTGAGGAAGATCAGACCCAACCCATGGATATAGGAGTACCAGTTCAAGAAGAGCCAGAGGTTACCACCCAGGTCACCTTTGTGTTTGTGCTCAACCTAGTCTCCTAAATTGAGTTCATTTAATTGTCCACTAGGGTTGGTAAACTGCTGAAGTGAAGTGCACTGTATGTGCCTAGGTGTTTGTTTCCTAATGTGTTGTGTTTAGTGTTTTATGATGTTTTTGGTCTTTTATGATGATTTATGATGTTTTTGGTCTTTTGATGGTTTTTATGTTTCACAAGGAAAATGACTACAAAGCTAGTGGAAAGAAACTACTGGTTAAAAACAGAGTGAAGTCTAATTGGTTGATGACAAATGATAAATGCAAATGCAAATACTGAAACAGAATCAAACCTAAACTATGACTAAGTAGAATATAAATCTTGATAATGACTTCAAGAAAATGAATCAAAACATAAACTTAACTTGTCCAATTCTTTCACTAAAGTTATTTTGAAAGAGCTTGAGAAATGGTCAGCTAAGTATACAAATTCTCCTAACTAAACAATTAAACAATCAACTTATAATGATACAACATTTTATCCATGATTAAAGATTTGTTGAAATATATTTGGAGAAAAACATTGTTAACATCATAAGATCTCTACTCTAAGACTAGCTCCTAATTCTATTCTGCAACTTAGTTTAACATCACTAAACCTTATTCAAAAGTTATGGATTTCTTTTTAAAGTAGTATTTTGAGGAAGGCTTTGTTTATGAAGTGGTAAAGAAGTTGCAAAAGTACTTCAGGCCTTGGGATGATACTGTCTTCTGTTCAGATGGTTATGAGTCAATTATAGATTTGGAACAAAAGAGATTTTGTAAATAATGAAGGCCATATTGTTTAAGTTTAACAACTAATGTAATCTAATATGCAATGGATGACAACTAAATGTGGAATGTAAATACAATGAGCTAAGCTAAAACTGAACTAAATTGTCACTAGTCTACAATAAACAGTGCTGAACTAACAAGCCATTATCAAACTTAAGACAAAATAACAGAGCATGAATTGAATACAATTTGACTCCGGAGTACCCTAACTAAGTTATCATGCATTAATCTATGGGATTCTACAGCCTGTTTTGTCCATCATGAATGGTATTTTGGAAGAGCTTGCTAGAACAATCTTGGTTGTACAATTCAGTGCAAATGCAAACATAAAGACTGAAAGCAATTTAAAAACTAAGACATCACAGCTATCTCCTACCCATCATTATGATATTTTGGAAGAGCGTTTTAAGAGTAAGATCAGCTATGCTACTTAGTGCAAACAAACAACTGAAACATTCAGTATCACAGTCATGCCTTAGACATCAGAAGGATTTTTTGGAAGAGTTTTCTTAGTATAAGTTCAACTGTGATAATGAACAAAATAAATTACAAATAAATCCTACAACACTACAGCCATTTCCCATTCATTATCATGATCTTTTGGAAGAGTTTCTTAGAACAAGTATAGCTATAGTGGCTAATGAAATTAACTATGAACTCAAACTTCAAAAACGTGAAAACGACTAAAATACTTATCTAGATTACGAAAGTAAAGTCGTGCAGGAGGCAGGGGCCCTCTACCACCAGACGGAATCTAACACCAAATCAACTCAACGTGTTCAAAGCAATACTGTCTTCTTCATTAAAGGAAAAATAACTTGAAACAGAGTAGTCTCGGTCTTCAAAAATATAGCAGTCAATACATAAAATCTAAGCAAAATCTAGATCTTCTCTCTCGGTTTCCCGAGTGCTTTTATAACAAATTTACATAACAGAACTTGCAACAATACGAGGATCATTGTCTTTCCTTATCAAAATCGTACTAGGACTCTAAAGATGGCAGCGTAAAGGAAAAAAGGACATCTGGACTAGGACAATCCTATTAGAAGTCTGCCTCCTTGAATGAGTTCCCACGTACCAAAACCACGTCCAGAATTCAGTTCAGTCTTCATGGTGAGCAACGAACAATGAGGACATAATGTGGAATATACCCATGTGTGGATTTTCCTGAGAGGACACCTGGAACATGCTTGAACGTGAAGACAGCTGCAGAATTTCCGGTTAGCTACGAAATGTCTGCATTCTGCAGCTAGTTTCGGTCAAAATGCATTACAATGACAAAATCACAAAACTTAGCAAGTTAGCCATGTTAATCATTCTAAAAGTAATTTTAACTAATTTCATTGATCATTTGGGTCTGGAATAACAATGGAAAAAGGAAAATGAGGTAAAGTAAGATGAAAGAAAGCACAATCTTGGGGCTCAACATACCCCCACTGCAGACTTCTTGCATGTCCTCATGCAACTTATTCCATAAACTCAGAGACTTCTGCAAGAACATCCAACCCTCTCCTTCTTCTTTGCCTGGAAGTTAAAGGTCTTCTGGGTTTTCTGATGACTAGTTTGAACCTTAATTTGATAAGTGCCCTGATTAGCTTCTTGTTCCTCTTTTTCAACTTTTCATTAGCCTTTTCCACTTTGTCCATTTGTAGAGATAAGGTTGAGTTCATACTGGTTTTGAGTTTGACTTGTTCCTTCAGAATATCATTCTCAGTTTTGATATGTCTATTAAGTACTTCCAGCTCATACCTATCCCTTCTTAACACATCTATTTCGGATAGTGGAGGACTAGGGGTTCTATCTCTACTCTCTGAAGCTTTCCTTTCCAATGTTTCAACATAGTCATAAACTTCTTGCTGTGCAGGGTCAATTTCAGGGGTTTCTTCATTAAAATATTCTTCAACATCTTCTTCAATAGATGTTTCCTCGTACTCTATGTTTATCACCGCTGTTTGTTTGACCTGGGTTTTCCTTAGTTTCCCCCTGAGTCTATGGCTTCTTCTTGGCTGCGATGATCCCTCTCCTTTTTCTGTGGCAGATTTTCTGATTACCCTCTCTTCCTTAAGTTGTCTCTTAATCTGAGTCAACTTCTCAGAGATTATTTCTTCACTACTTTCCTGTACTGTTTTGTCAATTTCAATTTTAGAGGCTCTCCATTTTCTACTTCTCTTTGTAGGCTGATGTTCAGGTGAAGGCTCTTTTGGTTCCTCAAAGTGATTTCTTACCAAGAAATTATCCCAAGTATCTTTTTTTTTTGGCTAAATGGTGTTCAATTAAAATCTTAACCAAGCCATGATGGTATAGAGTTGTCTCTAGGAATTGGACTCTCCTTTGAACACCAGAAGCCATCTTTTTTAAACTTTGAAGTAAGAAATAGGGAAAATTTAACTCTTCCTCCAGAAAATGCATTATCAACCTAATATGGTAAACATAAAATGTGCCATATCTACCTTCACAAGTGATAAATTTTTGTAGAATAAGCAATATGTTTCTCCATTTATTTTTTAATGCGGAACTTGGAATTCCCTTTTTAAACACAGTGACATCCATACCTGGTGATTTTAGGATTTGCTTCCATGATTCATTATGAAATTCTCTATTTTTAAACCATCTCTCTCCATGTCTAAGCAATCTTGTTGCTTCTGCAATAAAAACTTCTGTGACAGTGAATTTAACATCTCCAACTTCAACCTCGACTCCTTTGAATGACCTTGCAAATGTTTTAGTGACTTCTTTGTGGAAGCCATTAAATTTCTCAAGAAATTGTAGCCATCCTACCTGTTGCAACATTTCTCTACTTTGAGGGTATCCTTCCAGGTATTTTGTGCCCACTGGTTCAGTTGTTACAATGAGGCCCATAATTCCTTCTTCAATTTTCATATTAGTACTCTTTCTGCTCACAGGAACAATAACTTCAACCTTCAAATTGATATACCTCTGGTTCACGGTGATAGTGCTTCAATCTTCAAACTGATATATCTCTGATTCTTGGTGACAATGGCTTCAAATTCCACACTGATATACCTCTGCTTCATGGTGATAATGCTTCAATCTCTACTCACAGTAATAATGCTTCAATCTCTGCTCATGGTGATAATGCTTCAATCTCTGTTCACGGTGATAGTGGTTTGATATTTCAAACTGATATACCTCTGCTCACGGTGATAGAGATATCTCTGTTTTGCGGAATGAAATGATGAAGGGCTGGCTACAGAATGGAGTGATGGAAGTAGTTACGGAATGAGTTAATGAAGTGAGGTGAAGAAAACAAATCAATGAGTGAAAAGGCTGTGGAGATTTTTTACAACGGATTCAAAAATCATCATTAAATGATTTGGCTGAGTGATGTGAGGAAATCAAACACTTCAGCCTTTTTAACCGCTTAAATGATGGTCGGGTATAGAATTTGAAATGAAAGATTTTTATCCAAAGTTTTGCGGAGGGTATATTTGGTATGATCAATAAAAATAATCAAAACAACTTTTTTGAATGATTCATAACTAGACTATACTATAGTTTTTATGAAATGCCATTATAACCAGAACTTTTTACCTTTGCTTTTCATTTTCTTTTTTGTGGTCTTTGTATACTTTGTTCTCCTCTGGAAGAGTCTTCATAATCCTTCTTGATTCTTCTTATTCATGGATATACTGGATCATCTTGTTGCAATTCAAATGTTTGTTGATCAGTGCCTTCAGGATCTGTAGCTGCAGAATGACTGTCTGGCTGCAGAAAGTCTGATTAGCTGTAGAATATCTGTTTAGCTGCAGAATGTACCTGTGGAGAATTTTTAATCATGGAATGGAGTGGTTTGGAATATACATAGAATATTTTATGGAATGAGTGAAGATAGGTGATGAACCATGGTATAATGGAATATGTATGAAGTGAATGATGGAGTGGGATGATGGAATGGGATGGATTCAATTTATGAAATGGAGTGGAAGAATATAGGAAATGGTCTGCAATCCATGACATGTGTTATTCATTTGCAGAAAAACATCAAAATTTAAATTTTGATATGGAAATGAGGTGGATGAAGTATGGAATGAGATGAATGAAATATGGAATGAAGTGAAGTATGAATGAATGAATGAAATGGAGTATGGATGGATAAGTAAATGAAATGAAATGAAATGAGATGGATCATAAGTGCAATGGATCTGAACTTATGATTTTGTAACAGCTGCTTGCAAAAAACAAAATGGAAAATTTAGAGTGTCAGAAAGACTCTGATTTTCACCCTATCTTTTCTGTATAAACATGCCAATCAATGATTGGTTTTCATGTTTATACCTTTTTTTTTTTTCAAAAGAAATGCTTCAGAAAATTCAATCAAGCTGATGAAGAAGAAAGATTCTTCTTCATTAACTTCACATCACTGTTTTCCTGGAACTTCTTGACAAATTCTTCTCTTGAGAGTGGTTTGTGATACAACTTCAATCTATGGCCATTCACAAGAAAAGTGACCTCTTCTTCATCTATTGTCCTGATTTTTAGTGCTCCATTGTCAAAAATTTTAACAATTTCATATGGCCCAAGCCAATGTGTTTGAAATTTACCTTGAAAATCCTTGAATTTTGAATCAAACAAGAGAGCCCAGTCACCTTCTTTGAATTTCTTCTCTTTGATGTACTTGTCATGCCATCTAGTCCTTTTCTGTTGGACTAGACTTGTTTTCTGAACTGCATCTTGTCTGATCTCATCCAATTCATTAATCTACTCCAGTCTATGCTTTTGTGCCTCCGTTAAATCAAGTCCTAGCTGAACTGCCATTTTGAAAGTTTGAATCTGGAACTCTATGGGAAACAAAACTTGCTTTCCATAAACAAGTTCATAAAGAGTATGGCCTGTTGTGTTTCTCCATGTAGTTCTATAGGCCCACAAGGCTTCAGGAAGCCTATCTACCCAATCTCTTCTATGTAAATGAACAGTCTTTGTTAGGATTCCTTCAATGATCTTATTAGTAGATCCCACTTGACCATTTGCTTGTGGATGATAAGGAGTAGATTTTCTATGTCTGATTTTGTACTTCTCCATCATTTGCTCCACTAGCCTTGATGTAAATTGAGCTCCTTGATCTGTAACAATTTCCCTTGGGACACCAAAACGAGTGAAAATATCCTCAAAAAGAAAAGTAACTACAAATGATTCATTAGCAACAAGTAATGGTTTAGCTTCTACCCACTTAGTAACATAATCAGTGCAAACTAATATATATTTCTTTTGTCTTGATGGAGGACTAATAGGTCCTAAAAAATCCAAAGCCCATTTTTCAAAAGGTTCAATATGTACCTGAGGTTGTAATGGCATCTCACCTGAAGGAGAAGGTTTCCCTACCCTTTGGCAACTGTCACACCTTTTGACATACTCTTTAGCATCTTTAAACAAGGATGGCCAATAATATCCTAAATTAAGGATCTTATAGGCTGTCCTCTTATTAGCAAAGTGTCCGCCACAAGGTTCATCATGACATGCTTTGAGAATCTCAGGCATCTCATCTTCCCGAACACATCTCCTAATGATCAAATCTGGACCTGTCTTGTACAACTCATTAGCAACCCATGAATATTTTGCACTATCATAAATGATTTTTCTTTTATCTCTTTCATTCATTATTGAAGGAAATTTTCCTGAAACTAAATAATTAGCAATGTCAGCAAACCAAGGAGTTTGAGTAGAAATTGCAAAAATATATTCATCAGGAAATTGATCTTCAATTGGAGTGTCATCTTTGATGTTTTGGAGTCTAGATAGGAAATCCGCTACTGTGTTTTGTTTTCCAGGCCTATCTATAATGGTAATGTTGAATTCTTGTAAAAGTAATAACCATCTTATGACTCTGCCATTAGCAATTGATTTGTTCATTAAGTATCTAATTGCAGAATGATCAGTGTGAACAAAAGTTTCATAGCCTGTTATATAGTGTCTAAATTTGTTTATGGCATGAACAACAGCTAAAAACTCTTTTTCAGTTACAGTATAGTTTAACTCTGCATGAGTCAAATTTTTACTGGTATAGTAGATGGCATAAGGAATCAGATCTTTTTGTCCCAATACTGCTCCTAGAGCTGTATCAGAAGCATCTGTTGAGATATGAAAAGGTAACTTCCAGTTAGGTCCCCTTAAAATAGGTGCTTAAGAAATTTTGGTTTTCAGGGTCTCAAAGGCTAACTGGCAATCAGAATTCCACTTGAATTCACAGTCTTTGGTAAGCAATTTGAAGAGTGGAGATGATATCTTGGTGAAGTTTTCTATAAACCTCCGATAATATCCTGTAAATCCTAGAAAACTCCTAACATCTTTTTGACAACTTGGAATAGATAAGTTAGAGATGACTTCAACTTTTGACTCATCAACTCTAATCCCATCCCCTGAAATGTGATGCCCCAAAACAATACCTTCAATAAACATCATGAAACATTTCTCATGACTAAGTGAAAGATTTGCTTCTTGACATCTCTTTAAAACTTTTTCCAAGTTTGCTAAAGCTTCTTCAAAAGTGTTTCCATAAACTGTGAAATCATCCATGTATACCTCTACACAATCATGTATTAGATCTGAAAAAATTCCTAATACTGCCCTTTGGAATGTTGCAGGTGCATTGCATAATCCAAATGGCAATACTCGGTAAGCATAGGTACCCCAAGGACATGTAAATGTGGTTTTGTCTCGATCTTCAAGTGCTACTTGGATTTGATTGTAACCACTAAACCCATCTAGGAATGAGAAGTACTTTTTGCCAGCTAATGTATCTAACACTTGATCTATGAAAGGTAAGGGAAAATGGTCTTTAAGAGTAGCTTTGTTTAGTTCCCGTTAGTCAACACATACCCTCCATTTACCATTTTTGTTTGGCACAATTACCAAAGGAGAAACCCACTGACTATCTGAAATAGGATAGATGAAGTTGACATTTAACAATTTTTGCAATTCTTCTTTAACAATCTCCCTAAGATTTGGATTCATCCGTCTTTGAGGTTGTCTGATTGGTTTGCAATTTTCCTCTATATAGATGTGATGAGTGCAAGTCTTGGGGATTATCCCTTTCATGTCAGTGTATTCCCATGCATATGCAGAAGAATTTCTCTGTAATACTTTGACTAACTCTTCTTGTTGAGATTTTTCTAGGTTATTGTTTATGTTCAAAGTTTTGCCTGGAAATATCTCACTTGTAGAGCTGCCAAATTTATCCATAGAATGAAGAGACATCTGCCTTGATGAAAAAAACTCAATATTGGATCCCTCTTGAAATGATTCATGTTTGTGTTCTGGAGAGAATTCAAAGTTTTCTAGAGTATTCAGAATTTGATTATCTTCACTAATTTCTGAAATTGTGAAGAGAGGTTGTAAATCTTCTTCATCCTCTATCCATTGAGTGTCATCTAAATCTGTAATTGTCCTAGCTGGAGGATACAAAGTGAATTTCTTAGTTGAACTACCATCAGAGATGTACATATCACTGGATCTACAACTAATAAAAGCATCAGCTGTAGCCAACCAAGGTCTTCCTAATATAACAGGATGTCCTCCTATATTATTCTTAGGAGTTAGGATCATGAAATCCACAGGGTACTCCCAAGAATCTAGGGACACTGGAATGTCTTCTATTACCCCATCTGGTTTGATCACAGATCTGTCTGCTAATTGTAATAATGTGGGTGTAAAGAGAAGATTAGGAAGTTTAAGTTTATCCATGATTTGTCTACTCATGATATTGATTGCTGCTCCTAAATCAATGAGTGTGTTTTGGATTTCAATTCCATTGATGTGAATTTTAACAACTGGATTGCCTGGTCAAGAAACTTTGAATAAAGAATTTGTTCTATCATAATGTTCCATATTTTTCCCGCCTCGCCTGAATTTTCTTGTTTTCTGTCTTTTTTCTTGTTTTCTTCATACTCAAATCCTTTATTGCTTTGGCTAAAATTGGAATTTCCTCGATGGCTTGTAATAATGGAATTTTAATGCAAACATTTCTCAGCTCATCTAGGAAATCATAATTAGGCACCATAATTTGTTTTTCTACACCTCTATCAATTTGTAATCTTTCTGGAAAGGGAGGTATAGAAGTATATGTGGATGGTTGCTCTAATACAGGAGTTGAAATTATTGGATCTTTTTGCTTTAATTTTTCAGTGTTTGGGTCTTGAAAAGATGTGTCTTCCTCAAGACTTTTATTCGCCCGTAGAGAGTCTTCCTCATAGTTATCTTGTTCTTGTATGATCACAGAAGGTTTCCTCTTTTCAAGTATTCTTCCAGACCTAAGTTGAACATCACTAAGGTCTAAAGGAGTAATTAAATAAGTTGGAAACTGTTGGCCTTCTATCATGTATGTGTTCTGAGGATTTTTATTATTGGGGTTTGGTATGGGTTGAGCATGAAATTGATTTGATTTTTGAGGGAATGGTAATGGAAATGGTTGATTTTGATGTGGTAGGTTCTGATGATGTTGTTGAGGATTTTTTTGAAAATTTTGTTGAGGATTTTGAGGATAAAAATGTGGGTATGGTGGATAGGATGGTGGATACTGATAGTATTGAGAGTATCTTCCATAGGGATTTTATGCTCCTTGTGCCCAAGCTTGAGATTTATTTTGAAATTGAGGCCAAGGTTGCTGCCAAGAATTCCAAGGTGGAGGTTGATTATACATTTGATCATGGAATCCTTGTGTTTGAGGTCCCTGCCAAGGTCTTCTAGAGACAAAATTAAGAGATTCTGTGGAATCTGTAGGAGTTTCCTCCTGAAAGACATCTTTGAGACCAGGAAGAGAAGGACAATTTTTGGTCTCATGTTTTTCATAACAAATGACACAGGTCTCTACAACTTTTACATCCAAAGGACACTCTCTCAAGGCATGTTTCTTTCTACATTTGGGACAAAAGATTGCCAAGGCATCAGATTCAGCTTTTTGCTTGTTTTGTATCTTAAGGGTGTCTATTTTTTCACTAAGACTCCCTAAGATATCAAATTTAAAATCATCAAGCATGTGTCCTATTTCTGATCTACTTACTGTCCCAGAAGCAGACTTACTTGCCCTTGCAAGAGCAGGATCTCTTGGACCTTTGACAGTTTTAGATTTCCCTCTTGAAAGGTTGATACATAACTCAGATATTTCAGGCAATGTGAGTTGTGATATATCCCCTTTTTCCATCATGTTAAGGATATCCAACCATTCATCCCTAATTGTTTTCAACAAAAGAGCTTTTAAGGTGTCCTGATCTAGGTTTTCCATTTTTTCCCTTTTGATGTTGTAATGAAATCTTTCCAACAAATCTTCCAAATTTTCATCTTCTTTTTGTAACATCTTGAACACTTCTTCCTTATGATTCACCGGCATACAATAATCCAAATATCTCTCTAGAAATGCTTGTTTCATGTCTTCCCATGTTCTAATAGAACTACTGATTAGACTCATAAACCACTTCAATGCTGCTCCCTTCAAAGTTGAAGGAAATAATTTCAGTTTTTGAGCATCCTGTAAGTAGTCATAAGTTCTACACAGCACTTCAAATTCGAATAAGAAAGTTTCAGGATCTTCAGTTTTAAGTCCATAGAAGTTTGGAAGGACAGAGGGTGAAATGTTTTTCATGGTTGTATTAGTTTCTTCATCAATTATAGGGAACCCAAAAGAGCTTCCCATTTATCTTCTACCTCTTCCTCCTTCTGCACCTCTACCTCCTTCTCCTCTACCTCTACCTCTACCTCCAAATAATGTGTGTTCTCCATTAAAGACTCCTCCTCCCCCTTCTTCTGCCATGGTTGACTCTCCTGTGGAAGTGGAAAAGTTTGTGTCCCTAACAGGAGTCTTTAGATCTTCTTCCAAGGCAAGTTCAGTGGATGAAGTGGAAGGTTTCTCTAATGGAATATCTGATCTTAGGTCTTCTAGAAGTCCAGGATCAGTAAAGGATGGAATGTGGGTCTGAGTTGAAGGTGTACTAGCTCTTGGTCTAGGTGAAACAAGTGGTATTCTAGGAATCAAACTTCTGTTTCTGCTGCTTATGAATCTACCCCTTGAGTCTCTCTCTCTACGCATATAATTGTTTTTGGGAATTAAGAAACAAAGGTTACCTAGTTTTCACTTCCCCGGCAACGGCGCCAAAATGTTTGTACTCAACCTAGTCTCCTAAATTGAGTTCATTTAATTGTCAACCAGGGTTGGTAAACTGCTGAAGTGAAGTGCACTGTATGTGCCTAGGTGTTTGTCTCCTAATGCGTTGTGTTTAGTGTTTTATGATGTTTTTTGTCTTTTATGATGATTTATGATTTTTTTGGTCTTTTGATGGTTTTTATGTTTCACAAGGAAAATGACTACAAAGCTAGTGGAAAGAAGCTACTGGTTAAAAATAGAGTGAAGCCTAATTGGTTGATGACAAATGATAAATGCAAATGCAAATAATGAAACAGAATCAAACCTAAACTATGACTAAGCAGAATATAAAGCTTGATAATGACTTCAAGAAAATGAATCAAAACATAAACTTAACTTGTCCAATTCTTTCACTAAAGGTATTTTGAAAGAGCTTGAGAAATGGTCAGCTAAGTATACAAATTCTCCTAACTAAACAATTAAACAATCAACTTATAATGATACAACATTTTATCCATGATTAAAGATTTGTTGAAATATATTTGGAGAAAAACATTGTTAACATCATAAGATCTCTACTCTAAGACTAGCTCCTAATTCTATTCTGCAACTTAGTTTAACATCACTAAACCTTATTCAAAAGTTATGGATTTCTTTTTAAAGTAGTCTTTTGAGGAAAGGCTTTGTTTATGAAGTGGTAAAGAAGTTGAAAAAGTACTTCAGGCCTTGGGATGATACTGTCTTCTGTTCAGATGGTTATGAGTCAATTATAGATTTAGAACAAAAGAGATTTTGTAAATAATGAAGGCCATATTGTTTAAGTTTAACAACTAATGTAATCTAATATGCAATGGATGACAACTAAATGTGGAATGTAAATACAATGAGCTAAGCTAAAACTGAACTAAATTGTCACTAGTCTATAATAAACAGTGCTGAACTAACAAGCCATTATCAAACTTAAAACCAAATAACAGAGCATGAATTGAATACAATTTGACTCCGGAGTACCCTAACTAAGTTATCATGCATTAATCTATGGGATTCTACAACCTATTTTGTCCATCATGAATGGTATTTTGGAAGATCTTGCTAGAACAATCTTGGTTGTACAATTCAGTGCAAATGCAATCATAAAGACTGAAAGAAATTTAAAAACTAAGACATCATAGCTATCTCCTACTCATCATTATGATATTTTGGAAGAGCGTTTTAAGAGTAAGATCAGATATGCTACTTAGTGCAAAAAAACAACTGAAACATTCAGTATCACAATCATGCCTTAGACATCATAAGGATTTTTTGGAAGAGTTTGCTTAGTATAAGTTCAACTGTGATAATGAACAAAAGAAATTACAAATAAATCCTACAACACTACAGCCATTTCCCATTCATTATCATGATCTTTTGGAAGAGTTTCTTCTTTTGGAGGAGTTTCTTAGAACAAGTATAGCTATAGTGGCTAATGAAATTAACTATGAACTCAAACTTCAAAAACGTGAAAACGACTAAGATACTTATCTAGATTACGAAAGTAAAGCCGTGCAGGAGGCAGGGGCCCTCTACCACCAAACGGAATCTAACTCAAAATCAACTCAACGCGTTCAAAGCAATGTTGTCTTCTTCATTAAAGGAAAATAACTTGAAACAGAGTAGTCTCGGTCTTCAGAAATATAGCAGTCAATACATGAAATCTAAGCAAAATCTAGAGCTTGTCTCTCGGTTTCCCGAGTGCTTTTATAACAAATCTACATAACAGAACTTGCAACAATACGAGGATCATTGTCTTTCCTTATCAAAATCATACTAGGACTCTAAAGATGGCAGCGTAAAGGAACAAAGAACATCTGGACTAGGACAGTCCTATTAGAAGTCTGCCTCCTTGAATGAGTTCCCACGTACCAAAACCACGTCCAGAATTCAGTTCAGTCTTCATGGTGAGCAACGAACAATGAGGACATAATGTGGAATATACCCATGTGTGGATTTTCCTGAGAGGACACCTGGAACATGCTTGAACGTGAAGACAGCTGCAGAATTTCCGGTTAGCTACGAAATGTCTGCATTCTGCAGCTAGTTTCGGTCAAAATGCATTACAATGACAAAATCACAAAACTTAGCAAGTTAGCCATGTTAATCATTCTAAAAGTAATTTTAACTAATTTCATTGATCATTTGGGTCTGGAATAACAATGGACAAAGGAAAATGAGGTAAAGTAATAAGAAAGAAAGCACAATCTTGGGGCTCAACACTTTTCTCTACCGGTGTTTGATATATTCTCAGTTTTGAATATTCAGTCATAATCTCCACCTCACACTCACACCTCTTAACCTCATACTCACCATTCATCACCCCATACTTCATTTACTACGAAAGACCAATCCACCCGAACTCCATCCACGAGAGAAACTATCTCAAACCTAGTAAGGCTAAGAAACAAGACAAATGGGGACACCAAGGTAGAATTTAACTCAAGTACGGCTAGGGTACTCGAGGTTAACCAACCTCTTGTGGGGCAGGGCACTTTCCTAGAACTATTAGTTCAAGGAGGATATTTTACTGTAGATACAACACCCTTGCCAAAAGAGTTGAACCCATTTCAGCAAGCCAACCTAATACTGTGGCAAATTCAACCAACCACTAGCATGAATGACCCAGAACCTCAGCTGCCGCAACAAAACCAACCCACATCATCACATGAGAACTCAGAGAAATAAATCGCTAGCGGGCAACCCCTCAGAGAGAGACCACCAACCCAGGACATGTAAGGCGTTGAGACCATGCAGAACTGGGGGACTGGACAACTATACAACTTCATTCAACGAGTAGCATAGTAGGAAGAAAGGCTACAAAATGACCTCCAAGAGAGGTTCGAGAAGCAACAACAAGAGGTCATCGCGCTCACTGAAGAGCGCAATCAGCTAAAAGGGGTGAAGGAAAGTCTACAAGAGTAGTTGGAAAAAGTAATAGATACCTTCAAGGACCTCTGGCCCACAATAATTGCTAAGGATAAAAAGACGCTAGAGGACATATCGGCCTACTCCAGGGTCGAAAGGTCTATTTGAGTGAAAATGACATGTGAAAATCTCAACAAGGAAAACCAAGAGCTCAAACAAACGCTAGCTGCCAGACCAACATTACCAGACCTCACCATGATATATGCTAAGAAAGTTGCCGAGAAATAGAAGCAGGTAAACGGAATGAAGGAAACCCTAGGGATGACAGTCAAAGAGGCCTACAACCTACTGAAACATTTACATGAATGATATAACTCGTTAACCATGAAAGCCCAACCTATCTCGGCACAACTTCAACAAATTTCACAAGAGATCAAAGAAGCCACTGATCCCATCGGCATAACCCGACTCCACAACCAAGCGAAGATACTGGAAAACAAAATATAGAAGATAGAGGAGCACTCCGCTACTACAAAGCAGGTCCTTAGAGAGCTCAGGCAACCAGTCAAGAAGAAAGCAAAAGCAATACCGTAGATGGCAGCCGAAGCCGAGCCAAAGGTTCAAGAGGTATTCAGCAAGCTTCCGCCAGTAGCAAATGAAATCGAGGTTGAAAGAGTCGCCACCTAATCCAAACAGCTAATTAGAGAATGTCAAAAAGCAATAAATAAGTTCATAGAACTCAAGTCTTCAGCATTGAGAAAGGTTCTAGAGTTGGTGCCTTTTTTTGGACAGAGTGAATAAACAAAGAAGATAGTGTCAGCCTCAGAAGTCGACAGAGCAATGGAAGTCACAACAACATGAAAATATTGACTTGGGATGAGTCAATAGTGTATTTTTGGGGCCTGTTGGGGCCTTTGTTTTGAAAAATAAATAGTTTTGAGTTGCAGAGAATAGGTGGTAGAATGAAATCAAGGTAGACAGGGGTTGTCACAGTTGCGGAAAGTCGGAAGATAGGTGGCACGGTAGTTGTGGAGAACAGCGTAGATGGTAGATATGGGAGACAAGGACAATTAGCAGAACTCCCAGTAATCAAGAAGAAGTGGCAAGCAGTAGAGCAGGAAAAGAGGAAATACTAACAGTCACATTGGCAGAAGAACAAATAGGCAATCATCCAATGTAGATGAGTTAGTTAGTCAGTGCGGCAGAGCCCTGAGAGAGAGCAGAGCCATAGGAGAGCTCTGTGAGCTCTTTGTTGTACTGAATCACATTATAATAGACTTTGCGGAGCAATGTATGCCATCTGATACTGATAATGAAATATGGTTATTGCTGTGTTTGATGTTCTGAGTTGAGTATTAATCAGTTGCTTACTATGAATGTATGCTCCGTTTTAAATTTTAATTCAACATCCTCAATATGCTTTATGAGTAATAGCGTATAAATAGTAGTGAGATCTGTCTGCTGTTTCAAGTTCCTTTAGTTATTCTTCATGGTTGTAATCATATGGTACATGATCTGTCTCATAATATTAATAAGGTCACGTCCCGCCTCAGTTGAGATGCTTTGGTCCTTGGAGTAGGATGAAAATGTCGGTGTTGTGCTAGAATACTGCAGAAACCTTGTTGGCCTCTATCCTGAATTTGGGTCTTGCTCAAAGACCTCCTTTTTTGCCAACACAAGCTATAATAAATTGGATAATTTTTAAAATTACTGTGATTTTGGAAATGATTCCATTGAGATATTGAGAGGTTCCCTTTTTGCAATGAGAAAAAAATCTTTTGTAGCCATCGAAATGGCATGAATTGTGGATGACGCAATAATTTTACAATATAGTTTTTCCATGAGGATGTCAGTCATCTTCTCAAGGAGAAATGTAAGAATAACTAGCATTTTATATTGGACATTACTTCAATAATTATATTAGCGAGCTTCAATAGTATAAATAAAATAGTAGTTTATGATATCAATGTTTTGCAATAAGATAAATAATTACAGTAATTGCTAAGCTACAAAAATATAAATGAAACTAGAAAATAATATATATGGCTACATGAAATATTTGACTAAGGAGGGGAGCCTACCTCATTAGGCGATGCATTATTTATAAAAGCAATAGAACACCTAAGTTAGTGGCACACTAATCATATAGAGCATAACAAGAAATGGAACAAAACCAAAAAATTTATATCAGCAAAAATTTAGAATGAAAATTACAATCAATTTGTCCTCTTCCCCCAACTTATGTAGAATGAGGTTTTTTTATACACAAAATTGTATTCTTAATTTGATTAAGAGATCAAAATACAACCATGAAAATCCTCACAGTTACAACAATTTCATGAAAAGGTAGAAAATAACATACAAACGTTGATTGATTCAATTGTTATGACAGATGGCAGTTTGGGCGAATTTTTGTTGCAGTTAACCTTTCCTTGCTAGGTAGCCAACTATCCGTTATCACTTTCTTCGTTGGGTGGTAAAATGGTCAACTTGTAATCTATTGAGGATAGTTATGGAATTAGAGGTTGGTTGGAGGTGAATTGTACTAGCTATCCTTAAGTTGCAACAACTATCCTTAACGATAAACTGTCAGGGTGTTGCAACACTGAACTTAGGCATGTTACAACACCTGTCCTATAGAACTTCCTTTGTAATGTAGAAATGATAGGTTTGTAGCATTTCAATATGTTTTATTGTAGTAATGGAGTTTCAACACTATGCTACATTGTATTGCAGCGGTGTGTTGCAATAATAAAATATGTTCATGTTACACCAACTGGAGTTGTAACACCTTATCTTTAGCCATGTTGTAGCAGTGGGAGTTGCACCACATGCACCCTAACCATGTTGCAACAATGAGGTATCTTAGGTGTTGTAGTGATATAGAGGTGTTGTTATAACTTGAAAGTGTTGCAACAACACAAAAGGTTGTCGCAACAATTATCCTTTGCTATTGATTTAAGAGTGCCTGCCTCAACCCGCCTGAAGTGATTCTCATGGATTATCACAGGTTAACATGAAAAGATAGAATCATTTCTAAATACATAAGAATGAACACTAAAGTGACATAAGTGGAATATAATTGTAGCTTGATGGAAAATGCATCAGTATGGTAAAAATAGGTGATTGTTTGGTATGGAAATGGAAAAATGTACTCAAAACAGTGTTGGATGGGTGCTAAAAAGATATCAATTTGGGTGCCTATCATCTCCCCCCAGCCAAAAATATTACATGTCCCTATGAAACCAAGAAATCAATATGATATTGATAGCATATGGATACCATGGAGATAGTTGATATTGTAGTTTAGTCCCCCTACTTTTTTTGTCTGAAAGTAGGCTTTTCTCTTCTCAATCTCCCTCCAACAGGAAAGCTCCTCCTTCCTGGTCATATTATAGTCTCTCTAATATCTTTGGGAAGGAATATAGATCACAAGATAGTGGAAATTGAGGCCTATCCATTTATTTCCTTATCTCTCCATGTGTTTTATGTATCTGTGCATTCTCTTATGTTCCATTGCAAGATTATTAGAATTGAAGGGGTCCTTTGGGTATATGTTGCATATGGCCTGCTTCCACCGCTTAGTGCACCATTTTAAAACTGTCTTTCCTAATATCTCTATTTGTATTCTACAATGATTAATGGCTTCTTTTCTATTTCAGGCCATAAATTATACATGTTTCTAGAAGTTCACTTAGCTATAGTATGTAAGGAGAAGATCCTTGGGCCTATAATACTCCCCCTTGATCCATAAATTACAAATGAAGTTATTTTCTGCCACCTTGTGACCAAGTTTCTAGTCAGTATGATTATTCATGTAAGACACAAAGCCTCTTAGTTTAAAAAATTCGAAAAAATGGTTTGGATTCTAAGTTGGATTATTGTACAACAAAAAATTATCCTGGCACAACTCACACAAATCATTATCTCCTCATTCATGCTTGCATAATAAGATTCTAGGAAGGTTTTTGGAGAAGTGATCTCATATGGTTTATTGGTCATTATGGCCTTCCTTTGACACATGAGATATTTCTCCTACATGTATATGTTGTAGATAGGGGAGGATGTCGTACAAATGAGTGCAAATTATACCAACAACCCTAGCTAAATATTTTCAATATCCAACTTATCCACCCGCCTTTGGAGCTTTAAGGTTTTCTCTACTTTCTCCTTCATTTCCTTCCTCCAATGATCCCATTTGGCTCTATGGGCCTCTAAGTGCTCTAGCCACTTTTCCTTGAGGATTTTGACAACCCAGTTATGTTACCTGATGGGAAACACCACTTATTCATAGTTTCCCATAATTTCCTTCCATTTGTCACTGTTGGATTTTCCCACACATATGGGATGTCTATCTAAATAGACTTATCTTCCATTATATTAGGAATATATGTCTATGGGGATCCTTTTGACAATTTAGGTTTGTAATATTCTATTTGGACCACCTCTTCTTAGGTAGGTATTTTATCTCTATATGAATCCTAAAATATTACCTTTTCCCGAGGAATAGGATATCCCTTATCCCTTGTATTAAGGATCCTCGTTTCTTAAGAAAATAATTCTAATCCCTCATAGGATTTCCCCCCCCCCCCCCTCCCCTCAATTATACCTCTAAAGTTTTTATTTTGTTCTTAAAGTCCTTGTTTTTATTCTCCAATATTTTATTTTTCCTAATAATGAATGAATGTAAAGGAGTAAAGGACATAGCACCTATAGATTTTTTCTTCTTTCTATCCTTGTAGAATTTCCTCAGGTTTTAAGCAAAAACACTCGTTTGAGGAGCTATAATTTCTTCTACTTCCACACTTGGTATTGTAGCCCTTCCTTCCTATCGACTTGCAGAAGAATATTCCTACAAGTTATCCTTTGTTGGTTCTTGTGTTTCAGTAGAGGCTTCATCTTCTCCTTCCTCCATGTGTTGGTTCTTATGGTTTGACATGGTATTTTTTCTTCTTCAATTTCTCCTATAGGTTCTTATGTTTTAGCAGGAGTTTAAACCTGCATTTCAATAATTACCTCTTCCTCTTCCATTAATGTTGTAGTAGGTACCTCTTCTTCCACTTCCATCCATGTTGATCCTTATGTTCCATTTGGGGTTGCTACCTCTTCTAAATCTGTCTTGTAGTTGGAATTTATTCCTTTTCTTCCATTCTTGTGTTATATCAGGGGTTGTTTCCTCCTATGCAATAGTTAGTACCAACTCCTCCTTCTTGTTGTACCTTGTTCTCTTTTTCTTGGGAAATCCATGAGCACAAGTATTTTAGTAATTCACATCAACCTCTTTGTTAGAGGTTTAATTGCAGTGATATCTAGGTAATTGTCATGGCCACCCCTATCTTCCTCCTCCTATGGTTTCAATTCAACAATTTCTCATACTCTGAAAGTTATAGCAATTTCCTCCTCGGGGATTGTGGAAACTGCAACTTCTGGTGGAATTTTAGTATCTGAAACTTCTAGTGGATTTTTTTAGCACCTGTAGCTTCTGGTGGAGTTGCAACACCTGCATCTTCTAGTGGAGTTGTAACAACGAAAACTTTTGGTGGAGTTGTGAAAACCACAACTTATGGTGGAGTTATAATATTTGTTACTTTTGCTTCAACTTTTGGCCTTTAAATTTTACTATACCATTCCAAGTGTGACCTTCTCTTTGAAGTGCATGCTCGACCAATAATTTTATCAGGTAGTGATGGGAAAGCGGATCCTTTAACCAACTATAATTTTGTATGTTGGTAGCCATTTTTTAGAGTGTCTTCCAAAGGAAGAAAGACAAGTTGGTCAGTCATTAGTGCCTTACGTGGTCCAACTATCTGAAATGGTGTTAATGAATGACCCCATTGCATCCCTCACATGTGAAATATATTTTCACAATGAGAGCTATGTTTGGCCAAGGTGTTGGTAGAGACTTCATTTGGAATTCATTCCATTTATTTACCAAGCCCTCTACTATCTTAAGATATTGATCCATCAATTATAATTATGGGTTTTTCTTGAAATACCACCATTATTCAATTTTTGGTAGCCAAAATATCATTCCTATGGTGTCTTCATTATCCTAAACCACCATTCCTCATACCATAGATATGTAATGCTAGAAATAGAGTGAAAATGAAAGGGAAATGGAATTATCTTACACCTATAATTGCTTTGCATACCAATTCATCATGTGCCATGAAAAATTTCCCAAATGTTGTCGCAAGGCTGTAACAAGAGGGCCTATATGGACTCTCTGCAATTCAATGAACCTCCTACTGTTCCTGGTCAATATTTAAAAAATAGTAGCTGCAAATTTGAATGAAAAGCCCGTTAGGGCTGACAATTTCTAATTAAGGTGTGGCAATCATGGAAGATGGTGTATATTATGTCATTGGATTATTACAATGGTAGAGTGATGCATGTAGTCTTATTGAGGTAAGCACAAATTATGTCCATTAGTGTAATTCATTATGCATGGGAAAGATTTACATTCCACTACTTACATTGATTTATCATTCGTTTTTAGGTTGGCAGTGATAGGTTGTCATGTCCTATACCCCTTTATGATGTCATATGATCTTGAAAAAAAAGTTATATTCCTTCCTAGTAGGGGTGTTGCAACATGCATGCTGCAGCTCTAGGTAATGCAAACAATGTGTTACAACACCATCTCAAACAAGTATCACAACAATCACTCTAAGTTAGTGTGGTAACAACGACCGGTCAAAAGATAGGTGGTGATGTGCTGCATAAAAATCATTGTGCTGGCATGGAAAATATTGTAGCATGGGTGTTGATCTCAATGTGAATATTAGTTTTGTTGTGCTAAGATCCAATTTGGAATATAAACAAATTTCTTGAGGATTGAGAGGTTAATTGCAAGTTTAATATGAGTGTTTATGTGAATTTCATGAGCAAATTAACATAAAAAAAAATCACTAAACAACAACATCTAAAAGACATGAACATCACCATAAACAATGACACAATAACACATGATGAAGGAGTTCACCTCACCCATGCTACATCTCCTTGGTCCAACATCCAATGGCTTGGCCCTCTTCTATTATGCTCTAAAGTGTGATTACATCTGTTTATAATGCTCAGACAACTCTGAAAACTATTCCACGAGATCCATAATGCCAAAAAAAAAATGTATTAAAAACCACCGTACCGTTAGCCTAATCGACGGCTTCTGTGGCTTGGGTGGTCACATTAGTAGATTTTTATGTTAACGTTAGTGCTGGCAGTTGGGGATAGTGGTTAACCGTGAAAGACTTCAGAATGTCACATGGAGGATGTAACATTTGTTGTGGCGGTTTACTGTTGAGGACGGGGGAATGGGGCTAGCCTCCCATCTGTGGTCTCGCCTTCGGTGGTGACCAGGGCTGGGGCTAGACCCTGGCCCCCATCCCTCATTGTGAATTTTTCATGTAAAAAAAATAATGCAGATTATGTAGTATGGTAAGTAACACCTCAATGGTGCAATGGAAAAGGCTCTCTGCTCAGTCTTGGAGGTTGCGGGTTCGATACTCGGTGTCTCTGCTAGACCTCCCACATAAATATTGATATCCCTCACGTAGCTACGTGGTGGCCCCTGGCTGGGCCACATGGCTGCCTATGGTTGGCCACCAAATCCACCAATAAAATTGGAACATTTCAAACTAGTAACGAAGTGCCACATGGAACAATACTGTTTGCCCATGGATATCACTGACTAAGTCAACCAGTACAGTCACCGTGCCATGTAAGCCTGCCCAGTCAGCGACGAAGATTGCTGACTGGGTTGTCCTGCATTTTTTTTTAATTTGCATGTTTGACAAAGTGGACAAAACGAGTTTTTGCGAGGATACAGTGTCGGTTTTTTGCGAAACGAGTTGTGCCAAATTCAGAACGACGAGATCTATGCAATTGTTTTGGTTCCACACCATTCTGACAACTTTGATTTTTGAGCATAATTTTGAGCACCTTATCAGTCCTCCCCAATGCTTTTGGACCCCAAATGATCACTTTCAACTATCAAGTAGATCACCTTTCCAATCTTGATCCATTTGGCCTTTGATGAATTTGTTTCCTTGAGATTCACTCGAAGGTAACCAACATTCCATCGTCTTGAAGAATTTATTCTTCTGTCACGAATGGTGTTTGGTTGAAGCTGATTAAGGAATTCTGAAGTGAAATATTCAAAGGATGAAATCTCAACATTCTCTCCTTGTTCTTCATTTTGAAGTCTCTCCTTACAAAAGTGATGCCAAATTCCATCATCAACTTGGTGCTTACGATCGATACAATACTTGTACTTTCTATTAGACTCTTATGTTTCACAATATCACCAGGTGGCTGATTATTACTTAGATTTTTCATTAATAAAAATAATATTCCATGCCTATCATTTATTTTCAGGAAGAAAGGGAGATCCTAACTGTTAAGAGCTTCAAATAAATTTGCCTTTCTTAGTTCTGTTGAAAGAGGAAAGTGTTATTGATTAAGTGTGATGGTGAACAAACTCCATACTACCCCCATTCATGCCATCTACCCTCTTCCTACCCTTCATTTTTCCTAATTTTGAACTCCAACACTATAAATACCATTTATCCCTTTTCATTTTGGTTTTCCCTAAGTCATTCCCTTTTTATTACAATTCCACACATTCAAATTATTTTTCTCAACGGCCAAATTCCAAAATCCTTTGATTTTTGTCTCCTACAAACCTTCCAAAGGAGATATGCGATGAAGTGGGACCCATTGACCTGACACACTTCCTTTTCATTTTATTTTCCCTTAAAAATCATTAAAGCTTCACCCTTTTTTGTCTTTTCACTTTATATTTCTACTTTACCTTTTCATTGTTATATCGTTGTTTTACCTCCGCCTTCCCATTTCCCTGATTGCGATTAAAGTGGGGCCATTCTCCCTAAAACGTCATATTTTCCCCCACCATCCATCACATTTCATAGATTGTAAATTTTCACATCGCAACAAAACCCTAACACTTGTGATCATCGATTTGCGATATATCGCATCACACATTTTTTAACTTACCATTTGAAGCACCCGCAATGTATTTTGTTTAACTTACAATGCGGTTGGCCCCACCACAGTAGCTCCCCCCCCCCCCACTTCTAGCCACTTGCAATAAATATAATATAATATGAAACCCATACACTTACAGCAGAAACTATTCACCAATTTATAAACTCCTTTAATGCAGTGGGCTCCATCTCCACCATGCCACATCATCCTGTGCTGGCGCATATCGCACTTCGCTGATTTTATCCATTACCACATTTACAAAACTCTAAAACTCTTCGATGTGAGGTAAAACATAATATTTTATATTTGTGATGCGGTCGTTCCCACCTTACCTGCCACGTCACTTCTCTCTCCCCACACTTCACACTCCACATATTTTATAGTTTACCTTCCACTGCTTATAGCAAAAACCTTAAGATTTGCGATTTGCGATGCGGTCGGTCCCACCTTACCTGCCACGTCACCTCCTCCTTCGCATCGCATCACCGATTCCTTTTATCTTATCATAAACTGTAAATATTGCGATGTGCGATATTTCTATGGATGCGATGAAGTTCATAACTAAAATCTACATAATTTAAAATCGAGGTATATGAGTTTTTACGCTGTTTTGTTTGAAAAAGGGTGAAACACAACATAAAGGACTCGGGTATCACAAAGACACCAAGGGTTGAGTCGGGCAAGGCATTTTTGCAAACTTGTTATGTTATAACGGCAGAAATGAAAAAGGCAACAAACTCATTGGCACAGTCACTAATCTAAGAAAAGTGGCTAGCATTGCACCAGACTTAGTTACCCAACACTGATCTTTTGAAAAATAGGGCCAAATGTCAGAGCTATCATTCATTTCCTCTTCAGGATCATCACATTCCACCTTCAAGCCTACCTTTGATCTTACAAAGAGCCATCGAAGCTTTTAGATTCTGGAAGAGTTACCAAAATTAATTCTATAGGCGGTGTTTTGTCAGAAATTTTCTTTCCTCGGGCCTTTCATGGCCACACTTGTCTAATTTCAGTTTGTTTGTAATTAATGAAGTTTTCCAAAGTAGATTAGGGAAACCGACTCAATTTTTAGTTAAATACTGCTAGAATTTTCATTATCAGGGGTTGGATATTGTTAGCCCCTACATTGTAAGAACTACTATAATGGAGCACTGTAATTTTGGAGCTGGACATCAATAATCAAAGAAGGTTTACAGGATTCTTGAGCTGTGTAAAAATGGTGATGTGCTATTTCTCTGTTTAAATGTTTCCGTTAGTTTCTTCGCTGTGCATTTTTTCATCTAATTGTAAATCATAAAATTTAGATTAAAATTTGTTGTCGAAGCATGTTAATTCTGCCTACATTTACAATCAAAATGTTTTCTGCTGAATTCTGATTAAAGAATTGTAACTTCTCTTTATTTACTATTGAACCTCACTATTTCTTTCACCTCACAATTCATACAGCTCTAAAGATCCATTTAGCACAATTAGCTTTCCCTGTGATGCTCTTGAATTTTGATGCATCATTCTAGCCTTTTGACTCCATAACCCAATGGATTAGTCCCTGCAGACCTGCTCATCCAACCACCCAATCAATCAAAACAGACAACCCCCATCACTGTAACTAGCCTAATATCAGCACTTATAATTATCAAGTTAAATTATAAAATAGGGAGAGCCCTCTCTGAGTCTAGGCAGGCTAGGTCCTAGACTCCAAAGTGGTTTGATGTTGTCCTCTGTTTTTTTTTCTTTCCAATCTAACAAATTACGGAGTGATAACATAATGGTGACCATATAGGGGATTGAGTTATTGAAAAATCCTAATATTTCATCAGAACTTAGAAATCCCAGTCAAAATATTGTATGATTCAAGTATGTTCCAAGATTGGTATCTGGTTGTTTATGGTGGACAACATCAAGACACAGTTAAGTTGAAATCATCCACCTGGTCGCTCCACAGTTTTCAGTTGACCTAAAGACTCCACTGGTAGAAGGACCCAGATTGGTTGTGAATATACAGTGGCCCCACTCTCTGACTGATTGACAATATGGATCCAATAATACAACACAGGTATGCTCCAATGAATAGATATCACATTCCTAGATTCCCATGTAAAATGCCTCAAGTAAATTGGGATATAAATCTTCCTCTTTTTCAAGATGATAAGGTTGATGATGCTTTGTTACATCTCATTAAATTTCATATACACTCATGGAGGTTGAAATTCGAATGGCATGAGGATTGCCTCATGAAGATGCTCATGATAACATTAGAAGGGAAAGCAAGGGAATGGTATGAAGGTCTGAACCCTGGTAGTTTGTTTTCTTTAAAAGATTTCCACAAGGTGTTTTATGAGACATATTATAAAGAAAATTCTCCATCTTTATCATTAGCTGAAAATTGTTGTGATCAATTTGAGGATATCATACAATACCTTTTAAATATTGATGAAGATTTAGGAAATTGGTATCCTGAGGATCTCTTAGAATGAATTCATGAATTTCATTCTCAAGTTAACTTTCATGATAACCAAGAGAAGTTAGTTGAAAATGAAAGCAATCAGGAAATGAAAGAATATCCACAAGATATCTATGTGGAGACAGATGATAATTCATATACTCTTTTGTGTGAGGCTACAGAAGACATTCAGCCTCATGATCAGTCTTCACAAGAGAAAGAAAAAAATTGTTGTTCAATCCAAAGAAAACAAAGACTCCCTCCTCCTTTAACTGAAGAAGAATCAATCATATTCTAAGCATGCAGCCAACCTCTAAATTTTTATACAATGAAGAGATTATTTCTATTTGTTCTATTGTTGATTTATGTACTAAAGCATTTTCTCATGAATAAACTGAAGAAAAAATTGATACTAATGTTGTTCTACCTTCTCAAGAAGGCCTATTTCCAGAAAGTGCTCCTATTCATCAAAATGATGGCCTTCAAACAAAATTCAGCCAACTCCATCAAGACATATGAGGTTTTCTTGAGGAAAGCATAGTGGTATATAATGAGGATGCCATGTCAGATGACCATGAAGAATGTGTAGATATTCTCTTCCAGAAGGATCCTGATCATGAAAAAGTGGAACGTGGAGTAGCTCTAGATGAAGTTTTTTATTTAAATCCTCAGGGCCAGGTATTGTTCCAAGATCCTTTTGCTGTTTTCTTAGAATCATATAAAGAAGTAGTATGATATGCCATAAATTGTTTGTTGCAGAGTTTAAGGAAAATTTTGGGTTTTTTTGTCCAGAGGAAAGTAAGATGGGAATGGCCCTTTTATTTTCTTATCCTACTGAAAAAATTGAACAAGAATCAATCATCTAGTCATTTACTTGATTGGTTGCATTGGAGAAAGGAGTTCACCTAGTGTATATATTATCTCCAAGTTAGATTAGGGTAGGTAGGTCTGCAAATAAGCTCAACAATTTGAGCATCTTCCCAATTTTTGTTTTAGTTTTCTTTCTATTTTTCAGTTCAAGTGTGTGTCCCAGACTACAGTTTGTAGAGATTTTTGATTTCAACTTAAATATTTTCAGCCACAAAGACTGTAGTAGACTAGGTTGCAGAGTGGGATCAACCCAATGGATCAGGCTACTAGTCAATGGTGTTCTTGACACCACCTGAAGGAGCTGCCATCCCCAGCTGGAGCCACTGTTAGTCTCCTATATTTCACTATATCACCAGGTGACTGATTATTGCTTATATTTTTCATTATTGAAAATAATATTCTATGGCTATCATTTATTTTTAGGAATAAAAGGAGATCCTAACTGTCAAGAGATTCAAAGGAATAAATCTGCCTTTCTCAGTTCAATTGAAAGAGGAAAGTGTTACTGATTAAGTGTGATGGCGAGAAAACTCCATACTACCCCCATTCATGCCATCTACCCTCTTCCTACCCTTCATTTTTCCTAATTCTGAACTCTAATGCTCTAAATACCATTTATGAATTTTCATTTTTGTTTTCCCTAAGTCATTCCCTTTTTTTCACAATCCCGCGCATTCAAATTGTTTTTCGCATCAGCCAAATTCCAAAATCCTTTGATTTTTGTCTCCTACAAACCTTCCAAAGGCCATATGCGATGAAGTGGCACCCATTCACCTTCCACACCTCCTTTTCATTTTATTTTCCTTTAAAAATCATTAAAACTTCACCCTTTTCCGCCTTTCCACTTTATATTTCTAGCTTACCTTTTCATCGTTGTATCATTGTTTTACCTCCGCCTTCCCATTTCCTCGATTGCGATTAAAGTGGGGCCATTCTCCCTGACACATTACCTTTTCCCTCACCATCCATCGCATTTAAAATGTTGTAACTTTTTGCATCGCAACAAAACCTTAACACTTGCGATCGTCGATTTGTGATATATTGTATCACACATTTTTTAACTTATTGTTTGAAGCGCTTACAATTTATTTTGTTTAACTTACAATGCAGTTGGTCCCACCACAGCAGCTTCGCCTCACACTTATGGTCACTTGCAATGCATATCATATAATATGAAACCTCATACAATTACAACAGAAACCTTTCGCCGATTTATAAACTTCGCCGATGAAATGGACTCCATATCCACCATGCCACATCATCCTCCACTGGCGCAAATCACACTTCACTGATTTTAGCCTTTACCACATTTCCCAAACTCTAAAACTCTACAATGTGCATTAAAACCTAATATTTGTGATTTGCGATGTGGTCAGTCCCACCTTACCTGCCACGTCACTTCTCTCTCCCCGCACTTTGCATCTTTTAGAGTTTACCTTCCGCTGCTTATAGCAAAAACCTTAAGATTTGAAATTTGTGATGCAGTTGTTCCCACCTTACCTGCCACGTCATCTATCCCTTCGCATCGCATCACTGGTTCCTTTTCTCTTATCATAAACTGTAAATATTGCTATGTGCGATATTTCTGTGGATGCGATGAAGTTCATAACTAAAATCTACAGAATTTCAAATCCGGGTATATGAGTTTTTACGTTGTTTTGTTTGAAAAAGGGTGAAACACAACAGAAAGGACTTGGGTAGCACAAAGACACCAAGGGCCCAGTCGGGCAAGGCATTTTTGAAAACTTGTTATGTTATAACAACAGAAACAGAAAAGGCAAAAAACTCATCGGCACAGTCACTAATTCATGAAATGTGGCTAGCACTGCACCAAACTTAATTACCTAACATCGATATTTTGAAAAACAATGCCAAATTTCAGAGCTATCATTCGTCGCCTCTTTGGGATAATCACATGCCACCTTCAAGCCTACCTTTGTTCTTACGAAGAGCCATCGAAGCTTTTAGATTCTGGAAGAGTAACTTACCAAAATTAATTCTACAGGCGGTGTTTTGTTAGAAATTTTCTTTGTTCGGGCCTTGCATGGCCACATTTGTCTAATTTCAGTTTTTTTGTAATTAATGATGTTTTACAAAGTAGATTAGGGCAACTGACTCAAGTTTTAGTTAAATACTGCTAGAATTTTCATTTTTAGGGGTTGGATTTTGTTAGCCCCTACATTGTAAGAACTACTATATTGGAGCACTATAATTTTGGAGTTGGACATCAATAATAAAAGATCGTTTATAGGATTCTTGAGCTGTGTCAAAATGGTGATGTGATATTTCTCTGTTTAAATGTTTCCGTTGTTTTCTTCGCTTTGCATCTGTTCATCTAATTGTAAATCATAAATTTTGGATTAAGATTTTATGTCGGAGCACCTTAATTCTAATTGCATTTAAAATATGAGTTTTTTATGCTAAATTCTGGTTAAATAATTCTTAACTTCTCTTTAGTCACTACTGAACCTCACTATTTATTTCACCTCATAATTCATATAGCTCTAAAGATCCATTTAGCACAGTTAGCTTGCCTTGTGATGCTCTTAAATGTTGATGCACCATTTCATCCTTTTGACTCCATAAGCCAATGGATTAGTCCCTACAGACCTGCTCATCCAACCACCCAATCAATCAAAACAAACAACCCACATCACTGTAACTAGCCTAATATCAACACTTATAATTATCAAGTTAAATCATAAAACTAAGAGAGCCCTCTCTAAGTCTAGGAAGGCTAGGTTCCGGACTCCAAAGTGGTTTGATGTTGTCCTTTGTCATTTGTTGTTGCCAATATTACAAAATATGGAGTGATAACACTTTCGTTTTATCTTTTCAAGATGATCTTTAACTATTTGATGTATCAATTGGATTTGTTCAATGAAATTATTGGGTTTGTCCATGTTTCCATCTAACACAACATCCTTCTTACCAAGATGACACAAAAAATTATGATGCAAATGGTAAACAAATTCCACTACTTGGTTTACTTGACTCAAGCTTGAATGTACATCTTGGATGTATGCGTATTGTTGAACATAACTTTCATGTAAAACAAAATGATGCTTGAGTACAATAGTTACACAAATAACTTTCTTAGAAGACATATCATCAAACTTGTCACTTATACCTCTCTTATACCTTTTGACCAAGTGGAATTTTCGACGCACACCCATAAAATGAAAGTTCCTTAATCACTGCAACTTAATCATTGCACCATTAAAATTTTCTGAATGAAATTAAATGGAAAAGTCACTTGCATCAACCTTAATCTCAAATGACGTTTTCAATTTTAAAAGAGCAAATAAAATCACTAAAATGATATTTTTGCTTCGAATCATCACATGCCTCTTGTTGTTTTCCTCCCCAATGGAAGACCTTTTGCACACATGTCAATGCATGTCAAGGAGCTACAATAGAAGAAATATTAACAAAAATTTTCCTCCAACATTGGGTTTCTCCCAAAAAACCTCTTATCGAGATGACCTTCTTGGGCATTGACCAATCCACAATGGTTTCAAACATGGAGAGTTCTACCTTCAACTTACCTCCTCCAAAATTATATCCCAAGTACATCAAAGAAGTTTTACTGAACTCATACTTTTACATCTTCAAAAACAAATGTTCATGCTTTACGAAATCAATTTTTTTTCTCTTATACATGACATGTTCATAATGAATTTTTCTGAAAATGAAAATGTCATATAAGTGGACTATCTCATCTAGAAATGGCTCCAATTCATCATTCTTCATATGCATGAAAGTAGTAGGAGTATGGAAAATACCATACAAAATAATAATCCATTCAAACAAACCTTGTTTGATGTTAAATTTCATGTTCCACATAACTCCTTCAACAAATCTTCTTTGATGAAAGCCACTCCTTTTGTCCCTCACAATAAAATTCTTTCCATTCTTCTTGGGCACCAAAACCATAGGTGCACTACATGGTGGAAGAGATGGTCGAGTGATTCCATTGTTCAACAAATTTTGGCTTTTCATTGCTATTTTTTCACTTTGAATTTTTGACGTCCGATGCATGTCAATGTCCCAAATAGAACATTCTTGATGAAAAAGTTTTTCATGTGGGATTCCATTCTTCTTGAGAGGAAATCCCTTCACATCCTGAAACACCTTATCATCATGATTAATCACATCAACCAAATCAGAATTGAAACTTTCATTACAACCATCAAATGCTTCATAATCATCATCAACATTGGGTTTGATCATAAGAAGCACTAAATTTTTGCTCGAATTGAATAACCTTTTCATTTTCCCTACATTAAATAATGATAGATTTAGTTTCTTGTGTTGAGCTCTCAATATGTATTCCACACCATCTTTGAACAAGTGGTACTTGTTTTCATGGCGATATAATATTTCATTTCTATCATAGAGGTAAGGACTTCCCAAAACAATCCCTGAAATGTTAAGCGATATAACATCTAATTCCACTTCATCAATGAAGTTTGTGGTGATTGCAAACCGAAAAATACACTTTCTTATAACCTGTAAATTGGTGTCCTTGCATATCCAACCCAATAGATATGGCTTGGGATGAGGAATGGTTTCAAGGTTAAGTTTCTTGACTAAGTCTTAAGATATAGAGTTTTCTTGAGACCCAATATCAAATAGTGTGTCTATTTTTGTATGTTTTGAGACAACTCACATGAAACAATTCAATTCTAGTTTCTTCATTTGAGGTACTAGTGTAACAATTTGGAGTGCCAATGCTAGCAATGGAGTTCTTACCTTTTATCCCCATGGCTGTGATTTTAGTATCATCACCCGAATCTCACCCCAAATCCTCTTGAGTGACTACTACTATCTTTTCCTTCCCTTAGTTGTTGATTTTTTTTGGCTTCATCTCTGGATGAAGCTTACAATGATGGTATTCATCGTGACCCTCCATGGAACAATGATTACATATAATTTTATCTCATTCCCTTCTAATGGATGCATTTTTCGTAGGCTTTTCCTTTGAAACCATTTCCTTTCTCTCCACCCTTAAATGACTTATTTTTACCATCTTCTGGAATATTTTTCCCTCTTTCCTCAAGGTGTGTGGCTTGCACACAAACCTTATCTAGAATAGTGGGATTGAGCATAAGGATAGTATTCCTTAGGTAACTATGTAAAACCCCTATATACTTCAGCAACATGTCTTGTGAATGCAAATCAACACCTAACATAAGAGATCTTATACTAAATTATTGGGTGTAATATTACACACTTTGACCTTTAAGTTGTCTAAAGTTCTGCCAATTCATGATGCATTTTTTCATATATGTTAGTGGGTAATTTCGTCTTTTAATTTCAACAATGAAATTAGACCAAGAGAGTGATATCTTACCATGTTTTTTAATCTCATATTATGTCTTGGCTTCCCACCCTACTAGTGCTACACCCTCCAGTCTCAAGTAAGCCTACCTGAATATTTTTATCATCATCTTTAAGGTTTTGAATCTTTCAATAGACCTCCAACTGACGAACCCAATTTTCAACCTTCTCTACATTCACTTCACCATTATACATAATAAACTCAAATTTAATATCAAGTTTTAACAAGGGTTGTTGACCAATTCCTTTTGAGGTAGCTTGATGAGTATTAGTAAGGGTTGTAGTAGTGGAAGAGGAAGAATACGAAGGTGAATATGGTGGTGAGGTGTAATGTTCCCAATTCAGGACAGCTAGCAAGGCACGACTGGAAAACACATTTTCCAGTAATGGCTGCTATATGAATTGAAACCAGGACCTAGATCCCTTAGATCAATGTATCTAAGAATGAAATACAAGAGATGGCTTCAAAGAAATCCTTCTAAGGTGGTTAAACAAATCTACCACACTTAGATGTCCTCAAAAAGTTCCCGATGAAGGGGCTGCAACAATATAAGCACAAGGGATGGAATGATAGCGTTATTTCTCAACCATGAGCATATGAAGATCTGAATAGCCTAAAAATAATATTATAGCAGAAAAAATAGTACAATTTCTTGAGGAAACATCCACTCAAGAAAGGCAATGCAAACCTCAACAAGACAAGTACATGAAAATAGAACAACATTGCTATTTCTACATAAAACCAGGCTAAGAGGACGTAGTTTATAAAGGGTACTGCTCCATATTACATAATAACTGAAAGATATGTCAAGATATGGCTCAAATATGATAGGGGAGAAAAGATATAACCCTTAGAAACAATAATACAACAATCCTCCAAAGGATTGGCTGAAATATACAAAATGGAAAAAATGCTGGAGTTGCTGGGCAGCAGCTGCAACTCAAATATGGAACTGAATAAAGAAGGCTAAAGATGATGAAAAATATGAATTAAAACTCCTCCAATGGATCTCCTAAGTGTAGGGTTGATGCTTACACTTGAGATCTCACCCTCCAATCAACAATACAAAATCCCACAGCAAGTGCACCATGAAAACAACGCAGTTACTGAAGAAAAATGTGCTGTAGGGGCAAGGGAATGAGTTGGCCCAATGCCAAGATCTGTAATAAGATCTAATGTCTTCCAATCTGATCCTCCAAAGGAAAGAAAGACTCTCCCTCTGAAAAAAAATAGATGGAATAGGTGTTGTGAATTCTCCACTGCAATAGCCTACAACATAGAATTATGCTGCTACAACAATAACACTGTCCTGGAGGACGATGCTTTGGCCTTGAGACAAGGAGTGTGGAGAATGAAGAAAAATCCTTCAAGAGGCCTCTCAATAAGGAGAGGAAATTCTAAACAGGAATTCCCCAGAAATTCTTGCTAAACAGCAAAGGAATGCACAGTGTTTGAATAGACATGAAATGAATAGTCAAAAGCATGAGAAACAATGGCTGCCTTGCCCTCCTTTTAAACACATGAGAGCTCCCTCTCCATGGGTCCCATTCTATTAGGGTTTCCTCCTTCAAGGAGTATTCCCTCCTCTATATTTGCGCTATCCCATAGATGCTCTCCACCTCATACCTTTGCGTTGTTTGACTTGGTCAAACTTAACCAAGCCTCTTTGAAAAATGTCCCCTTTCACACATGAAGGTGTGAAATCTAGTTCCAAGGCTGATTCCCTTTCACACTAGAGGGATTTTATTCATGTTTTTATTATGAATGGGCCTTTCCACCCAATTATTCACCTCCTAAGTGAAAATAGAAAAAATTAATATTCCAATTTATTGCGGGAAAAATTTGGAACATTACAGTCCTCCCCTCCCAAATGTTGCTTGTCCTCAAGAAACTACAAGGACATAACTGGAAATTATCCACTTAGCAGTAGGCATCCTTTTTCAACTCAGATCAGAATGTGGAATTCTATAGATATACGATGATATCACCGTACCAGGGGTCGAGGTTTCTAATCAAGAAAAGTGTATTGCCTAGAATACAGTCCTCAGAATGAGACAGAGCGGAGTTGGAAGGGAGGGAACAAATAAAATCAGCAAATACTAGTGATTTATTTGATTTGGCAGAAGTAAATTCCAAATCAAACTCTTGAAGGATAATGATCCACTTCGAGTATTTTTCCCCCATCAATTTTCGAGACAAAATATAGGTCATGGGGTTGCAATTGGAAATCACAGTCACCGTACGCAAAAGGATACAATGATGAAAGCGCTGAATGGCCTGGACCGCAGCTAGTGCTAAATTCTCAACATGAGCATAATGTGTTTTAGGATCGAGAATGTTACAAGAAAAGTAATAAATGACATGTTCATTACCGTCATTATCGTCTTGTACCAAAACCATGGAAATTGTACTAAAAGTGGCAGCTAAATAGAGGGAAAAATCACGATGATAATTCGCAAGACGTAATAAAGGAGTGTTGACCAACAATGCCTTAAGTGCATCAAAATATTGTTGAGCAATCTCATCCCATCAGAAAGGGACGTCTTGTTTCAAAAGTCATGTGTATCCCTTATATATTTAGGCATAGTTTGGTATAAAACAACGTAGAAAATTTTCCTTTCCTTGCAGACTTTGCAACTGATGTAAAGAGGATTGAGAGGGTAGATTGACAATAGCCTCAACCTTGAGTGGATCGAGGTGAATTCCGTCTTTAGACACGATAAACTCTTAAAGTCTACCAGAATCAACGTAGAAGACACTTTTATGTGGGTTAAGCTGAATGTTGTAGTGTCGACAACGAAGAAAGATCTAACGAAGATGGTCTGGATGGTCTCTATGCTTAGATGAATGAGCCGGAAGTTCATCCAGGTAAGGCTGAATGATGTGATGAATGTTATGGAAAGCGTAGGACATCGCTTGCTGGAATGTGGCCCCGAAATTCTTCAAGCCAAAAGGGAGTTTCTTGTATGCGAAGGTACCCCAAGGACAGATAAAATCTATCTTGTGCTGATTAGCTGGGAGAATGTTAATCTGATTATATCCAAAAAAGATATCCATAAGGGAAAAAATCTCACTCCCGACACAATCGTCAATGATCTGATCGATGAAAGGAGCGGGATAATTACCCTTAGGACAGACCCGATTTATGTCATGGTAATCAACATAGACATGGATAGTTCCCTATTTCTTATCGACAGGAACGATGTTCGTAACCCATTGTGTCAAGGGAATTGGATAACTGAAACCAGCTTTGAGAAGTTTTTCAACTTCACCTTTAATGGCTGCACCCTTTCTAGGGTGCATCGGACGAAGACGCTGGAAAACAAGATTCGAACCGGGATAGGTAGGGATTTCATGCACCATTATACTAGGATAAATGCCGGGAATTTCTTCGTAGGACCATGTGAATACATCAAGGAGTTCGTGGAAAAGGCTAGTATAAACTTGGAATTCATATGAAGAACAAGTGACCCCCACATGGATGTTCTCGACGATTCCTGACTTCACGGAAATGTCAATAGGCATCGTCTGTGTAATATTTCTCAAGTTTCCTTCTGTAAAGACTTCATGTGTTAGGATTGGCATTTGAAGCGGAGGAGAAGGAGCTTGAGATGAAAAACGCTCAAGACATGTAGACATAGTCCCGAGGCTAGGAAAAAATGAAGAACGATGATGACCATCGTCCCACGACAAGTCTTCGAGAGACATGTTTCCACGATGGCTTCATCGTAAGGAAACACTTCTTTAAAAGGATCAGGCGAGTCCGAGTCACCGAGCGAGGGGGATTGAGAATATACGTCAAGAGACAAGCTCAAAGGAGCACCATGAGAGGGTGGAGTATCTGATGCAGCAATGAGTTCACAATAATCGATTTCAATCAGACTCAAAGGCATTGAATCACCAAATGAATTGACTTGTTGGGGTGAAGGAATAATCCATGGGTCATTGGACCTAGAGATCATATTAACTTGAACAGTCTTTGGCGGTGAAAGGGGAAAAATACTCATGAGGGTTGGATCTTTGAAGAGACCTGGCCCAACGCTCTTGAAGGGATTAGGGATCTTATCCACACACAAAATGTTTTTCTTGGAAGAATAGGTGAAGAATGACAATTGATCGACAGTAACAATCTTGGCCTCGTGTGGAAATTTCAAAACACGAAAGAGGGTGGATGGAACAAAAAGCATAGCGTGAGTTTAACTGCGACTGATTAGAAGATTGTAATTGAGTTTGGCATAAAATACTTCTACTTCAACATTGAATGTCTTCCCTTTCAAGGTAATTGAAAAACTTGCGAGAACACCCAAAGGTTTTGATTCCCTTCCATTAAATGCTTCAAGGGAATTTGGTGCGGAATTTAGGGTCGGAGAGCCAATGGCCTTCCAGCAAGAAGCTAACATGACGCAGGTTGATGCACCTTCGTCCACAATGGATTGATGGATGTAGAGACCATTAATAACGACTTGTATAATGAGTGCAATCTGGTGCAGAAGTCATGGGATGAAATTCTCTAGATCGAAAGTGAGAAGAATCTTATGAGCAGGATAAACCCTGTTGATCGTAGATAATAAAGCTTTCTGATGATATGGAAAAATATGAAGTAATTATATTTCGGACATCGCAGATGGCGCCTATGCCAAATCCTCAACAATACTGTAATGTTGAGCAGCGCGGGCGTTGGGATTATAAGAAGAATTTCAGAGAACACCTTTGGAAGGTGGTCGCACAACAGGTTCAGCATTGGGCCTTTAAATCTCAAGATGACAAGAAACAGGTGGGGGAGGAGGACCATCAGCGATCTCCTTCCCTGTTGCCTGACGTGACCTAGTATAATCTTTCGACCGAGTAGCGATAGAAATAGATGCAAAACCGTTCATCATGAACACCTGAGAACCAAATGGAGCAAATGATTAAGTTTGTTTGACCATCTGGGCTTGTTGAGACAGAAAAGGTTCTTTAAGAACAACAGGAGTACCTTGAATGCCCTTGAGCAATCTACTCACTTCAGCCCGTCGAGGACAGTCCTTGGTGTAGTGCTCTTCATCACAAATCAGGCAGGGGTACTTTGGCTTACGCTGCGAACCATCATCAGCATGAGATTTGGACGAATCTGGTTTCGGGGCATCGGCCTTGGGCTTGAATTTACCCTTCTTTTTCCCCTTAAAAGTCTTATCCGTAAGATTGGCATGAACGGCATTGACCTCCGAAGTTTTACTAGGATTCGAGCTAGACTGAGGAGAAATATCATTGGAAGAATAAGACTTTTTCTTCCCAGGGTGGGAAGAAGAAGACTTACGCGAAGTCTGAGACATAGAACCAATAATACCGTTGATGGATGAGGTCGCTAGTGCTTTAGAAGTTCTAGGTCGAGGGGCATCAGTCAAAATATCATACAATATGCCCAATTGAGAGTACACGAGATCAAGGTACTGGGCATGAGCAATGGCCTATTCCTCGGTTACACATGGCCCCATGGCTATGTCTTTCACGATATGATTGAAAAAGGAGGTAGTGAACCAATGAGTAAGAAGTTGATCAGGAATTTTAAATTTGATCAAGCAAAGATGACGTCTCCATTCATGAATATGGTCTGAGATATGAGTAGCCCGGTCCTATTTCAAGGAGGTGAGGAGATGCGTCCTGGCTTCATACCAAACTGGTAACTGAAAATGAGTAAGGAATGCCATGGCAAGAGAGTTGAAATATTGAAATATACCATGAGGAAGATCGATATACCACTTAGCAGTAGGACCAGCAAGAGTCCACTGGAAAATATGAAGCTGAATAGAATCATCAACCCAAGAGTTACAGGAACACCACAAGTGGTAAGTCATAACATGTGCTTCGGGGTCTTCTCCGGACTTGCCCTCAAATTTGGGACAATCACCAGGAATCTTAGTTGGAACCGGAGGCCAGCATGGGTTATGAATAATAGGATCATTCATTAACTTTGACACATACAGTAACTCCAATGTGGCGAGAAATGGTAATTGAGGGTTAAAAGGCATAGTAGGTCCCTGATAAGAACCCAAATTCACATTCTACCATACTTGAGAAAAATTCTTCCCCCATTGGTTCTATCCCAAAGGATTTTGACGATATAGGGGATAAGACGATTAATTATGCTGATACAGAGGTTAATGACTAGGATACTGATTCTGAATATACCATTGAGGTCCTTGATGAGCAACATAAGGATTTTGCGGCGGAATGTAAGCATGGCCTTGCGGTTTATTATACTGCAACTAAGATTGAGGGTGATAAGTAAAGCCTTGAGGCGCACTATATACTGGTTGATATTGACCATGAGGGTAATAAGCGCCTTGGGGTTGAACTAGATGTTAATAAGTGGGGCCTTGTTGACCTGAATAAACAGGGTCAAACAGCTGCTGAAAAGTAGGACCTTGTTGTGAAGCAGAGTAAAAATGTTGTTGAGCAGATTGAGCTAGCTGTTGGGCCAGTTGAGTAGGTTGCCCCTATGGAGCAGGTTGGCCTTGATGTTGAGAGCCACCAGGTTGCCCCTACTGAGCAAGTTGGCCTGATGGTTGTGATAGACCAGGTTTCCCTGGAGGAGGACCAAAGGGTTATCCTTGTTGCGCAACGTTCAGACCAGTTTGAGTATATGATCCCGATTGTTGTACAAAGGGTTGTCCCTGCGACGAATAGATTTCCCACCCAGGACCATAAGAAGGTCTTGGTTGATACAAAGGTTGAATGGAAGGCCCCTGGGGTTTCCCTTGTTGGACCATAGGCTCACTCATGATAAGTGTAGAGTGTGTGCTGATCCTGGGCTGCAAAATTATTGCCCTCAAATGGAAAATTGAAGAGCAACCCTCCAAAGAGTTCTCCTCCAACAATGAAGAAAAAGTTGGCCCAAAACAATACATCCATGATGAATAGGAAATGGTCATCATAGAGTATCCCTGTGATAATTTTTTTGCAAGATTTACATGTTAATGCATGATACAAACAATATCTCAATAGGACACAACACAGTCTCATCCACTGCAACTCTAGAAAATAGTGTGGCAAGCAGTGTACAAAAATCATCTCATCTGCTAATGAATAGTAAATGGCTGAATATGTCATCAATACATGATCAATAGTTGCCCATGATTATATAATGGATGAATATAAATCTCATGGCCCACCTCAAAATAGAACAAACATGTGGCTGTGGTGGCCATATCTCCTCCCATGATCCCATTAGAACATGTAGTGCAGAAAATGTGGGAGTTTTCTCCCCTCAAGGACACATCCAACTCATGTGTCAATATCCCAATCATGCTTCCAATATAAATCAGATCCATATCAGAAAATGAGGTGATGATTAGCAAAAAAATGAATAAAATTCTGAAGGTTTCATGTGGTGCGAGAAGGTACCAACAACTTTCCCAGTAGTGACAGTGTAGTTTTCCAAACTGCTGCTTCAGAAAAGTGTATGGCAAGTTGTTTTGTGTTACATGGATAATTATGTATGTCATGATATCTACTGTTAAATAGAAAATGGATGAGTATATCAATTGATCATACATGAAAGTGAACACTTTCCCAAGGCCATATAAAAGATGGCTGCCTCCATCATGTAGATTGGCCCAACAATGATCATGGAGCAATGTGACAAGCTTGCCCCCTTGTGAAGCAATGCACTGTATAGTAATGGTAAGAGTATGAAAATCAATAAATGTCAAAACAAACTCCTTACCATAAGCCAGAAGTAAGATGGTAATGGATTCATGAGTGAGTCCTCCATAGTGTTGTGGCATGCTATGAAGAATAATGAACCATGTGCTGCAAGGAGATAATCCTCCTTATGCTTGGAAACCCAAGTCAAGAAGAATATGCCATAGTGATAGATGCTTCCATCAACTACTCTATCATCATCATCTCCTCCTTGTTCACCAAGTGCATACAATGTGATGTGATCCTGGGGAGACTCCATCCATAAATCTCTGCTCCCAAGTGACAGCGCTGTGAGCTCATGCAAATAAGCTCCTGTCAATACAATGTTCTGTTCTTTGACATGCTCCTCATCAAAGAATCCTCTAATAATGCTGCAAAAAATATGGAATAATCCCCAAGATGGAAGTGCTTCCAAATCATCAAGGACCAAGGAGATAATGTCATCTCCTCCTCCTGCAACATCATGCAAAGTGTGAGAGCACATCTATTCCTTCTCTTCCAAGAATAAGCCAAGCAAAAAAATATTTTGCTGCCTCCCCATACTTCCATCATACAACTCATGTGATGAAGACACAATGAACGACATGAGTATCACCTCAACACCATGCATCGATACTCTATGTTTCCCAATGATGCAAGTATCCTGCCATCTTTCCTCTTTCCTCCTACTCTTAGGAAGAGTTTATGCCAAGTGATGGCCAAACTATTTCAAGAGTAACCAGCGCAGCCAAGCCTCCTGCTGCCCAGTGTTGGGTCTCAATCTAGTCTCCTAGACTGAGCTCATTTAATTGTCAACCAGGATTTGTAAACTGCTGAAGTGAAGTGTACCATATGTACCTAGGTGCTTGTTTCCTAATGCGTTGTGTTTAGTGTTTTGTAATGTTTTTGGTCTTTTGTGATGATTTATGATGTTTTTGGTCTTTTAGTGATTTTTATGTTCACAATGGAAATGTCTAGAAAACTAATGGAAAGGAGTTGGTGGTCAAAAACAGAGTTAAGCCTAATGTATGGAATGGCAAATGAAATTAGAAATATTGAAGCAGATTCTAAACTATGACTAAATAAAAGCAAAATCTTGATAATGACTTTTTAGGCTAATGACACAAACTAAACTTGAGAAATGATCACTAAATATGCAAGTTCTCTAACTAGAAAGTTAAACACTAATGATGCAATACTCTGTCCTAAGCTCTTCTATTCTATGATTAATTCCTAGTTCTATTTTGCAATTTAATTGAATGTAACAGAACCTATACTCAAAGAGTTATTGGTTTCTTGTTCAAAGTAGTTCTTTTGAGGAAGAGCTCTGTTTATGAAATGATGAGGAAATTACAGAGAGATTTCAGACCTTATAGTGATGTTGTCTTCTGTTCCTATGGCTATAGATCATTTGTAGTTTTTTAGAACAAGAATATGTTTGTGAATAATGAAGGCTGTCTTGTTAATCCTAACAACTAAAGTAATTTATTGTGCAATGGATGACAATTTGAATATGAGATGCAAGTGTAATGAGTTAATCTAAGAATGAACCTAAGATGCCACTAAACTAGAACAACGTTGAACTATAAGTCATCATCAAACTTGAAACAAAGTAACTGAACATGAATTAAATTCAATGAAACTCCGGAGTGTTCTAACTATACTAACATGCATTAATCTATGAAGTTACACAATCTGTTTGTTCATCATTAGTGATATTTTGGAAGAGTTCCTTCTTTTGGAAGAGGTAGAACAATTCTGACTGTGTAATTGGATGCAATTGCAAGCAAATAGACTGAAAGCAAATGAAAAACTAAGTTATCACATCCATACTCTACTCGTCATTATGATGTCTTGGGCAAGCGTTTAAGAGCAAGAACAGAGATGATACTTAGTACAAACACACAACTAAATCATTCATTATCACGGTCATGTCTTGAACTTCTTAAAAATTTCTTGGAAGAGTTTCTTCTTGTGGAAGAGTGATTAGAACAAGTGTAACTGTGATAGTGAACAGCAAAAACTACAACTAAATCCTACAGTACCATAGCTATTCATCATTCATCATTATAATCTGTTGGAAGAGTGTCTTCTTGTGGAAGAGCTGGAATGAATATAACTACAGTAGCTAGTTAAAACAACTATGAATTCAACTCCTAATTCTACAATACCATAGTCATTCAACATTCATCATTTTAATCTGTTGGAAGAGTGTCTTCTTGTGGAAGAGCTAGAATGAATACGACTACGGTAGCTAAAACAAAACAACTACCAATTCAAATGCAAAACGTAAAGGCAGCTAGGAAAACTTATCTAATTTACGCAAAAGAAATCCGTGCAAGAGGCAGGGGCCCTCTACCACTTGACGACATTCAACTCCAAATTAAATCACGCCTTCAAAATAACTTCGTCTGCTCCATTAACGATGCAATAGTTTGAACATAATACTCTGCGTCTTTAGGAACGTAACACAGAGTTTAAACAAAATCTAGCAGCAAATCTAACATGAAATCTCTAACATAGCTCTCGGTCTCCCAAGAGTTTATAAAGAAAATGCACGTAACAATAATTACAAAAATTTAGGAACAATGTCTTCCCTTATCCGAATCACGTTAGAACTCTTTGAAGTGGCTGTGTGAAGAAGAAAAGACATCTGGACTGAGACAGTCCTAATAGGAGTCTTCCTTCCTAAATGTGTTCCCCACGTTCAAAACCATACCCAAAATTCATTTCTTCCTCCATGATGAGCAACGAACCATGTATACATGACGTGGATCATGCCCATATGCAGTTTTTCTCAAGAGGCCACCTGGAACATACTCAAACATGAAGGCAGCTGCAGAATCGCCGGTTAGCTACGGAATGTCTGCATTCTGCAGCTAGTTCTGGTCAAAATGCTTAACAATGGAAAAAATCACAAAATTCAACAAGTCAGTCATGTAAATCATTCTAGAAGTAATTTTAACTATATTTATTGATCAATTGGGTTTAAGATAGAAATGGAAAAGGGAAAATGAGGTAAAATGAGGTGAAGGAAAGCACAATTTTGAGGCTCAACATACCCCCACTGCTGTCTCTTTGCATGTCCTCATGAAAATTATCCTATGAATTCAGAGGCTTCTGCAAGGACATCTAATCCCCTTCTTCTCCTTTGTCTGGAAGCTAGAGATCTTCTGGGTTTCCTGATAACAAGTTTGAACCTGAGGTTGGTGAGTGCCCTGATTAGCTTTTTGTTCCTTGTCTTCAAATTCTCATTGGTCCTCTCCACTTTGTCTATATGCAGGGATAAGGTTGAGTTCATATCAGTTTTGAGCTTGATTTGATCTTTGAGAATTTCATTCTCATTTTTGATATGTCTATTCAGCACTTCCAACTCATATCTATCCCTCCTTAATATATCTATTTCAGACAGTGGAGGACTGGGGGTTCTTTCTCTGCTTTCTGAAGCTGTCCTCTCTAAGGTTTCCACATAGTCATAAATTTCCTGTTGAGCAGGATCAATTTCAGGGGTTCCTTCATAAAAATCTTCTTTATCATCCTCTTCAATGGGCGTTTCTTCATCTTCTATATTGATTACCCTGTTTGTTTGGTTGGTGTTTTCTTCAGTTTTCCCTTTAATCTGTGGCTTCTCCTAGGCTGAGAGGATCCCTCTCCTTTCTCTGTGGCAGATTCCTTGATTATCTTCTCTTCCTTAAGTTGCCTCTTGATTCGAGTCAACTTCTCTAAAATGATTTCCTCACTGCTCTCTTGGACTGGTTTGTCAATTTCAACTTGTGAAGCCCTCCATTTCCTACTTCTCTTTGTAGGCTGTGGTTCAGGTGATGGTTCTTTTGCTTCTTCAAAATGATTTCTTATTAAGAAATCATCCCATGTATCATTTGTTTTAGCTAGATGATGCTCAATCAAAATTTTTACCAAACCATGATGATACAGGGTTGTCTCTAAAAATTGAACTCTTCTCTGAACACAGGAAGCCATCTTCTTCAGACTTTGAAGCAAGAAATATGGTAGGTTTAAGTCTTCTCCCGGAAAATGCATCATTAGTCTGATGTGGTAGACATAAAATGTCCCATATCTACCCTCACATGTAACAAATTTTTGCAAAAGAAGTAGTATGTTTCTCCATTTGTTTTTCAATGCAGAACTGGGAATTCCTTTCTTGAATACACTAACATCCATATTTGGTGATTTTAAAATTTGTTTCCAGGAGTCATTGTGGAATTCTCTATTTTTAAACCATCTCTCCCCAGTTCTGGACAATCCTGTAGCCTCTGCAATAAAAACTTCAGTGACAGTAAACTTGACATCACCTACTTCAACTTCGGTTCCTTGAAATGCTCTTGCAAATGTTTTAGTGACTTCCTTATGGAAGCCATTAAATTTTTCCAAAAATTGAAGCCATCCTATTTTTTGTAACATTTCTTTGCATTGTGGGTAGCCTTCTAAATATTTTGAACCCACTGGTTCAGTTCTTACAATTAAACCCATGATTTTTCAATATCAAATTAACACTCTTCTACCCACAAAACAATGACTTTCACTTTCGGATTGAAATGGCTTCAAGCTCTAAATGAAAATGGCTCCAAACTTCATAATGACATACCTCTGATTGATAATGACAAATGCCTTAGAAACCTCGGACTGATATGCTTCTGTTGACAATTGAATTTTGAAGTGATATGCCTCTGTTTGATAATGAAAAATGCCTTCGAAACCTCGGACTGATATGCTTCTGTTGACAATTGAACTTTGGAGTGATATGCCTCTGTTTGATAATGAAAGCAATTTCAAATTTCGAGCTGATATGTCTCTGATAGACAGTGGCAGATGGCTTCAAATTTCTTTTGTGCAATACCTCCGGCTCTTGGTAGCAAATGGTTTCGATTTTAACACCTCTGTCTTTTGGTGACAAAAGACTTCAAACTCAACACTACAACACCTATGTCTTTGGTGACAAAAGACTTTAAACTCAATCACTGCAACACCTCTGTCTTTGGTAACAAAAGACTTCAAACTCCACACTGTTACAATTCTGTGTTTATAGTGAAAATGCTTCAAACTCCGTCCACAGTGATATTTTATCTGCCCACGGAATCAAGTGGCTTCAAGTCCTCACACTGTTATATTTCCAAATTTACCCTTCTACTCTGCTCTGCGTTTACAATGCTCAATGCTATTCAAACTGATATCCTTTGGCTCTGCTCTCGGTGATAATAATATCTCCATCTTCGGAATGGAATGCTGGCTACGGAATGAAGTTATGGCAGTGGTCACGGAATGGAGTAGTGGAGTGAGGTGGAGGATTGTATTAATGATTGAAGAGATGGCGGAGGATTTTACGATGGCAGAAGGAATCATCATTGAATGATCTGGTTAAGAGACGTGGAGAATTCAAACACCTCGGCCTTTTTAGCCGCTTAAATGCTATCGGATATGAAATTTGAAATGGAAGATTTTAATACAAAGTATGTAGAGGGTTTGTTGGTGTTTGATCAATAAAAAAAATTAAAACAACCTTTTCGAATAATCCACAACTAAACTATGCTAAACTTTTATGAAATGCCATCGTAATTTAAATTTGTTACCTCTGCCCTTTATTTGATTTTTGTAGCCTTTGTCTTCTCTACTCATCTCTGGAGGAGTCTTCATAATTTTCTTGATGCTTTTGATTCATGAATACACTGGGTCACTTTGTTGTAATTCTGATGTTTGTTGATTGATGCCTTCAGGGTTTATAGCTGCGAAAAGACTGTCGGGCTGCAGAAAGGTTGATCAGCTGCAGAATGTCCACTGAGCTGCAGAATGTTCCTGTAGAACACTTTAATCATGAAAATGGAATGTTTTTGGAGTATGGGTGAAATGTTATGTGGTATGAATGAAAATGGATGATGGATTATGATATTTATGAAGTGAATAATGGAATGGAATGGATTCGGTTCATGAAATGGAATGAAGGAACATAAGGGCTGTACTGCAATTCATGACATATTTTATTCACTTACAACAAGATATCAAATTTTGTATTTTGACATGAAAATGAGATGGATGGAAGATGAAATGAGATGAATGAAATGTGGAATGGAGTGAAATGTGAATGATGGATGAGATGGAGTATGGATGAATAAGTGAATGGAGTGAGATGAAATGAATCATAAGCACTATGGAACTGAACTTATGATTTTTATAACAGCTACTTATAAAAACAAAAATGGGAAAAGTTAGAGTGTCAGAGAGACTCTGATTTTCACCCTATCTTTTCTGTATAAACATGCCAATCAATGATTGGTTTTCATGTTTATACCTTTATTTATTTATTTATTTATTTTTATTTTTTTTCAAAAGAGAGATGCTTCAGAAAATTTAATCAAGTTGATGAAGAAGAGAGACTCTTCTTCATTAACTTCACATCATTGTCTTCTTGGAACTTCTTTACAAACTCTTCTCTTGAGAGTGGCTTGTTCAGTCTATGACCATTCACAAGAAAAGTGACCTCCTCTTCATCTATAGTTCTGATTTTTACTGCCCCATTATCAAAAATTCGAACAATTTCATATGGCCCAAGCCAATGTGTCTGAAATTTCCCTTGAAAATCCTTGAATTTTGAATCAAACAAGAGAGCCCAGTCACCCTCTTTAAATTTCTTCTCCTTGATATACTTGTCATGCCATCTAGCCCTTTGCTGTTGGACTAGACTTGTTTTCTGAACTGCATCTTGTCTGATCTCATCCAATTCATTAATTTGCTCCAGGCTATGCTTTTGTGCCTCCGTTAGATCAAGTCCTAGCTGAACTGCCATCTTGAATGTTTGAATTTGAAACTCTATGGGAAACAAAACTTGCTTTCCATAAACAAGCTCATAAGGAGTATGGCATGTTGTGTTTCTCCATGTAGTTCTATAGGCCCACAAGGCTTCAGGAAGCCTATCCACCCAATCTCTTCTATGTAGATGAACAGTCTTTGTTAGGATTCCTTCAATGACTTTATTAGTGGATTCCACTTGACCATTTGCTTGTGGATGATAAGGAGTAGATGTTCTATGTCTGATTTTGTAATTCTCCATCATTTTCTCCACTAGCCTTGATGTAAATTGAGCTCCTTGATCTGTAACAATTTCCCTTGGGACACCAAAACGAGTAAAAATATCCTCAAAAAGAAAAGTAACTACGGATGATTCATTAGCAACAAGTAATGGTTTAGCTTCTACCCACTTAGTAACATAATCAGTGCAAACTAATATGTATTTCTTTTGTCTTGATGGAGGACTAATGGGTCCTACAAAATCCAAAGCCCATTTTTCAAAAGGTTCAATGTGTACCTGAGGTTGTAATGGCATCTCACCTGAAGGAGAAGGTTTCCCTACCCTTTGGCAACTGTCACACCTTTTGACATACTCCCTTGCATCTTTAAACAAAGATGGCCAATAATATCCTAAGTTAAGGATCTTATAGGCTGTCCTCTTATCTATAAAGTGTCCGCCACAAGGTTCATCATGACATGCCTTGAGAATTTCAGGCATCTCATCTTCACGAACACACCTTCTAATAATCAAATCTGGACCTGTCTTGTACAACTCATTAACGACCCATGAATATCTTGCACTATCATTAATGATTTTTCTTTTATCCCTTGCATTCATAATTGAAGGAAATTTTCCTGAAACTAAATAATTGGCAATATCAGCAAACCATGGAGTTTGAGTAGAGATTGCAAAAAGATATTCATCGGGAAATTGATCTTCAACCGGAGTGTCATCTTTGATATTTTGAATTCTAGACAGGAAATCAGCCACGGTGTTTTGTTTTCCAGGCCTATCTAGAATAGTAATGTTGAATTCTTGCAATAATAACAACCATCTTATAACTCTGCCATTAGTGATTGATTTATTCATTAAATATCTAATTGCAGAATGATCAGTGTGAACAAAAGTTTCATAGCCTGTTATATAGTGTCTAAATTTTTTTATGGCATGAACAACAGCTAAAAACTCTTTTTCAGTTACAGTATAGTTTAACTCTGCAGGAGTCAAATTTTTACTGATATAATAAATGGCATAAGGAATTAAATCTTTCTGTCCCAATACTGGTCCTAGAGCTGTATCGGAAGCATCTGTCGAGATATGAAAAGGTAACTTCCAGTTAGGTCCGCTTAATATAGGTGCTTCAGAAATTTTGGTTTTCAGGGTTTCAAAAGCTAACTGGCAATCAGAAGTCCACTTAAATTCACAATCTTTGGTGAGTAATTTGAAGAGAGGAGATGCTATTTTGGTGAAGTTTTCTATAAATCTCCGATAATACCCTGTAAATCCTAGAAAAATTCTAACATCTCTTTGAAAACTTGGAATGGACAGGTTAGAAATGACTTCAAATTTCGCCTCATCAACTCTAATCCCATCCCCTGAAATGTGGTGCCCTAAAACAATACCTTCAGTGAACATCATAAAACATTTTTCATGACTAAGTGAAAGGTTTGCTTCTTGACATCTTTTTAAGACTTTTTCCAAATTTTCTAAAGCCTCTTCAAATGTATCCCCATAAACTGTAAAATCATCCATGTACACCTCTACACAGTCATGTATTAGATCAGAAAAAATTTCTAATACTTCCCTTTGGAATGTTGCAGGTGCATTGCATAACCCAAATGGCAATACTCGGTAGGCATAGGTACCCCAAGGACAAGTAAATGTGGTTTTATCTTGGTCTTCAAGTGCTACTTGGATTTGATTGTAACCACTAAACCCATCTAGGAATGAAAAGTACTTTTTACCTGCTAATGTGTCTAATACTTGATCTATGAAAGGTAAGGGAAAATGGTCTTTAAGAGTAGCTTTATTCAGTTCTCGGTATTCAACACACACCCTCCACTTTCCATTTTTCTTAGGTACAATTACTAAAGGGGAAACCCACTGACTGTCTGAAATAGGATAGATGAAGTTAACATTTAACAATTTTTGTAGTTCTTCCTTGACAATTTCCCTAAGATTTGGATTCATCCGTCTTTGAGGTTGTCTGATTGGTTTGCAATTTGCCTCTATATAGATGTGATGAGTACAAGTCTTGGGACTTATCCCTTTCATGTCAGTGTATTCCCATGCATATGAAGAAGAATGTCTCTGTAATACTTTGACTAACTCTTCTTGTTGAGATTTTTCTAGGTTTTTGTTTATGTTCAAGGTTTTGCCTGGAAACATTTCACTTGTAGAGCTGCCAAATTTGTCCATAGAATGAAGAGACATCTGCCTAGATGACAAGAACTCAATATTGGATCCCTCTTGAAATGATTCTTGTTTGTGTTCTGGAGAAGATTCAAATTTTTCTAGAGTATTCAGAATTTGATTATCTTCACTAATTTCTGAAATTGTGAAGAGTGGTTGTAAATATTCTTCATCCTCTATCCATTGAGTGTCATCTAGTTCTGTAATTGTCCTAGCTGGAGGATATAAAGTGAATTTGTTTGTTGAACTACCATCAGAAATATACATATCACCGGACCTACAACTAATAAAAGCATCAGCTGTAGCCAACCAAGTCTTCCTAGTATAACGGGATGGCCTCCTAGATTATTCTTGGGAGTTAGGATCATGAAATCCACAGGGTACTCCCAAGAGTCTAGAGACACTGGAATGTCTTCTATTACCCCATCTGGTCTGATCACAGATCTATCTGCTAATTGTAATAGTGTGGGTGTAAAGAGAAGATTAGGAAGTTTCAGTTTGTCCATGATTTGTCTACTCATGATATTTATTGCTGCTCCCAAGTCAATGAGTGTGTTTTGAATTTCAATTCCATTGATGTGAATTTTGACAACTGGATTTCCTGGGTCAAGGTACTTTGGAATAGTAATCTTGCCCATCATAATGTCTGCTATTTTTCCTACCAGTTGAATTTTCTTGGTTTCTCTTATTCTTTTTCTTGTTGTCTTCATACTCAACTCCTTTATTGTTTTGGCTAAAATTGGGATTTCCTTGATGGCCTGCAATAATGGAATTTTAATGCAAACATTTCTCAATTCATCTAAGAAATCATAATTAAGCACAATTATTTGTTTTTCTACACCTTTATCAATTTGTAGTCTTTCCGGAAAGGGAGTTATAGAAGTAGATGTGGATGGTTGCTCTAATACTGGAGTTGGATTTATTGGATCTTTTTGTTTTAGTTTTTCAATGTTTTGGTCTTGAAAGGATGTATCTTTCTCAAGACTTTTATTAACCCGTAGGGAGTCTTCCTCAGAATTATCTTGTTCTTGTATGATCACAGAAGGTTTCCTCTTCTCAAGTATCCTTCCATACCTAAGTTGAACATCACTAAGGTCTAGAGGAGTAATTAAATAAGTTGGAAATTGTTGTCCTTCTATCATATATGTATTCTGAGGGTTCTTATTATTGGGGTTTGGTATGGGCTGAGCTGGAAATTGATTGGATTTTTGAGGGAATGGTAATGGAAGTGGTTGATTTTGATGAGGTTGGTTCGGATGATGTTGTTGAGAATTTTGTTGAAAATTTTGTTGAAGATTTTGAGGAAAATTTTGTTGGGAATTTTGAGGATAAAAATGTGGATATGGTGGATAGGATGGTGGATACTGATAATATGGAGAGTATCTTCCATAGGGACCTTGTGATCCTTGTGCCCAAGCTTGAGAGTGATTTTGAAATTGGGGCCAAGGTTGCTGCCAAGAATTCCAAGGTGGAGGTTGATTATACATTTGATCATGGAATCCTTGTGTCTGAGATCCCTGCCAAGGTCTTCTAGATACAAAGTTAAGAGATTATGTGGAATCTGTAGGAGTTTCTTCCTGAAAAATAGCCTTGAGACCAGGAAGAAAAGGACAATTCTTGGTCTCATGTTTCTCAGAACAAATAACACAGGTTTCTACAACTTTTACATCTAGAGGACACTCTCTCAAGGCATGTTTCTTCCTACATTTGGGACAAAAGATTGCCAAGGCATCAGATTCGGCCTTTTGCTTGTTTTGTATCTTGAGGGTGTCTATTTGTTCACTAAGACTCCCTAAGATGTCAGATTTAAAATCATCAAGCATGTGACCTATTTCTGATCTACTTACTGTCCCAGAAGCAGACTTACTTGCCCTTGCAAGAGCAGGATCTCTTGGACCTTTGACGGTTTTAGATTTCCCTCTTGAAAGGTTGATACATAACTCAGATATTTCAGGTAATGTGAGTTGTGATATATCCCCTTTTCCCATCATGTTAAGGATATCCAACCATTCATCCCTAATTGTTTTCAACAAAAAAGCTTTTAAAGTGTCTTGATCTAGGTTTTCCATTTGTGCCCTTTTTATGTTGTATTTAAATCTTTCCAACAAATCTTCTAAGTTTTCATATTCTTTTTGTAACATCTTGAACACTTCTTCCTTATGATTAACCGGCATACAATAATCCAAGTATCTCTCTAGAAATGCTTGTTTCATGTCTTCCCATGTTCTAATGGAACTACTGTTTAAACTCATAAACCACTTCAATGCTGCTCCTTTCAGAGTTGAAGGAAATAATTTCAATTTTTGAGCATCTTGAAGATAGTCATAAGTCCTACACAGCACTTCAAATTCGAATAATAAAGTTTCAGGATCCTCAGTTTTAAGTCCATAGAAGTTCGGAAGGACAGAAGGTGAAATGTTTTTCATGGTTGTATTGGTTTCTTCATCAAGTATAGGGAACCCAAAAGAGCTTCCTATTCTACCTCTCCCTCCATCTGCACCTCTACCTCCTTCTCCTCTTCCTCCTTCTCCTCTACCTCTTCCTCTACCTCCTCCAAATAATGTGTGTTCTCCATTAACAACTCCTCCTCCTCCTTCTTCTGCCATGGTTGACTCTCCTGTGGAAGTAGAAAGGTTTGTGTCCCTAACAGGATTTTTTGGATCTTCTTTTATAGCAGGTTCAGTGGATGAAGTGGAAGTTTTCTCTAATGGAATAGGTGACCTTAGATCTTCTAGAAGTCCAGGATCAGTAAAGGATGGAAGATGGGTTTGAGTTGAAGGTGTACTAGTTCTCGGTCTAGATGAAACAAGTGGTGTTCTAGAAATCAAACTTCTGCCTCTGCTGCTTATAAATCTTCCCCTTGAATCTCTCTCCCTACGCATAAAATTGTTTTTGGATGCTAAGAAAAAAAGGTTACCTAGTTTTCACTTCCCCGGCAACGGCGCCAAAATGTTAGGTCTCAATCTAGTCTCCTAAACTGAGCTCATTTAATTGTCAACCAGGATTTGTAAACTGCTGAAGTGAAGTGTACCATATGTACCTAGGTGCTTGTTTCCTAATGCGTTGTGTGTAGTGTTTTGTAATGTTTTTGGTCTTTTGTGATGATTTATGATGTTTTTGGTATTTTAGTGATTTTTATGTTCACAATGGAAATGTCTAGAAAACTAATAGAAAGGAGTTGGTGGTCAAAAACAGAGTTAAGCCTAATGTATGGAATGGCAAATGCAATTAGAAACACTGAAGCAGATTCTAAACTATGACTAAATAAAAGCAAAAACTTGATAATGACTTTTTAGGCTAATGACACAAACTAAACTTGAGAAATGATCACTAAATATGCAATCCTCTAACTAAACAGTTAAACACTAATGATGCAATACTCTATCCTAAGCTCTTCTATTCTATGATTAATTCCTAGTTCTATTCTGCAATTTAATTGAATGTCACAGAACCTATACTCAAAAAGTTATTGGTTTCTTGTTCAAAGTAGTTCTTTCGAGGAAGAGCTCTGTTTATGAAATGATGAGGAAATTACAGAAATATTTCAGAACTTATAGTGATGTTGTCTTCTGTTCCTATGGCTATAGATCATTTGTAGTTTTTAGAACAAGAAGATGTTTGTGAATAATGAAGGCTGTCTTGTTAATCCTAACAACTAAAGTAATTTATTGTGCAATGGATGAAAATTTGAATATGAGATGCAAGTGTAATGAGTTAATCTAAGAATGAACCTAAGATGCCACTAAACTAGAACAATGTTGAACTATAAGTCATCATCAAACTTGAAACAAAGTAACTAAACATGAATTAAATGCAATGAAACTCCGGAGTGTTCTAACTATACTAACATGCATTAATCTATGAAGTTACACAATCTGTTTGTTCATCATTAGTGATATTTTGGAAGAGTTCCTTCTTTTGGAAGAGGTAGAACAATTCTGACTGTGTAATTGGATGCAATTGCAAGCAAATAGACTAAAAGCAAATGAAAAACTAAGTTATCACATCCATACTCTACTCGTCATTATGATGTCTTGGGCAAGCGTTTAAGAGCAAGACAGAGATGATACTTAGTACAAACACACAAATAAATCATTCATTATCACGGTCATGCCTTGAACTTCTTAAGAATTTCTTGGAAGAGTTTCTTCTTGTGGAAGAGTGATTAGAACAAATGTGACTGTGATAGTGAACAACAAAAACTACAACTAAATCCTACAGTACCATAGCTATTCATCATTCATCATTATAATCTGTTGGAAGAGTGTCTTCTTGTGGAAGAGCTGGAATGAATATAACTACAGTAGCTAGTTAAAACAACTATAAATTCAACTCCTAATCCTACAATACCATAGTAATTCAACATTCATCATTATAATCTATTGGAAGAGTGTCTTCTTGTGGAAGAGCTAGAATGAATACGACTACAGTAGCTAAAACAAAACAACTACCAATTCAAATGCAAAACGTAAAGGCAGCTAGGAAAACTTATCTAATTTACGCAAAAGAAATCCGTGCAAGAGGCAGGGGGCCTCTACCACTTGACGGCATTAAACTCCAAATTAAATCACGCCTTCAAAATAACTTTGTCTGCTCCATTAACGATGCAATAGTTTGAACATAATACTCTGTGTCTTTAGGAACGTAACACAGAGTTTAAACAAAATCTAGCAGCAAATCTAACATAAAATCTCTAACATAGCTCTCGGTCTCCCAAGAGTTTATAAAGCAAATGCATGTAACAATAATTACAACAATTTAGGAACAATGTCTTTCCTTATCCGAATCACGTTAGAACTCTTTGAAGTGGCTGCGTGAAGAAGAAAAGACATCTGGACTGAGACAGTCCTAATAGGAGTCTTCCTTTCATAAATGTGTTCCCACGTGCATAACCGTACCCAGAATCCATTTCTTCCTCCATGATGAGCAACGAACCATGTAGACAGGACGTGGATCATGCCCATATGCGGTTTTCCTCAAGAGGCCACCTGGAACATACTCAAACATGAAGGTAGATGCAGAATCGCCGGTTAGCTACGGAATGTCTGCATTCTGCAGCTAGTTCCGGTCAAAATGCTTAACAATGGCAAAAATCACAAAATTCAACAAGTCAGTCATGTAAATCATTCTAGAAGTAATTTTAACTATATTTATTGATCAATTTGGTTTAAGATAGAAATGGACAAGGGAAAATGAGGTAAAATGAGGTGAAGGAAAGCACAATTTTGAGGCTCAACACCCAGTATCATAAATATGAAATTAGCCTCTAGCTCCTTGCTCATCAACCACATCCACTCAATCACTTGTGGATGATTTCTCCTTTTCTTCATCTTGGTACTCCTCCCATGAGGGCTACCATTCTCCCAAACCAAATCTCTGCCTTTGCACTTCATGGGATCTTGAAATGAAATCTTCTCAAGGATCAATGAGACCCTATAAGGACCCAAATAGGTGGTAGGAAAAAACCTCCCATCATGATGTGTATGGCTCAAGGAATGTCCAACACAAGCATGAGATATGTTATCCATCCTAATATGTCCTCCATATTCTATCTGCTCATGTGAGAAAGGAAGAAAATCATTGCACTCCATGGTTTATTGAAGTGCACCTCTAATGAGATCTCTCCTTGAGACCTCCCTCTCAACAATAGTCTTCCAAAACCAATGAGGTCTTGGATCTACTGAAAGTAGAAGTTCCTCTTTGAGCTGAGAGGAGCTCATTGGGAAAGTGTCATCTTGAAAGGAGAAAGGATTTCTCACTCCAAGATGTCTACTATCTTCCTTCAAGTCTTCAAACCCTAACCTCAAGTGTGATGTACAATCCAACAATAGCTCATGAGAATGATGGTTTGCTTCCTCCTTGAATGTTTCCATGTTTCATAGCGTAGTGAAACCAAGTTTCTCTATAGTAGCAATGGGACTTGACCCTTGGTCATGTAAAAAGAAATATCCACATTGATCAAAAGAATTTTCTGCAACAATAAATTGTGTAAATATTTTCATACCTTGATGATGTTTGGTAACTTCTTGTAGGGCTGCAAGAGTTCCTTCCTCCAAAGTGTTGGCCTCCCAAACTATTGAAGATGAAGGCTGCTCCTCCATGGTCTCAATGGAACTGGTACATGCCTCATCAACTGGTGGTGAGGGCTCCTCCCTCCCTTTTCCAAACCTCCCGATCAATCTTTGAGAAAAATCAACAAGAGTAGAAACCCTTGTATGGCTTATAAGGCTTATCCACCAATTCTTTGCTTCGCCTTCAAGGTGCAACGATGTAATTTATATAGCCTCTCTGTCTACTACAGGATGTAGCAGGAAGAAAGCCTTTAGCTTCTTCACCCAAACCTCTGCTACACATTTGAGTGATCCATCAAATGTGGAAATAGAAATATGTTGCCTCTCATCATCCCATAGCTGTGGGATCTTCTTTCTTCTTTCTGCTGAATAAAATATGGAAAAGATAGAGTCCTTTGGAAGGCTCTAGGTCTAGCTTGGTATTTAGCAAGGTACTCACTTCGAATTTTGAATTCCAAGTGTTCTTCATGCTTCTGGTCTGCTTCTTTGTGAGAGTAGGAAGTGCATGGTCCTTCCTCTTCTCCTTCTTCAATCTTCTTGACCTCCTTCAAGAGGTCTCCTTTGGATCTGAAAATAGATGAGAGTAAACTCATATTTTTCATCATCTTGATCTTCTTTAGCTAAGACTCACAGGCTAAGCCAAAGATCATGCTTTGATACCACTATAATCCAACCACTACACCAAAAGCTTGAACTGTTAATGAGGGCGGCATCCCAGGGTGTTAAGGGTGGGCCTAACCCCACCGGATCATGTGAGGGTGGGGGCCCTTGTGCAACACCCCTCATTACACAGACCCGTACACATGGCTGTGGGCCCTACTTGCACATGGGATATTACATGAGGATGATGGTGGAGTAGATGGTGTCTTATCACCATTTCAATTACCTCCTCCTCTCGGAGAATCCTCTCTTCTTAGGTCTGGAGCTTTCACCCAGCAACCTTGTGTTCCTCTCTTCATAGAGGATCTTCACCATCTTTGTCATGTCAAAGAAAGCCTTACTAAATGCCTTCTCATCTTCTGACATGTTATAATTTCCTCCTTTATGAGACATGCTTACTAGAGATTATATTGCAATAGGAGGTGAATCTTGTGGTGGAAATTGTGGAAACCCTGCCCTCCTTCTCCTTTCTACAACTAAAGAACCTGCACACACATGTTTTCATTCTTCTCTCTTGAGCTTCAACCTTGTAAGCATTTAAACACTTGAAAAATAAATTAATCCTCCTTGCACAAGTAAAACTAGTGTTCTAATACCAATTTGATTTAAATGGGAATATTATTTTTGTTGTGCTAAGATCCAATTCAGAATATAAACAAAGTTCTTGAGGTTTGAAAGGTTAATTGCAAGTTTAATATGAGTTTTTATGTGAATTTCATAGTAAATTAACATAAACAAAACACTGAACAACAACATCTAACAGACATGAACATCACCATAAACATTAACACAATAGAAAATGGTGAAGGAGTTCACCCTGCCTGGGCTATGTCTCCTTATTCTAGCTTCTAATGGCTTGGACCTCTTGTATTATGCTCAAAAGTGTGATTACATGTGTTTAAATTTCTCAAACAGATATTAAACCTGTTCCATTAGCTCTAGAATGCCAAATAATAATAATAATAATAATAACAATAATTATTATTATTATATTAAAAACCACAACATGGTTAGCTTAACCGTCGGCTTTCGTGGCTTGGGTGGTCACATTGGCGGAGTTTTATGTTAACGTTAGTGCTGGTCATTGGGGAGAGCGGTTAAACATGACGGTCTTTGGCATGTCACATGGCAGATGTAACATATGTTGTGGTGGTTTGCTGTTAAGGACGAGGGCGGGGCTAGTGTCCCGCCTAGACCCCAGCACCGACCTCCCATTGCGAATTTAACATGTAAAAAAAACAATACAGATTACATAGTATGGTAAGTAACACCTCAATGGCACAATGAAAAAGGCTCTCTGCTCAGTCTTGGAGGTCATGGGTTCGACCGCGGTGCATTTTATTGGCCTCCCACATAAATTTTTGTGTCCCTTGGGCTGCCACATGGCGGCCCCTAGCTAGGTAATGTGGCAGCCTATGGTTGGCCACCAAATCCACCAATAAAATTGCACCATTTCAAACCAGTAACCAAGTGCCACTTGGCATGATACCATTCACCCATGGAGACCATTGACCAATTCAACCTGTACAGACACCCTACCATGTAGGCATGCCAAATCATCTATACGGACTGCTGAATGGGTTGTCTGACATTTTTTTTTTAAATTGTCTGTTTGACAAAGTGGACTGAACGCGTTTTTGGGAGCATACGGTGTCGATTTTGCGAAATGAGTTGCACCGGATTCAGAATGACTAGATCTACATTACCATTCAAGTTCCACACCATTTTGACAACTTTTAATTTTGAGAAAAATTTTGAGCACCTCATTAGGTGTGGGGTCCACTCTTTTGAAGGGTGTTGTAGCAATTATGTAGAAACATCTATACTGGTTCTATCCTACAAAAGGTGTTGCAACAACGATGTTGTAGAAACAAAGTCATACCCTTCTTTTCATCTCAAGAAATATTGGACAATAATTTATTAGTAGCTCAAAAAAAGTACAAGGAACTTGCAAATCACATGAGTATGAGGATGTTAGCATAACCATCATGAAATCGTGAAGTTCCTTTCTACCTTTTTTTTTTACTTTACTCATTTTTTAAATAATTATATATATATATATATATATATATATATATATATATATATATATTGTTATTTAACATGTTACATGCTAGCATGGTTGGTTTTCACATGCCATGTACCCAAGTGTTCCTTTTAGGGATTTTCACAAGGGGTTTTCAAGGTTATCTTAGGTGGTTTGGTGGAATGGTTGTTATATTCCCCACCTAGGTTGAAATACCCCCTAGTGACATGACGAGATATAAAGCCTTGATAAATATTGTTGTAATGGCTTTGTGCTTATTAATACTATTGTATTGAATTTGAGCCTTGTGATATATATGTGTGTACATATATATAGGTGTATGTACACACACACACACACACACACACACAAACACACACATGTATGTATGGATATATGTGTGTATGTACGTATCACCAAACTTCATTGATTTTGCTTAAGGAAATGTAGGAATTGAGCGTTGTGATATATATGTGTGTGTGTATACAAAATGTAGGAATGAATCATCTAGCAGGGATTTCTCCTTTATGGACAATCTCCATATTATTTTCAAGTCAACCTTCACTCATTTTCCTTAATAAGGCTTCTTTTGATAGGGGTTTATGATATAACTCAAGAATGTGTTCATTGGCCATCAATTTATTTATTTTTTCATAAATATTATGAAGCTTGATGGCCCCTTTTTCATACACAATGTCAATCTCATAGGGTCCAAGCTAATGAATGCAAAATTTTCCTCTAAAATCCTTAAAATTTGAATAAAATAATAACGCCTAGTCTCTAGCTTTAAATCTCTTCTTCTTTATGAAATTTCCATGCCATTGAGCTTTCTGGTTTTTTATCATAGTCGTATTTTTTAGGGCATCCTGAGAAGTTCTTCCAATTCATTGATCTGAAGAAGTATCTATTGCTATGATTTGGATAAGTCCATACCAAGTTGCAACTATCCTTAGGGTCTTTATTTTTGTCTCTATTAGCAGAAGAAATCTCTTTCCATGTACGAGATCATATGAATTGCAACCAAAAGTATTTTTCTATGTTATCCTATAGGCATATAGTGATGTTGGAAGTCAATTTTCCCAGTCCTTAAAGTGAAATCATACAAATTTTCTTATAATTGGTTGATGGATATTGTTTGTTCCTTCTACATACTAGTTATCTTGTGGATGGTATGGAATTGTTACTCAGTGTTTGATCTTGTATGTGTTCATAAGGTTCTCTATGAGCCTTGAAGTAAATTATGTTCCTCCATTGGTGACGATCTCCCATGTTATCCTAAATCTACTAAATATTTCCTCATGTATAAAATCCAATAATACTCTCTTTACTGCAATTGAGAGTGCGTTTAATTCCATACACTTTGTAACAGAGTATGTAAAAATAAGGATGTAGGAGTTGCATCGAGAAGGAGGATTGATAGGTCCAAAAAATTCAAGTGCCATTTCTACACACATTCTATTATTATTTGTGGTTGTAATAGAATTTCATCTCATGGTACTAACCTTCCCATGTGTTGACAATTTTCACATCTCTTTACGTACTATTCGGCATCATGGAAGATTGTGGGCCAATAAAACCCTTGATGGAGTACTTTATATCCAATCCTCTTATCTACAAAGTGACATCTACAAGGGTAATCATGGGAAGCCCCCAGTACCTCATATATCTAACCCTCTCATGGACATAATCGAATAATGATATCTATCCATATTTAGAAGAGGCATCCATCGATTCATGACAATATACGTGCAATATACATATTTTCTTAATGATATTTTTAAAGTATTTTGGAGATGGGTGAGGTATGAGTTTTCCTACAGATGAGTAGTTAGCAATATATGAAAACCACAATGAGTTAGTAGATACTACACAAGATTAGCTCATGTAGAAATGAATCTTCAACAAGTGGCTCGTTCTCTTTTTTTGTAAGCCTAGAAAGATTATTTTCCACTACAATATCTTTTCTTGGTTTATTTAGGATGGTTATGTCAAATTATTGCAACAAGTAAAACCATATAGTGACCTTGCCATTAGTAATGGGTTTATTCATTAAATATTTAATGTTTGCATTGTTAGTATATAATATCACCAGATATTTAGCTATATAGTGCAAAAAATTATTAATCGCATAAATCACCATACGAAACCCTTTTTCTCTTATCATATTTTTTAATTCTATGGGAGAGATATTTTTAGTAATAAGTTATATCATGTATGGATGATTTTATTCTTGTTTCCCCAAGACAACTCCAATAATAGTATCTGATACATTTGTATATATGTGAAGGGGTGGGACCAATTGCACCCTCTCAAGATAGGAACCTTAGATAGGATAGATTTCAAATCTTTGAAAGCATGTTGGAAACTCTTTGTCCATACATATTCAACATTTTTACTAAGTAATAAAAATAAAGGATGATATATTTGTGAAAAATATTCAATAAAACATCGATAATAACCAACATGTCCAAGAAAAATTGGTACCTCTTTATGACTCACTGGAGTAGGCAAGTCTAATATTACCTTTATTTTTTTCAAATCCACTTTTATTCCTTTTAAAGAAATATGATTCCCTAGAATGATACCTTCTATTAAAATCATTAATTACTTTTCATTACTAAGGGATACATAACAATATTTACACTTGATTAATACATTTTATAGATTATCCAATGCCACATCAAATTCATCACCATAGATCATAAATTCATCCATGTAAATTTCCATCCAATCATGAATTAGGTCAGAGAATATTCTAGTTACAACTCATGGTTGGAAATTTGTGGGAGCATTGTAGAGTCCAAATGGTACAACACGGTAGAAAAATCCCCCCCTAATGACAAGTGAATGCGGTTCTCTCATGGTCTTTTGAAGCGATTGAATCTAGTTGTATCCATTAAAACTATAGAGGAAATAGAAGTACTTATTTCCTTCCAATGTCTCTAGTACCTAGTAAATGAATGGGAGGTGGGATCTATGCATGCCTTTGTTGAATTATTTTTAATAAACATAAATCCTATACTTTCCATTATTTTTAGGCACGATGACAAGGGGGGAGACCCATTAGCTGTAAAAAAAGGGGTAAATGAATTAGCTAAAAGTAACTTCTATAACTCCTCTTTGACTATGTCCCACAATGTAGGATTCATTCATCATTGTGTGTTGATGGATGGGTATGGATCACTCCTCAATATAAATGTGGTTAGTACAAAAATTAGGATGGATCCCTTTCGTGTAAGGATATTCCTATGAAAAAGAACGTTATGCTTTTGTAAACCGTTTATTTGTTGTTCCTTTTGGTGTTCCGTTAGCCTTTGATTAATATTCAATGTTTTTTTAGGGCTAATTTCTATAGTTTCCAAAGTTGAAACTTTTTCTTATTTGGAAGAGGACTCATGTTTTACAAGTGATGTATATACTATGAAAATAGAATCTTGGACTTTAGGATCCATTATGTGGGTGATAATGCATGAGTTGGATGAGGAGGCTATAAAGTCACCAATTTATTCATCCTCTATTTTGTCTCCGAGGGTAATATATTGATCTATAGTAAGTAGTTTATGAAAAAACACTTTATCATCACTCTCCTCTTCGTTTGCCTAAAAGGGCTTTCAAGATCAATTCTTTGTTTGGTGGAGGTCCTGTGAGATATTTTCTTGTTACCATATTTGCAATCGATGTATGCATCTCTAGTGGCGAGCTATTTCCTTCCTAATATTAAAGGATATTGTTGGGTGATTTAATTGTGAGTTGAATCCCTGTCATTAAATTTTCAAACCGGGGTACTATATGTACTAGGTGATTATTTCTCAGAATAGATTAAACTGATGCAAGAAACTTGAAACTAATTATAAATAAAATAATGAAAGAAAATGAAAATAAAGTTCACACGTTCTTTCTCAAGAATGTTCTTTCTCAATCACTTTCTGTCTCAAATATTAGCTCTACGAAAACCAACAATTCTAATGTAATCTATAAAATGAAAAGTTAATTTAATCTAGTAGTCTATGATATTACTAATGTGAGATTGCTAGTGTGATATTAATAGTGTGACAATCCAATCCAAACATAAGGAAATTAAGTCAATATTAACAAAACAAAATTAATGAAATAAACATAACAACATATAATAAAGATAACATAAAAGAAACAAAACTTAAATTTCATAAATGAAATAAAATAAGTATTTACAACAAAGGAAAGAGGTGCGCAAGATGCGGTTGATGGGGGACCTCCGCTCCTGTTGTGTAGACAATCCCTTATGCGGACAAAAGCGATCCCTCTAGTCCTAATGAGAGTATCTAGCAAGAAACGAGACAAATATGTGCAACCTTTCCTAACTTATGCTAGAAAAATATGAAAGAGGATAGATGTCCTACCTCTTTCTGATTTTAGTGCTTGCCTTTGATTTTAGGCTTGCTTCTTTTGCTTCCATTCTCATGATATCCTCTTTGATGTTGAAGAAAAATTCCTACAAGGAAGAACAAGTGGAGACATCAAACAAGGAGCACTCTAGTATAACCTATGTAGTATATCAAGAATCACTACAATAAACATGCAATAATAGACATATCTATGGAAAGGAAACACACAATGTATTATTAATAGAATGATAAAGGGATAAATACAACCAAAATATTTAATTTTGGATGCCTCCTTCTAGTGGGACTCTAAGTCCTAGCCTCAACTCTTCAAACAACTTCCTCCACATATGGGAAACAATTGGGAATGCTTCAACTCATAGGATGGAAACCAACCAAGAGTGGATGGTAGGGGTTTATTTTATAGGGAAGGAGAGGGAGTTGAGGATACATAAAAGGTAGAAGGAGTTCCACATCGTAAGGGAAATATCCATGGAAATAGGATCCATGGCCATGAATGGGAGGTCTCGCTCCTACCATCAACAACCTGAAACGACCTCGACGTTCTCGAGGCTTCTAGTAAGGGAAGCTTCTCCTCTATTTTTTGGAAAAATGCCTAAAGAGGACCAACCTAGATTTTCCTGAAAAAAGTCGCGCTATCAAGGCTAGACACATGTTTTTAAAAAGGTGACAAGCACGGGTCATTAGCGGTGTAGAGCGTGCTAGGCTTGTAAAACATGGTTTTTGACAAGCTTTCCAAAATCTTTTTGAATCAATTCTTCTTTCACATATTTGGGTATTTTTTATACATTTTTGATGGATAAAATATTTTTTGACAGTAGTGGCATGGCGAAACAAAGTGGATTGTGAAAAAACACTGTGTAAAAAATGTCCCATAAAGCATGAAGTTAGAACGTGAAGTGATGGCTGAAGTTCTTTACAAGTAAAGGAAAATAATTTAGAGAACAACCGTCAGGAGAGATAGAAATCAAACATGATACAATATATATGACATCTCTGATGTAAGTATGACTATAAATACATCTCTAAGTAGGCATATAAAAATACATGGATCCATGGCATGGACACAATCATATGACTTAAAAGGATCATGAATATATGAAGACATGAATCCACGGCATGGGCGCAACCATATGACTAGAAAGGATCATTTGTACAATCATGAATAACTCCATGAAGCCTAGATTTATCAAAGGAAACCCAGGGTCTTTGCCTCTATCTTGACTCATCCAAAGTACGAATATGACCATGTAAATAGATGTGTTTAATTCGAACATGGTAGAAACTACGTGATTACTGGTCAATTATGTAAACCATTAATAGGCATGGGAGAAATCACTAATGATGAGGATGGCTCCCAAGGTACGGTAACACAAAGTATGAGTGAAAATAGTAGAGCTAAAGCTGAACACTCACAAAATAATTCGATAAAAGGACAATGATGTGAGCCTATCATCAAATGTGAAGAACCTTCCATTGAGGCATGCAAGCTACAAGGTACTGAAATGGGGTTTCTAGATCTTCTTCCTCGATAATGAGCTGGAGTCGACAGGAAGTGATTCGTCTAAGGAGGGCCATAATGTTTCCCACATCATCAACACAAAACATAGGATTCATAGAGTTGAGAAGAGTGATTCAGAATTGATGCAGAGAAGGTAAAAAAGGGTATAAGTGGTTTGAATTTGCAGACAAGGACTTATCTTGAACATATCGATGACACAACTTCGAATTTCAATAGAATTTGAATCAAAATAGGATTAGAGGTCATGATGACAATAAGATATAATCAAATGAGAGGAAAATGGATTCCAAAAACCCAATAAGACAAGTGACAAAGTGAGGATTTCCCAAAGCTGACACGAGATGCAGATAAGTGTCATGTTCAAGAGTGACATGCTTCCTTTTAGACGAAATACATGATATGTGTTTCCTTCCATTTTCGCTACTATTTCTAGTGAGTACCTCTTTATTTTTTATCAGAAGCTTGAATAGGATACCATATGCTTAGTGTACAAGTTCACCCTTTAGATGAATCCATCCTAGTATGTTTAACGATCCTTAGAAAGGAGTAACTTGGTTTTTTCATCGCGGAAATTCCTTCTTTGTTTATGTTTCATGAGTTCAACGGAGGGGTAAGTTGACATATTTTTCATGTTTACGGAGTTAGAAAAAGAAGAGAAAAATAAAACTCCATATGTCCCTTTTCGTAAATAGTCTCTTGAACTTGAAAAGCTAGAAAAAACTATCCAAGAGAACCTCTTAGTCATGTTCGATTAAAGTATTCCTTTTTTGTCATTAGTCTATCTTAGTCTGGAAAAGGGTTAAACTTAAACAAAGTAGATGTCGATTCATTTATTTTTACGAGCTCGAAAGGACAAGTACTCAACAATATTTTCATTTTTTGAGTCAGAAAAGAGCTGAAAGATGACTCTAGGGGGGTTCCATTTTCGTTTATTTTTCACGAGTCCAAAAAAGTGATAAAACAAAACTCTTCAGCTCATACAAAATCAATTACTATAGCCAATTTGTAATGACTAGTTGCTGCACATGTGAAAGAACGTTACCCAGTTCGAGAAAATTATAAGAATATATGTAAAAATACTTTTTAGAAGGTAAAAATACTTTAAAAAGTTTATATAAACCCAAAAAATAGAAAATAAAATTACCATTTGTCATTTGTGAATTTAGAGAGAATTTTTACCCAAAATTACCTCGATCTTCAAGCAAGGAGTGTGATCAAACCAGGGAACCTTTCGACGGTTATTTAGTCACTAGATAGAGTTATATACTTCCTCTACATTTCAATGGTATTTTTAAATATTTTCATCCATAGAGTAGGTGTCTAGGGGAGCCTGAAGAAAATAGGGCTCATGGGTGGCCAACACGGGATTGAACTATCATGACCACACTATTCGCCCTGAGCTCCAAAGGGCCAACGCGATGAATTCACAAGAAAAATTATAAATAGTCACGCTAGTGCCGATTCATAATTTTTTTCAAAAAAAATAAAAAAATACCCATTTATTTCCAATTTTTCCTCCATGAAGGCTAATTAATATTTGTTTAATGATGTTTTTAAAGTGTTTGCTAGAGAAAAATGGATATTTTGTGGAAGGAAAAAGGCCATGAAATAGAACACCACCAGGTAGCACATGACCCAAATTGCATAAGGGCTCTCCATGAATGCATATTTCTCCAGGTACATATACTGCAGTACTTGGTGAGATGGTAAGATGTAGACCGCCAAATGTTCATGAGAGGGGACCAGGATTTGGAAATATATGTATCAGAAATATACTTCATTACTGGGTTATCCAAGAGGGGACAATGAGTTTATTTATCAGGTGCTCATGCAGGAGGAGAGAGCATGGATATGTCGATTGCTAGTCATTATGCCCATGGTTCTCACAAGACTAAAAGTGGGAAAATTGATATCTAGGATACCATGGATCTTCCATTGAAAAAAGTTCTATTCACCATAGCTAGTGTGGCTAGAGTACAAGCTCTCCACGAGGCGATAAAATATCACCTTCATTACGTAGTGGAATGACTAAACTATACCATATTCAACTGGATTGAGGGGCTACTAGCCAATATGAAAGACCAACTCACCAAATGCAAGATGGGGAAGTTGAAGTAGTTTGGCTACAGATCACTTATGGTTGTGTTCATAGAACATGTCCCATTGTGTAGATATCAATGGGTGGAGGTGGACATTCCTAGACCCAGGCAGCTAGGATTATCATGATGGGAAGAGTTGATGCCTCTTCATGGAGGGGGTCAACAAATGCACTTCCCACCTATATTTTTTGTATGGCTCCGACAACAACAGATCATGGTAGATGACTAGGCCTATGTAGGGAAAAACTTCACAAGAGATCCAAATCTCCCACTTCCACAAGGGATATAGTGTAATGAATCAGGTAAAGAACTATTTTTTAAGTTTTTTCCCAAACTTTTATTTTTTTGGTTATGTGAACTGAGATTAAAACTTATGATATTTTGTAGATGTTGGACCAGAGAGACCTCCAGGGGTTTCTCCAATAGCCAGGATGGTGGCTTTTTAGCTTGAAGATGCCCTATACATCGAGGGAGATGAACCTATGGTAGAAGTGGAGCATAACATGGATGCTTTAACTAGAGGCATTCTGAAATATGTAACTACTGATGACGTACCACTCCAGTACCAGAGGCACACCCTGGGAGTGTCAGCTAGACTGCGTCGGTTGTTGGTCCGAGTTGTTAGAGCTATCACATGTTATCATGAGCACCATGTCAGTGGATAGACATGTCCTTGGTATTCATTTTTGCGTTTATGTAGGATCGACGAGTCATGTGTCTCAGAACAAAATTTTTGATTTTGATGTAATAAATATTTTTCAAACTCTCTCTCTCTCTCTCTCTCTCTATATATATATATATACATACATTTTTCTCTTGATTTATCTTAATTTTCCTATTATATCATGGTTTTTATTTTTACATGTGTCGCAAATTCCTATCTAAAACATGATTTTCCAATGTGTCTGTCAATGTATTTAGATGTCTTATAATGTGTTGATACATTATGTAATACAAATTTCTCTCCAAGAGACAAACACCCAGAGTGGATTTTTGATAAAATAATACTTGTTTAATTGTAATACAATGAGATCTAAATCAATTTTAACAACTAATGCCCTAATACCAAGATCAATATATTCTGATAATAGTTAAATTTCTGCACTATATTCATCTATGTTGTTAGTTTTATGTCCTAAATATATACCTTTTAAACTCACTAAACCAATATTGGTAGAAAAAAGTGCCCACACAGTGGAAGATATATTCTGTGTACTATGAAAGGCTTGATTAGTGAAACTGACGTTAGGAAGAGGGTTCGTCGACATTTTCAAACCAAGTGGAAAATGCGATAATCAGGGGAAAACATGTTTTCAAACAATAACACCAATAAAAAACTACATGCTAATGAAATACACACTAATTTACAAAGTATCCATGGAAAATCAAGAATAATAGTTCCCAGGTAGAGCCCATTGCGGGGCTCAGAGAATTGATTTTCATCATGAGTAACAAAAATAAGGCCACAGTTTTACCGTTGGCATTGTATATAGGCCTTGCCTCGGCCCATTTTTGGAGATAAACCAAAACAAACCCGTATCCATGCCCCTTGGCCAAGGGAGGGTTACAAGTCATGAAAACAACACCCCATGTGGAAAATGGGAAAATGGTAATAACTAGGTATAAGGGAGTGTGTGGGGCTTTGATGTGAACATTCACAATTAAAATGGGTTTCATAAAGAAAATGATAGGCATGGTTTCTGAGATAGTTCCCATATTTATTTCAGACAACACATCATGGACTTGAATGGAAGTCTAAAAGGGAGCATTCATTGTAGGAGAAACTAAAGAATCTAGACAAGTAAGAATCACTCCAAGGCTAGGAATAAAAGAGGAACGATGATGAATATCATTCCACGAAATTTATTCAAGAGACATGACTTCAACGATGCTTTTTTCAGTCGGGAAAGTATCATTCAAAATATCATCAAAGTCTATAGAACCAAGCTAAGAGGATTACAAATACGAGTCTAGGACTGTACTTAATCGGTCATTGATTTCATATGTAGCCACGAAATCCAAAAGGATAGCTTGATAAGCTTGTTCAATGGGGCTGGGTGGCATGGTGTCGCAAAAAATGTCAATATAATCACAGATGGGTATGATCCAAGGGTCATGATGAGATTGGATCATATTAACTGAGGTGAAATTAGTAGGAGGAGGAAGGGAACAAGTTCCATTTAAGGAAGAGACTTTAAAAAGACCCATTCCAACACTCTCATAAGGTATAGTGGATTTCCCAACGTAAGTACATTACTAGTTGAAGATTCATGGGAAAATAAGGCTAGTTGGTCTACTATGACAATATTCCCTTGATGAGGGAAAAAAAGTACGCGAAATAGATTAGAAACCACACAAAACATTGCGTGAGTCAAACTACATCTAAGCAGAAGGTTATAATTGAGATTTGCATCAACAAATTCTACCTTCATATTGACATTTTTACCTTCTAATTTGATAGGTAAGGCATTGAGAATACCATATGGATAGAAACCTCTGCCATTGAAATATTATAAAGTATTCAGGGATTAGTTGAGAGGAGGATATCCAAGGGCTTTCCAACGTGATATGGACATGATGAATTTGGAGGTTCCTTCATCAACAAATATCCTATGAATAGTCTTGCCCATAATGACAACTTGTATGAGAAAATAAAGTTGAGGTGGTAGGCGAGGAAAATGGTTTGCAAGATAAAAAATGATCAAGTTGGAATCCATGAGATCAATTCCTCGAATGGCAGATAGCAAAGCCTTCCTTTGTGATGGAAATGTTTGAAGGAATTTCAAGGCCAAAATCATTAAGGGTGCTTGAGCCAAATCCTCTACAATATTGCAGTGTTGGGCATCTCACACATTCATATTATAAGACAATTTTCGTAGAAAACCTTTAGGGGGTGGTTGGATTATGGAGTCAATGATAGGTTTCTCAATACCGAGAGGACCAGAATTAGGTGGGGTAAAGAAAGAGGGTATGTCGACAACATCTTTCTCTACCATGATATTTTCAAGAGTCGGATAATCTTTTGATTTGGTGGTTACGTTAATAGGTTTCGTACCATTGATGAACACTTGGGAGCTTCCAAAGTTTTGACCTTGAGATTGATCTACCAAATGCATCTACTGAGATGGGAAATGATCCTTCAGCATAGCTAGCATCCCTAAGGTGTCTTTTAGAATACGACTTACCTCAGAATGACGTGGTCAATCCTTAGTGCAATGATCTTCATCACAAATAAGGCAAGGATATTTAGGCTTTCGCTTTAATGAATCATTAGCACACGAATTCAGGGAATCCTGTTTGGAGGTATCTTGCTTAGCTTTTCCTTTACCCTTCTTTCTACCTTTCGAGGATTTATTTTATATGGTAGACTGGAAAACATTTACCTTTGAGGTTTCACCAATATTCCTTTGGTTGTTTGCATCATCACGGGTTGCGACAACTGGAGTAGATTTGGATTTTGTAGATTTGGTACTACTAGACTACTGAGTCACAAAGCCAATAACACCATCAATGGGTGTTGAGTCAGTAGGCCTTGAAGACATAGGACCAATTGAAGGTTGCGGGGTTCCAGGTAACAATTCATACAACGTGCCATAATGTGAATAGACTAAATCCAAATACTAGGCATGAGCGATGTCTTGTTCTTCAGTGACACAACCACCCATGGCTATGTATTTAGAAATAGGAGGGATGAATGATTTGGTAAACCATTCAGTCAAAATATGATCTGGGATGTCAAATTTTATGAGACAATGCCTGCATCTCCATTCATGGAAATGATCGGAGATATGAGTGGATGTCGTCTGCTGCAAATAATTTAAGAGATGGATTCTTGTTTCCTACCATATAGGAAATTCAAAATAAGTGAGGAAATCCATGGCCAAAGAATTGAAATATTGGAAATTAACTCAAGGAGCTCGATGTACCATTTAGCGAAAATTTCCGTCAAAGTGCGTTGGAAAAGACACAATCAGATTGAATAATCGATCCAGGAGTTAGAGGAACACCAAAGGTGGTAAGTCATAACATGCACTTGAGGGTCTTCTTCAAAATTTCCTTCAAACTTGGGACAATTGCCAAGTATTTTTGTTGGTACTGGAGGCCAATATGATGAGTGTAGTATTGGGTCATTTATGTTTCGTGACACGTCTGAAAATTCCAACGTTTCCAAAAATGAAATTTGGGGATTATACGAGGTATAGGGTCTCTGGTGTGTAACAAATTTGGTATTCTAACCATGTTGAAATTTAGTTTTCCCCCACTAGGGTGGGTTTTGACCATAAGGAGGCTGATAAGGACCAAATTTCTCATACTATTGCTGGTAAGGCCCTTGCTGTGTGTTGTACCTTAAGAGAAAATCCCTTAGATGTGATAAGGAATCCGTGCTTAAGACATTTATATAGTTATGCCACAGAAATATTGGTCTTTGTTTAATCACCTTCAAATATTTATCATTAAACCCTCAAAGATCAAATATAATGAATGTCCCACAATGCTATTATTTGCTGATATAGAATGGAATGATCAGAAGAACATGAAAGAAAGAAGCCTAAACTAATATGTTGTTGTAAAAAATATATCACCTCAAACTCCAAAAGAATTATAAGAAAAGAAACATTTAAAATGAAGGAGCGCTTATTAAGGATTTTAACTCTTATTTGCACAAGTAAAAAGAGACTTGCAACTTCATTACTTCATTTTACTCAAAGATGGAAAGTACACAATGTAAACTAGAAGACACATCAACATCAACAAATTCCAGGAAATTTCTTTTCAGTCATTAATCATTTGAAATCTGAGTACAAAAATTGTAGTCTGAAGGTCCAAAACTCGGAACCTTTTTCTTTCTTTTGCATCTCATTAAATACAATAGAAAGCAGTTTGTAATGGCTATAACTGATCCTAACTACTTCAACTACTTAGGACTTCGTCAACTATCTATTACATGTCCTCAAAATGTCTTATTACAATTACATTCTCTTTTAAAGAGGAAAATAACATGAAATTAAAATCCTAATCTATATGCTGAATGTGAATTGATAACGATGCTACTGCATATCCTTGAATGGCTGGTTTACCCTTCTTTGAAGTCAAGGGGTCCTTTGGAAAATCTATCATCCAGGGTCTGCATTTCTTCCATATATCAATGTTTGTCTTGGGTGAATGAACCAACTTGTGATACTCCAATCTGAAAGCAGTAATTCTGTTGAAAGATGGCTTCTCTGCAAATAAATTTTTCACTAACCACAACAACTGAAAATGTCTTTGAAGGAAATTGATCACTATTACTCATTTAAGAATCTGAGTCTTTTCATGAGTACTGTCTACCTTATTTTTTTCCAACAATAGTAAGGGTTCATAAGAATTCCATGATAACAGACCACCTCCAAGACCCAAGCATGCTGGTAAACCTTCTCTAGCTATTTTATCAAACTGATTCACTGCTTCCTTAAGCTCAATCAACTTCTTTTCCGTAGACTTCCTGCAATCATTTTTGACAATCATTTTATTAATTTCCACAACATATAAAATACCGTATTTAATTTCATTTTCTTCCAATTCCTGATCTGTTTTGGAATCAATGAAATTAATAAAAATTCTTGCCCAAATAACCCTATTAATTGTCTTCTGATTGTCTTCCACGACTTTTTCTTCAATTTCCTTGATAATATTTTTTTCTTCTGCAACCACAGTCATAAAATACCAGATTGTCTTCATTTCTACAATAATATCATTCCAGATGATATCCTTAGCCTGTATTGAGGATATATTTCCCTTCAAATTTTCTTTGAGATTTTTAATCTCAGCATCAGCAATTTGGTAGTCCATTTTCTATTTACTGAATTCTCCCTCAGTGGCTTTTATAATATTTGTTGTTGTTTCTAAATCAGCTTGTGTTCTTTTTCGATCTCTCTCTACCATCTGCAATTCAGTGGTTAATTGAGATATTTGTGTTGGTGGATCTTCACTACCTGATTGAAAAAAAAAGTTCAAGTATGAGATTCAATATGATTATGTAAGCACAATGCAGTTTACTTTAACTTAGTAATTTTTTCTTCCTTTTGCAAGAGTTGCTAAAGAAGTTTTTCTTTCTCATTTTCTATCTCTGCAACCTCTCCTACCATGGAGTGTTCTCCTGTAGGCAATTTCAATTTTTTCTTCAGTACAGAGATTTTTGATTCAACACTTTTTAGAAGCTTCTATACATCAGTTCTATCATTAGGATCTACTCCAATATTCACCATAATCTTTTTGAGTTCCTCATTCTAAATTTTCAAAGCCCTGGAATTTGCTTTCTCTAACTTCAATTGCTTGATTAATTTTCGAAGAATATTTTCAGCCTTCAGTGCCATTCACCATCATTTGACATTTTTTTTGGTTATGTCATTCAAAATCATTTGACCTTCTTGCATGTGTAGATTAACTTTGTCCAGCAATATAATTTTCTTCACATCTATAGTCAAATTCACAGTGCTAAAATATTAGATGAATCAATAGACATATCAGAGGGACGTGAAAGAGAAATATTGAATTGATCCTTATCATGATCCATTGTAGTTAGAAGTCTTGGTTGATCTAGGGCTATCTGGTACTCAGCTTGAGCTTCCATGCTTGCCTTCATCTTCTGGTTTCTCTCTGCAATCTGGGAAATTTTTTTTTTTAATAAGGGGCACTTGTTCATGAGTGTTTTCATGTCTCCTGGGTGAAGCAGGGACATTTTTTTCATCTCCAAATTGTAATGAGAAACCAGGTTGAGCATCTACAAAATCTTCATTGAAATTTGTTCTCTTCTCATTCCTCTGTTCTTCATCCTCTGAATCCATCACTGCCTCTTTACCTCTCTTATTTGATTTTTCTGATATGACGGGAGTCTGACCATTTGAGCTCACTGAACCTACAACACCTTTACTTGCCACTTTTTCTAGATCTAGTTTGGTCTCATGAATGAATGCTGAATATCCATTTTCAATTCTCCTATTAGAAATGACACTGTGAGGGTCATAAGCCCACTTCTCTCCTAATAGTAGGTGCATTTAATCTAACATCTTAGTGGCTTCATCAATTGCTTGTCTCATATTAACTATAAAGGGACCCACATTCATTTGCAATTTGAACATATAACCTTTCTTCATAGGCACAAAGTGTAAATGGTCAACGTTTAAACTTTTCCTAATGAACTCCAAAGCGAATAATCTCACAGACAAAAACACAGGAAGCCTATAAGGTTCTACACTAGCTCCATAAAGTCTAGTTTTATAATAATCTTCAAAGATAAACCAATCACCAAACTTACAATATTTCCCCAGATGCAAAAAATCTTGAGCTTTGGGAAGAAAGCAGGGGGGAGAAACTCCATACAAAACTTATATGCAGAAGACATAAAATGACCAGAAAAATCAAACAAATCAGCCTCATTATGTTCTTTCCTCACAATGTCTATCCAAAATACTACTGATTTTCTTTTCTTATTCACATCCATAATGTTTAACCCTAGACGCATGAATTTTTCTACATTTTGATATAAAAATAGGTAAACAATAAGAGAGGGAAACCTGAATGAGCTCGTCAATGATAAGCTCGTGAGCTGAGAATTAACATATTCTTTCCAATAAGATGGAATATCCAGCACCACTCCTGGCTTCATCATCATGGTGAACATTCCTAGAACTAACTTGTCCACTGTATTGTCATCATACTTTCCCAAAATATTTGAAATGCAACTCAACACTGGTTTGAATTCTATATCAAAAAATTCCATGGGGAATTCATTACTGTCAGGTACAAACTGTTGTGTATTTGGATTCAAAAAATGAATGAATTGATTAAACTCCTGACTTGCAAGACTGTCATAATGCGCTATTAAGGAATCATTGGTGAATTGGACGTATGACTCTGACTCTGGATAACACAGAGCTTGGTGAATTAACTAGCCTAAGACTTGCATAAAATTTTCCCCTTGAAAATTGATTATGAAACATTTCCCAGGGTACATAACATACACTAACCAATACACAAATTCACGAAAAAGGTGAGTTGTTAGGATACATGTAGACAAGGCGGTGTAAATTGGAGAAGTTTTATCATTTAGGAGGACCTGCTGATAAAAAGAAAGGTATTAAAGGGAAAAATCTATGTCCTGGATATCCCATGAGAGGGATGTGACTAAAAGAACCTGACAGGGATGAGCGCTTAGCCATAATTCAACTTTAGGATAGCAGACAATCGACAAAATGAAAAATTACTAACAGGGTGACAGATAACGAAGAAAGACACACCTCATGCAAACTTAAAACTTAAACTAACAATAGTAACTTCAGAAAAATGAAAAACCTCCTTAAATAGGTGGCGTGGGCTTTAAAATTAATTTCTGACAAGACGCGCCAAGAGACCGTTAAGAAAACCCTACATGTCACCCACTTAGCCGCATATGTCACTGCGGGAGGTCTCGAGGCATGGAGAAAAAAATTGGCTTATGCCCCCGTAGTGAATCTTGACCATTCATCTGGATTACCCCCGCAGTCAACATGGTCAACTGTGGAGGCAACCTCCGTGTTAACCCACGTGCTAAAAGTGTCCGCGGGTTGAGCCTTTTATTCTCTGCTTGATAAATGATCGAATCCTGCTCCATAAAGTGCTCGATATTTATCTTTGAGCTAGGACCCACTTCCATAAAGACTTAAAGTATTTAAAATTTAAATTTTAATATAATGAGAAAATATATTCTTATGCTAAAGTACATGAATTTTGATATTCTAACATATCTTTTGATAGTTTTATATTTTTTTATATTTTTAAAAATTAAAAATGAAGGATATTGCAAATGATCCACAACATCTGGCTCCACCTGGGGATAGTGTTTTTTGCCACGAAAAACTAAGAACCATAGATTAGTGCCTTCACCTCGGGCATGGAGTCAAATACTGTTTGATGAAAAATTTACAATGAAGGAAATCGAATATGTACAATGGTGAACCATCAAAATTCAATGCTGGAAATAATGTTTTAGATACTTCCCATTCAAAGGAATCTCTACTGTTCCTCCATCAAGATTTTCCAGCATAAAAGTGTTATTTGATCTGGCTTCAATAATCCTGTATTGGCCATACCAGAGAGGATCAAACATACCATGTTTTCCTTTTTCTTCTCTTCTGGTATCCCATCTTAATACCAAATCTCCAGTTTGGAAAAGAATCTCCTTTTCCTTCCTATCAAAAAGGGACTTCATCTTTTCTTGATAGGTGACCAAGTTTTCCCTGACTTTATTACTGCTCTCACTCAATTCTATCACCTTATTCAATCTTCTTATCAATGCATTAGGTTCTTCTTGTGCTTCTTGAAGAAAAGAAATTACTGGTCTAGCTACACTAGTACATTTGGTCAAAATTCCGACACTTTTGACATTTTCTCGGAAATTTCCCCAATTTTTATGAATTTTTCAAATCTCGCCAACAACCATCACTATACTGACATTTAGGGAAAGCATCGCTATTGTGACATTTATGAATGTCGTCGAAATATCAACGTTTAGGGACCCAATGTTATAAATGCGACATTTCTAAAATATGCGTTGGTATTGCGACGATTTGGTGAAAATTTCGCTAATGCGATGTTTAGGGACACTTGTTGGTAGGGCGACGTAATTAGGGACAAACATTGGTTTTGTGACAGTTTGATGAGCACCATCGGTATAGCGATGGGTGGAGGGTAACCGTCGGTGTTGCGATGTGTTCACTAAACGTCGTAATAGCGACGACAATAAATATTGTAATTTTCCATCTGATTTCAACCATTTAAAAAAAAATGTTAACCCAGTTTCGTAGTCTTCATTTTCGATATCCGTTCAACTACATGTAGTTTCTACTCTTGAATAAATTTTCAATCGTGTTCTATACAAGTTTTAAAATAAAAAAACAACAACAACGTACCTTAAAGTATCATATAGACAAGTTTTATATTTTAAATAGAGAGTTTAAATTATGTGATGAAATAAAATTTAATTAATTTATTATTATTGTTTTTAACTGTGAAATGTTGATAGTTTTTTAAATTTAAATGTTTAATAATAAACCATTATATTTTTATTTAGATATTTTCCCAATATCATGTATGGTGTGAATTATTTTTTTTCTTCTTATTTTAAAATATTTTCAAGTAGGTACATTAAAGAGATGTTATGGTTTCCATGGACGACGACTCCAGATGCTTCAATATGTAATGAAATGTGGATTTATAGAGAGTGTTTAACATTTTAGTTGTCTTTTTCCTTTGGATCATTAACAGGTAGGGAGATTGAGATTATGCAGATCAGGTAGCTAGGTTTATTTTGTAATGTTGTTTTTTTATTTTATTAATTTTTATAGAATTATAATAATATATTTGTTATTTGTTTACTAGGGTGATTTAATTGACAATTATTATGTTAGCTATTACTATGTTAGCTAGGTCAAGCTAACAAAAATAATAATATATTTGTTTTATTTAATTGTTATTAATTTCTCTTGAACTTATAACATGTTTAATCCTAAAAATGAGTATAAAAAATTTTATCTTTAACTTTAATGAATGGATAAATTAGAATAAGTTTTATTATAACTTTTTCAAAATATAATGTCCTGCTTTGACATGGTGACAGATCACACTTTCAAGGGTTGCGATTCATGAATGTCACTCGCGTAGTACTGATAGACGTGCGTGTCACCTTGGCAATTCACTTCAACATGACATTTTACCTTCAACGTTACTTAATTTTTGTACCACACGGCCAATATAACCTCGCACATAACCATGTCATTGTTGATGGTGAAGACTTTGTATCATAATGGTAATATGATGGATCTCATTCATTGTCATGAAATCACCCCTAATCACTTCACCGAGGAAGCAGCTACCATGGAAACCTTGTGCAACAAGAGAATTGGCACATATCACAATATACATCACAAATCCAAGTAGAGTGAAACACCCTTAAATCATGCATAGTGTGCCCGAATAATGGTAATGTGATCTTCCTCAGTCTCAACAATATTATTCATTCGAATACTTTCATGTGCTTTAATTACGGCCATGACCATGCAAATTTATTTAAGATCAACATCCCTTTTAGCTAGAGCATATTATTCGGTGCAGTTAGCAATATGTGTCGTAAAATTTGTGATTCAGCTTCTCAGCAAAGGCCTCTTGACCTTAATGACTTGGCCTTCTAGCCATTCTCTACCTTTAATAACTCTCCCTCTCTAGCCTTCGGTTCGAAATTTCTATTACCCTCTCCTACATTCATGCACATCATCCCTTTAGCCTTTTTGCAAGCTTCACATCCCAATTTCCTTTGTCCGGGTTGGTCCAGTTGGGTTTGGTGGGGTTGTGTTAGGTCATGGTATCAGGTCGGGTCGTGTGAGGTCGCGGGGTTGGGTCGAGTCGTGTGAGGTCGGGTCGGGTCGGGTTGAGTCGTGTGAGGTCGGGTCGGGTCGGGTCATGTGAGGGCGCCCAAGGAACAAGTCTGAGTTGGGTTGTGTTGGGTCATGTGAGGGAGCCCAAGGAAACACATTCGGGTGGGTCGAGTAGGGTTCGATCGGGTCATGTCATGTGAAGCCACACAAGGAAACACATTTAGGCGGGTTGGTTCATGTTGTGTCATGTGAGGGCACCCAAGGGAACGGGTTCGAGCAGGTCGGGTTGGGTCAGGTCAAGTCATGTGAGGGCTCAGGAAAACACATTCGGGTAGGTTTTCTCGGGTCATGTCGTGTGATGTCGCCCAAGGAAACATGTTCGATTGGGTCGGGTCTGTTCGGGTCTGGTCATGTGAGGGCGCACAAGGAAACATGTTTGCTGCAGGTCGGGGAGTGTTAGGTCGGGTTGGGTGAGGTCAGGTCGAGTCGGGTCGAGTCGTGTGAGGTCAGGTCGGGTTGGGTCATGGGAGGGTGCCCAAGGAACACGTCCGAGTTGGTTCATGTTGGGTTGTGTGAGGGCACCCAAGGAAACACGTTCGGGCGGGTCAGGTAGGGTTCGATCAGGTCGTGTCATGTGAGGCCACATAAGGAAATGCGTTCAGGCGGGTCGGGTCAGGTCGTGTTGTGTGAGGGTGCCTAAGGAAACATGTTCGAGTAGGTAGGGTTAGGTTGGGTCAAGTCGTGTGAGGGCGCTTAGGAAAACACATTCGGGTGGGTTTTCTCGGGTCGTGTCATGTGAGGGCGCCCGAGGAAACGTGTTCGGGTAGGTCAGGTTACGTAGGTCGTGTGAGGGCACCCAAGGAAACATGTTTGATCAGGCCGGGTCGGTTCAAGTCAGGTCATGTGAGGGCACACAAGGAAACATGTTTGCCGCGGGTCAGGGAGGGTCGGGTCAAGTCGGGTCAGGTCATGTGAGGTCGGGTCAAGTCGGGTCGGGTCGGGTCGGGTCGGGTCGGGTCGGGTCGTGTGAGGTTAGGTCGGGTCGGGTCGTGTGAGGTCAGGTCGGGTCGGGTCGTTTGAGGGCGTCCAAGGAACGTGTCCGAGTTGGGTCATGTTGGGTCGTGCGAGGGCGCCCAAGGAAACTCACAGTTCGGGTGGGTCAGGTAGGTTTGATCCGGTCGTGTCATGTGAGGCCGCATAAGGAAACACATTCAGGTGGGTCGGGTCGGGTTGTGTCGTGTCAGGGCACCCAAGCAAATGCATTCGAGCGGGTCAGGTTGGGTCAGTTCGAGTCGTGTGAGGGCGCATAGGAAAACACATTTGGGTGGGTTTACTTGGGTCATATCGTGTGAGGGCGCTTGAGAAAACGCGTTCGGGCAGGTCGGGTCAGGTCAGGTCGTGTGAGGGCGCCCAAGGAAATGAGTTCGATCGGGCCAGGTTGGTTCAAGTCGGGTCGTGTGAGAGTGCACAAGGGAATGCGTTTGTCGTGGGTCGGGGAGGGTCAGGTCGGGTCGGTTCGGGTTAGGTCATGTGAGGTCAAGTCAGGTCGGGTTGGGTCGTGTGATTTTAGGTTAGGTTGGGTCATGTGAGGGCACCCAAGGAGCGCATTCAAGTTGGGTTGTGTTGGGTCGTGTGAGGGCGTCCAAGGAAACATGTTCAGGAAGGACAGGTAGGGTTCAATCAGGTCATGTCATGTGAGGCTGCACAAGGAAATGTGTTAAGGCGGGTCGGGTCGGGTCGGGTCGTGTCGTGTGAGGGCGCCCAAGGAAACGCATTTGAGTGGGTTGGGTTGGGTTAGGTCGAGTCGTGTGAGGGCGCTCAGGAAAATGTATTAGGGTGGGTTTGCTCGGGTCGTGTCGTGTGAGGGCACCCGAGGAAATGCATTCGGGCAGGTCGAATAAGGTTAGGTCGAATCAGGTCAGGTCGTGTGAGGGTGCCCAAGGAAACGCATTCGATTAGGTCGAGTTGGGTCATGTGAGGGCGCACAAGGAAACATGTTTACTGCGGGTTGGGGAGGGTCAGGTCGGGTTGTGTGACGGTGCCCAGGGAAATGTGTTCGGGTGGTTCGGGTCGTGTCGAGTCATTTGAGGGTGCCTAGGGAAATGCGTTCGGGTGGGTGGGGTCATGTGAGGGTGGTTGTATAAAAAATACTAAGTTTTGATTGCCTGTGTGCCTTATACTACGTGTTTGTGCAATCTGTTTTCTGTTTTGATCTCCGTCGTGCCTTCGTTCAGGCGGGTCGTGTCGTGTCGTGTGAGGGCGCGATAGGAAACACATTCGGGTTGGATCATGTGGGGGAGGTCGTATCAAAAATGGAAATTTATTACAACAAAAATCAGAATATGACAGACCCGACCCGACCCACCCGAACTCGTTTCCCTCGTCGCCCTCACACGACCCGACCCACCCGACGACCCGACCATTTTCTTGCTAGAATATGACAATAAATTCTTCAAAAAATCCCACTATGGTAGTGTTTAAGTTGTTCTTTTCATGACGAAAATGGATTCAACACCATCAAGGACCCTTGGGGCACCCAAAATCTTGAATATTGACAACTATAACCTAGATTTTCAATAACTTCCACCAGATTGTCGCAAAATCATTCTAGAATTTCTATTGTTTTATGGATGAAATTCCAGCTTCATTAGACTACGCGTTTCTTTTATATGAGGTTTAAGAATCTTCCCTATATCTTGTGTTGTTAGAATGCCATGATAACATTTAGCCATAATATAAACACATGATTTCATGGTTTTATTCACAGCTGTCCTCCTACTTCTTTGCGTTTTATGTTTATAATTTAGTGGAGATTATATGAGCTTGAGGTTGTGGCTTTTCACGCTTATCACAAGGATGCATGGGCGTAACTAAATGACCATCCATTCACATGTATCTATCATTCTATAAATTACACAAGGAGAGATTGACCGAGGAGTTTAAAAAACAGTTCCTCCCAAGGACCCATGGAATAATAGTATACCAAAGGCAATACACAAGGTAATGAAATCCCCCCTAAACTAGTCATGTTGATATTCAGGATATCAAGTTGATATTCATGTTGATAATAGAAAAAAAAAAATGTTAGGGAATGTTATGGTATTTGGTGTATCATATCCCACTAAATTTTCTCCCAAATCCTAGGCCATAGAGACCTTAGGACCCGATGGATTGAGTTGCATTGCTATTCATTGCCTAACTACATTTTTTTTTCATTTACATTTTTGGATTTAAAATAATTGTCATTTTTGGATTGCAAAAAGGCCGAATGAATGGTTTTTAACTTAAGAAGGTTCTAAAATTTATTTAATGAGTTAGGTGGAACTCCCTTACGCTTTTGACCTTTTATAGAATGATTTGTTCCACAGTGGGAAATATATATAATACCATGCATTATAATATGTTTAGAAATATATATATATATATATATATATATATATATATATATATATATATATATATATATATATATATATATATATATATATATATATATATATATATATATATATAGGTGTGAGGTTAATAGGCCTTGGTCATGAGGCTCCAAGGATAATTTGAGAAGCTTAAATGATTTACCCAAACCCAAGAATGAGAGGTGATAACTAAAATGATTAAGGAACAAAAAAAACAAATTATAATCCCATTTCTGTAATTGTACAAGAGGAGTCAGATTAAGTACTGACACCTATCCCACTAAGGTGGGTAAGGTGGGGTGAGTTTCTACATATCCTCCTCGACCTTTATAGATTTTTTCTAACTATTCACTTTCCGAAATAAATTTTTTGCTAACTATTCACGAATGTTACACATAGTGTCAGGGGGTTTCACTACACAAAAATGTTGTTTAGTTATTCAAAAATTCCCTACATATTAATCACCTGAGAAATTGGAAAAAATATAAAATTTTATAGAGTTTATACTATCTTAGCACCATGTATTAACCAAAATCACTAACAAATTTATTTTATGGCCATTACTAGCTATACCGACTTTTTTTATGCGCTCTCCCAAATGGAATATAGTGCATGTCTGTATATATACCCCTCATTTCTTATTGGATGTGTGGTGACTTGGCATGGCTTTCGTTAGACAATTAGCACACATGAAACCTATTATGTTATTCTTTCACCCCTCACTTTGCCCTCATGGTTCACATGCTTCCTTCTTAACCTTTTCTAAGATGGGAAAAAATTGACTTCACACTACATTTCACAACAAATGGTTTTACTTATTTCGTTTCTTTCCCACTCTATTTTCCTTCCCCCACAACCAGACCAATAAGACCCCACTCTATTCTCCTTCCCTACAGCCAGACCATCTATCTGCACCCATCTCCCACATTGAAAGGCTAAGAAAAAAAATGGTAATGTGGTTTCTTCATGCTTCAAAATTTTTCAGTTTGGCTTCAAAACTCCTATGTACGGAAATGTGAAGCTGGGTTACACTTTTGTGAGAATCGGGTGCAAATTTTTTTTTCAACAATAGTTCGGCCGAACATTTTACAAAGTTCGGCCGAACTCTCTAATAGTTCGGCCGAACTTTCTTATAAAGTTCGGCCGAACTCATGTTTCCGTTTAGATTTACGGCACACTGATGGCACGGGAAAACATAATTTTTGCCAGGGATTGGAAAACCGGCAGCAAAATTTTGGCCGAACTTTTTCTTTTAAAATAGTTCGGCCGAACTATTTTCTATAAATAAATCGCCCGCGAATGTTTATGGTTTACCGTTTTCATTTCGCGCGCCTTTCGTTGTTTGAGACTGTTGTCACTCTGTTGCTGTTGCCGGCCGCCCTGGTGCTCCTACCGTCTGCCGTGGTGCTCCTGTCGTCCACGCTCGTCGACTGTTGCGTTGGGTATGTTACACTTACATTAAAACAATGACATTTCTCCATTATTTGAAGTCTCAGAATTATATTGCCATATTTTTAAATGAAACTATATTACATCTTTTTCAAATAGAGTTTGATCACTTCATGAGCCTGAGCGAAAATAAATTGTTCATATAATAGCTGGTTTGAAATTATATTTTCCATTGACAAAATTTGCAAACAAAAGGTTGAATCATAGAGACCCTCTCTGGTTAAGTATTTATCAGAGCCAAATTTGATAACGACCGAATATAACAATCACATCCATAGTAGTTCGGCAATTGGAGAAAACCCTTAACTGAAATAAAAACCTTCGGGTGTTTTAATATTAGGAGAGTTCAACAAAGTTGCACTTTACAATGGCAACGAGACAAACATTCGGATGAATTGCATTTGAATTTTTTTGTTTGTTTGTGGTGTTACTTTTCCCTGTGAAATGAAGCTTAGTGATATCCTACGTGTTGTAACTGATATCTCATGGTCAATTGCAACTGTAAAAACCTTTACTGAATTGGAGTAACTAGTGGTTTTTTATTTTTTAAATAGTAAACTATAGAAAAATGATAGATGGTTTTCCTTTTCTAAAATTGTTAAATTAACAATGATGAACTTATTGATCAAATTAACCATTTTTAAATTAACAATGATGAACTTATTGATCAAATTAACAATGATTAATCTATTTGTTACATTAATGTAAACAAATGCCTTGGGCCAATGTTGACAAGATGTTAGGAGATGTCAAGCTGAAATTTTTTGCATTCAATCGTGTGTTAATGGTTATCAGGATGTTTGTTAAATTGATATTAACCCAGGCCTTGGCTCAAATGTTGACCAGGATATTAGGAGATGCCAATTTTAATTTTAATTTTAATTTTAATTTATTATTATTTTTTTTCTAATATTTATGTTTGATGTTTTTCACTTTTAAAATATTTTTCACTGAACTTTGGGTCAATGTTTACTAGGATATTAGGAGATATTAATTTTTTTTTTGCATCCAACCTTGGGTCATTGTTAATGTTGACCAAGATGGTAGGAGATGTCAGTCTCAAATATTTCTATCAATGTTCAGGGAACATGAGATAGATAATAAGGGATTTTGGGTTGATATCAATTAGATTTCTGAACCATAATCCATCAAGTTTGAACATTAAGTATTAGCATTGACTGAATGTTAAATTGATGTCATTATGCATGTCATCTTAAATTAGTTGTCATTGGTCACACAATGACACTCTTTCATATGTGACTTGAGTTTGATTGAATTTTATTTACTTCAATTTTTTTAGGATTTCAAAAAAAATCTAATTTTTGTTTAACAAATAGTTATCAAGAGATCACACCTCTTCACAAAAAGGTAATGGTTTTATTTAAGAACATGTGTTTGTCTTTTTACAAATATGTTAATGGTCTTCAACTTTTATTATTTGCACTTTTAAAAATATTTATTTAAAACTTGAGTTTAATATAAAATTTCCATATTAAAATCTCCATGGCATCTAATATAAAATAATTTTTTCTTCATTTTCTATTGATTTAGCTTGTTGTTCTTGAGACCCAATGCTCTAGATGTATTTACTAATTTTTTTTTCAATGCTACCACTAGTTTTGTAATGGTCAAAATGGTTGTTAAGATCCACTCATGCAACGGTGAGAGTGTTCCTATTGTTCCTTTTAGTAGAAGCTCTAATATGGAAATGCATGTCTCATCTATTAACTTGGAATTAGGTAATATAAGTGTCCATTTTATGTGATTGTGAAGGTTAGCTATGTACTTTATGTCCACATTGTTTTTCTTGAGATTTATCCTCCTGAATGAATTGTTTCTAAAACCTCTTAGTGTACTTTTGTACACTTTATTTTTTTGGTTGTTGATAGTAGTGCCACTTAATCGTGTGGTCCTCCTCATACCCCATAAATAAGTTTTGGGACTTGAGGAGGTCTTTGAATACTTCAGACTTATTTGTTTCTATTTTTTAGGGTTAGTCCATAAGTAGTGTTACCTAGCTAGGAGATTGTTGGACCTCCTACTCCCTTAGTGATGCTTGATGAACATATGGATGGCTTAGTGTGAGTGGATGCTTGACCTTGGATAGAGTCTTAGAACATTGCAATTTCATAGGAGGTTGTTATCTTATGTGGCATGATAACTAACTCATTGGGTATACATAATGGAGAGTTGGTTATTTGAACAGGAGAGGTACCTAACTAGGGGAATGAGAATTAGGCACTTGAATGAGGGCACTTAGCCATAAGAGCATGGGGCCATTTGGCATATACCTTAGAGGTTGAAAATTTGACTTGAGGATGCTTGGATTGACGAGCATACTTGGTGGAGGTTGGCTGTAAACTTGGGCATGTTGTTGGGGATAAAAATTTGAGAAAGTGATGATTTGACACATGTATGTTGAGGAGTATGGGGTGTAAGAGTATATGTGGTCCACACTGAGAGAAGAAACACCTTGAATGAGGAAACTTGGAGAATGAACCACCATGCAAGAAAGAGTGGTCGGTTAATAACTTGTTGGATATCATGCAATCTTGAATGAGGGGTATCATGATTGGATGGTACATCATCTTGAGGGTTGGATAAACCTAGTGTGAGGCTTGCACTTCCTTATTTAGTGGAGATCTCCTACCAAGGTTGCCTTGTTGACTTAAGTCTAGGTTTATTTGTGTGGACCTAGTCCATCTTTTATATTGACCTTTCTAACCTACTACTACTTCTGTATAAAGGAAAATGAGAGAACATTTAACATTATTTATTATTGATGTATTAGTTATTCTGTTTTTTTTATAATTTAAAATAATTTTTATAAAAAGAAAAACCTAAAATTTATTATTTAAAAGAAAATACAAAGAAAATAGCAACCTTTGAAAAACATAACACGACAAATAGATGATTCAATACAAATGTCACATAGAAGTCATTTATCTCATGGGCCTTCAACCTAAATTATTCATCTAGCACTACATTAAGCTATAAAAGATAAATCAAAGAAGCATTTGAATGTAAATTAAACATGTGTAATAATTATGTCCTTTAGTTTAATAAATAGATAATAATTTGCAAATGCCATATCTAAGCTATATTTCATCTAAGTAGCTTTCAATTTAAACTTATATCTAATGTTAAATTATATAAAAGAATAACAGTAATCCAAACTTCAAAAATATTTAAAACGTTAGTATAAAATGTGACATATAAGTTTCCTCAGTGGAAAAACATAGTTATAATTACCAATCTTATAATATTATCCAATCTTATAATATTTGAAACCTAAGGTCTTTCCCATACCAAAGTATGTTCTTTTAAAACATGTTTTCTTGGTGATATGGGTGATTTAGAAATGATCGGGAGAGCCAAAATTCTCATTTAATACGTACAATATGTTTGGTTCATGCCCCTAAGCCAAGAATTTTAAATTCAAGTGACTTTTAATATAGCCAACTAAATCCTGCAAAAAAAGAATAAAACAATTTATGTTAGGGTTGTGGATTCAGGCATTGAAACAACACACCATGATATTTCAAATTTAAAAATGATGGTTTGAGTCCTAGGTAGCTTAGAATCCTATTTGTTTTCAAAATAAGGATACACTCCCATTTGATTCTCACGATTAGGTTGTAATCATGAGGCTCTCGCTCAAGAGTGGACCTTCCCAAAATCTTGTGACGTCTTGTCACAAACAAAACCATCAAACTGAAAACACATCAAGCAAGAAACATAGCTCGCTGACATATCATTTTTCTCCTTCAAAGAAAAAAAAATTCACATCATGTGAATATCTCCATGTACTCTTACATATTGGTGTACAAAACCATCAACCAAACACAAGTCGACAAAACATGCCTCTTCAAAAAACTAACTCTCAAGTCAAATAATAGAGCTCATGTACAAATTTCCATATTTGTTGCATTTAAGTGTGTCAACATAACTCTATTTTCAACATCTTGCTTCATGCAACATGCACCATACTTTGAATTTGCAAAGAAATTCATGAAACATCAAAATACATGCTAGGCCTTAATTGGATAAGAAATCTAACCATTTGTTAGCAAACCATTTCAATGGCGCTTCTTTTATTTGCACTTCATCATGTGAATCATCTTGACCCTCATCGATTATGAAATCCTCTTTTCCATTCTTGTCGTTATCTCATTCCACCTTCTTCAAATGTTGTGGATGACTTGTTGGATACAAAGTCCAACACTTGTCCAACATCTATAAACATTATGATTATTCAAACCACAAAAGGAAAATGCAAGTTCTTTTCCAAATCTTATGTGAATATTTACCATATTTATCATAATCAAAAGCAATTTGATTAGAGGCAAATTTATACCTTGAACATTCATCGTTGTCGCCTTCTTGAGGAGGTGAATTTGATGAGGTAGTGGCTCTCCTCTGAATACTAGCAATGAATTCAATGACTCTAGAGCTTTCAACATCCTCTTCTTTTGCATTCTCATTAGCTGCATGATTATTAACATCTTCTTGCAAAGTGGGTGTCAAAATTTTCCATTCAACATGAATACAAACTTCACAAGCTTGATGCACCCCTTTCATGTATAAAAAGATTACCTGTGTTGGGAGTGGCCTTTTACAACTTCGGAAAGCATTTGGTTCCACATTCATTGCTCCGGCAGACGCTGTCTTGTAGATACCATACATTTGTCTAAGGTTAAAATCATACAAGAAGAGCTTCATTCCGGGCTTCACCTTTTCTACAAGCTCCTTTTTGGTTGGTGGCAACCCAAACACTTTGTATCGGAAACACTCTTTCTTTGTTTGAGAGTTACACATAAAAATCAAGTCGGCAAACTTATCTTTGCCACTGCCATCTTCATTGTTTTCTTCCTTGTTGCCTTGTTTTTTCTTCTTATTTTTATCAACCTTTGATACAACAGGGTTAGATAAACCCTTGGGTTTGTTCTTTGTCTCTATTTTAACAATCTTATCCACAACATTAACCTTTGACATAGCAGGGTCAGATAAACCCTTGGGTTCGTGGTATGTCTCTATTTTAATAGTCTTATCAACAACATTAGTTGGTGCTGCATCCTGCAACATATATCCATAGATTTGTTTCTGGCATTTGTAATCTTCCTTAGACTATCCGCAATTTTCTTCACACTATATGCAATCTGCTTCATACTATACTATCCGCAATCTGCTTCAAATATGACCGAACAATAGATCCACACTATTTTGAAACTCTTTAAACTTCACACTGAAATCCCATCAACATATTCGTACTGAATCTTGCAAGAATCTGTAAACTGTTTTCAGAGATTGCCGAGTTATTCCTTATTAAAAGAGCCATAGACAAGGTATATAAATATAGATAGGGATAAATAGTTATCAAGAGATCACACCTCTTCACAAAAAGGTAATGGTTTTCTTTAAGAACATGTGTTTGTATTTTTACAAAGATGTTAATGGTATTCAGCTTTTATTATTTTCATTTTTAAAAATATTTATTTAAAACTTGAGTTTAATATAAAATTTCGATATTCAAATCTCCATGGCATCTAATATAAAATAATTTTTTCTTCATTTTCTATTGATTTAGTTGGTTGTTCTTGAGAACCAATGCTCTAGATGTATTTACTAACATTTTTTTCAATGCTACCACTGGTTTTGTAATGGTCAAAATGGTTTTTAAGATCCACTCATGCAACGGTGAGAGTGTTCCTATTGTTCCTTTTAGTAGAAGCTCTAATATTAAAATGCATGTCTCATCTATTGACTTGGAATTAGGTAATATAAGTGTCCATTTTATGTGATTGTGAAGGTTAGCTATGTACTTTATGTCCACATTGTTGTTCTTGAGATTTATCCTCCCCATTGAATGGATTGTTTCTAGAGCCTTGTAGTGTACTTTTGTACACATTATTTTTGTGGTTGTTGATAGTAGTGCCACTTAATTGTGTGGTCCTCATACCCCATAAAGAAGTGTTTGGACTTGAGGAGGTCTTTGGTTAGGGTTAGTCCATAATTAGTGTTACCTAGCTAGGAGACTGTTGGACCTCCTATTCCCTTGGTGATTCTTGATGAACATATGGATGGCTTAGTGTGAGTGGATGCTTGACCTTGGATAGAGTCTTAGAACATTGCAATTTCATAGGATGTTGTTATCTTATGTGGCATGATAACTAACTCATTGGGTATACATAGTGGAGATTTGGTTATTTGAACAGGAGAGGTACCTACCTAGGGGAATGAGCATTAGGCACTTGAATGAGGGCACTCAGCCATAAGAGCATGGGGCCATTTGGCATATACCTTAGAGGTTGAAAATTTGACTTGAGGATGCTTGGATTGACGAGCATACTTGGTGGAGGTTGGTTGTGGACTTGGGCATGTTGTTGGGGATAAACATTTGAGCAAGTGATGCTTTGACACATGTATGTTGAGGAGTATGGGGCGTAAGAGTATATGTGGTCCACACTGAGAGAAGAAACACCTTGAATGAGGACACTTGGAGAATGAACCACCATGCAAGAAAGAGCGTTCGGTTAATAGCTTGTTGGATAGCATGCAATCTTGAAGGAGGGGTATCATGATTGGATGGTACATCATCTCGAGGGTTGGATAAACCTAGTGTGAGGCTTGCACTTCCTTATTTAGTGGAGATCTCCTACCAAGGTTGCCTTGTTGACTTAAGTCTAGGTTTATTTTTGTGGACCTAGTCCATGTTTTATATTGACCTTTCTAGCCTACTACTACTTCTGTATAAAGGAAAATGAGAGAACATTTAACATTATTTATTATTGATGTATTAGTTATTCCATTTTTTTTATAATTTTAAATAAATTTTATAAAAAACAAAACCTAAAATTTATTATTTAAAAGAAAATACAAAGAAAATAGCAACCTTTGAAACACATAACACAACAAATAGATTATTCAATACAAATGTCACATAGAAGTCATTTATCTCATGGGCCTTCAACCTAAATTATATATCTAGCACTACATTGAGCTATAGGAGATAAATCAAAGAAGCATTTGAATGTAAATTAAACATGTGTAATAATTATGTCCTTTAGTTTAATAAATAGATAATAATTTGCAAATGCCATATCTAAGCTATATTTCATCTAAGTAGCTTTCAATTTAAACTTATATCTAATGTTAAATTATATAAAAAAATAACAGTAATCCAAACTTCAAAAAAATATTTAGAACGTTAGTATAAAATGTGACATATAATTTTCCTCTGTGGAAAAACATAGTTATAATTACCAATCTTATAATATTATCCAATCTTATAATATTTGAAACCTAAGGTCTTTCCCATACCAAAGTATGTTCTTTTAAAACATGTTTTCTTGGTGATATGGGTGATTTAGAAATGATTGGGAGAGCAAAATTCCTCATTTAATATGTACAATATGTTTGGTTCATGCCACTAAGCCAAGAATTTTAAATTCAACTGACTTTTAATATAACCAACTAAATCCTACAAAAAAAGAATAAAACAATTTATGTTAGGGTTGTGGATTCAGGCATTGAAACAACACACCATGATATTTCAAATTTAAAAATGATGGTTTGAGTCATAGGTAGCTTAGAATCCTATTTGTTTTCAAAATAAGGATGCACCCCCATTTGATTCTCACGATTAGGTTGTAATCATGAGGCTCTCGCTCAAGAGTGGACCTTCCCAAAATCTTGTGACGTCTTGTCACAAACAAAACCATTAAACTGAAAACACATCATGCAAGAAACATAGCTCGCTGACATATCATTTTTCTCCTTCAAAGAAAAAAAAATTCACATCATGTGAATATCTCCATGTACTCTTACATATTGGTGTACAAAACCATCAACCAAACACAAGTCGAAAAAACATGCCTCTTCAAACAACTGACTCTCAAGTCAAATAATAGAGCTCATGTACAAATTTCCATATTTGTTGCATTTAAGTGTGTCAACATAACTCTACTTTCAACATCTTGCTTCATGCAACATGCACCATACTTTCAATTTGCAAAGAAATTCATGAACCATCAAAATACATGCTAGGCCTTAATTGGATAAGAAATCTAACCATCTGTTAGCAAACCATTTCAATGGCGCTTCTTTTAGTTGCACTTCATCATGTGAATCATCTTGACCCTCATCGATTATGAAATCCTCTTTTCCATTCTTGTCGTTATCTCATTCCACCTTCTTCAAATGTTGTGGATGACTTATTGGATACAAAGTCCAACACTTGTCCAACATCTTTAAACATTATGATTATTCAAACCACAAAAGGAACATGCAAGTTCTTTTCCAAATCTTATGTGAATATTTACCATATTTATCATAATCAAAAGCAATTTGATTAGAGGCAAATTTATACCTTGAACATTCATCGTTGTCGCCTTCTTGAGGAGGTGAATATGATGAGGTAGTGGCTCTCCTCTGAATACTAGCAATGAATTCAATGACTCTAGAATTTTCAACATCCTCTTCTTTTACATTCTCATTAGCTGCATGATTATTAACATCTTCTTGCAAAGTGGGTGTCAAAATTTTCCATTCAACATGAATACAAACTTCACAAGCTTGATGCACCCCTTTCATGTATAAAAATATTTCTTGTGTTGGGAGTGGCCTTTTACAACTTCAGAAAGCATTTGGTTCCACATTCATTCCTCCGGCAGACGCTGTCTTGTAGATACCCTACATTTTCTAAGGTTAAAATCATACAAGAAGAGCTTCATTCCGGGCTTCACCTTTTCTACAAGCTCCTTTTTGGTTGGTGGCAACCCAAACACTTTGTATCGGAAACACTCTTGCTTTGTTTGAGAATTACACATAAAAATCAAGCTGGCAAAATTATCTTTGCCACTGCCATCTTCATTGTTTTCTTCCTTGCTGCCTTGTTTTTTCTTCTTATTTTGATCAACCTTTGACACAATAGGCTCAGATAAACCCTTGGGTTTGCTCTCTGTCTCTATTTTAACAGTCTTATCCACAACATTAACCTTTGACACAACAGGGTCAGATAAAGCCTTGGGTTCGTGGTATGTCTCTATTTTAACAGTCTTATCAACAACATTAGTTGGTGCTGCATCCTGCAACATATATCCACAGATTTGTTTCTGGCATTTGTAATCTTCCTTAGACTATCTGCAATTTGCTTCACACTATATGCAATCTGCTTTAGACTATACTATCCGCAATCTGCTTCAAAGATGACCGAACAATAGATCCAGACTATTTTCAAACTCTCTAAAATTCACACTGAAAGCCCATCAAAATATTCGTACTGAATCTTACAAGAATCTGTAAACTATTTTCAGAGATTGCCAAGTTATTCCTTATTAAAAGAGCCATAGACAAGGTATATAAATATAGATAGAATTACTTCCTTTTAGGCCGACCAACACTTTGCCATGTAGGCTGATTTGTAACACATCATAATAGTACGATTTTTCAACGTTGATGTAGAGTTGAAATAAACCATTGGTTCATGTTTTCTTTGACTAGGTCTGGGTTTCTGGCTGAATCTATATGGACATTTCTGTCTCATTAAATACCCTTCGATTTGCAAGATTGATTTATCTTTTAATATTTTTCATTTGTGTGTTGTATGTATCAAATATATCTATTCCCAATTTTTCTATGCACATCAATTCAACTACACAAACAATTAAATCTAATTTAATATTATTGTTTTCTAGAAGTTAGTTTATGTTTTAAAAATGTTCAGTGTTGTATGTAGCAAAATATTCTAGAAGGTGACCTTTCTTATGGCAATGAGTAATAAACAATTTCAACTTATTTTCAACATCATTTTCCTTGTCCAATAGGCCTTTGACTTTTTGCCTCATTTATTTAGAAAGTTTCATGTGCATGGATATCTTCTTCCAACATCTATAAACATTATGATTAAATTTAAACCACAAAAGGAAGATGCAAGTTATTTTCTATATATTATTTGAATATTTACCATGTTTATCATAATCAAAAGCAATTTGATTAGAGGCAAATTTATATCTTGAACATTCACCATTGTCGCCTTCTTGAGGAGGTGAATTTGACATAAGGTAGTGGCTCTCCTTTGAATACTAGCAATGAATTCAATGACTCTAGAGCTTTTAACATCCTCTTATTTTACATTCTCATTAGTTGCATGATTATTAACATCTTCTTGGAAAGTGGGTGTCAAACTTTTCCATTCATCATGAACACAAACTTCACAAGCCTGAGGTAATGAACACGAAATAAAATTCCTTCTTGGAACAGCTTCATGTGCCTCCTTGGCTTTGGAGCATTTTCCATGTTTTCCATAACCAAGACCCAAATAATTAGGCCCTTCCTGAAGAAAATTTGGCTCAACTATGCCTTGTACTCAACTATGCCTTGTACATGCTTGCCTTTAAAACCCTTTACTTTCATAGAACATTTTCATCAAAATTTGGACCTTATTCCTCTAGTGTCTCTCAAAAGCATGTACACATTCATTTTTAGAGGAAATTGAAGATAGAAACCAATAGCTAATTCTTCTAACTAACCTTGACTAAAATGAGCTAAATTGTACTTTGATACCAACTTGATTTGAATATGGACAAACTAGTTTTGTTGGGGAAGGGGTTTATGTGTCAAGATTTAAGTGTATTTTGTGAGAAATTTATGAGTTAATTATATTTTAAAAACTCATTTTTACACATTTATAAAATGCAAAATTTTATTTCTAGGAAAATCTTTTCCCTCAATCCAAATTCTGATCATTGGACATGTAAGAGGAAGAAAGAGGGAATTCACTTTTCAAATTCTAGACCTTGTCTAAACCAAAATAAACTAGAGGTTTGGTTTTCAAATACATTCACTTATTTGGAAATGTTTTAGGTACCAAAAGTCCATATTCCAATCTACCTCCCAAGAAATCCATTTAGTACACCATTGGTTAGTTTTTTGTCTTCCTATATTCTTTATCAACCTCTTCTAGTGATTCTTGAAAGGTGGATACTTAAATCCTTCCTAAAAATTTGAGCTCTAAAATGAGAAGAAATACAAGGTCATTTAAAGTCATTCTTCTATCCAATTATAAAAACCAAGTGAATATTGAACTACATATTGATTTTTGTCCCATAGAACAACAAAATCTAAAACCTCTTCAAGGTCTTCAATCTGCTCGTAAACGGTTAATTTACATGTCTTGATCAAGTCCAACAACAAAGAAACATTCAGTGACAACACCAAAATCTACAACTTCTTCAACATCTTCTAAACCATCTTCAAAGTCAATATTGTGTGCATCAAATTCCTCATCAAGGTCATTAATGGAGTCATCAATGGTGCATCAAATTCATGCACCATACTTTGAATTTGTGAAGAAATTCATGAAACATAAAAATACATGCAAGGCCTTAATTGGATAAGAAATATAACCATATGTTAGCAAACCAATTGCATCTTATTTTCAACATCATTTTCCTTGTCCAATGGGCCTTTGAGTTTTTGCCTCATTTATTTAAAAACTCATGTTTACATATTTATAAAATGCAAAATTTTTATTTCTAGGAAAATCTTTTCCCTCAATCCAAATTCTGATCATTGGACATGTAAGAGGAAGAAAGAGGGAATTCACTTTTCAAATTCTAGACCTTGTCTAAACCAAAATAAACTAGAGGTTTATTTGAGCTCTAAAATGAGATTCCAAGCCTAATTTCATAAAAAGTAAGTTGGGGATGATCACATTGACTTCCTTGATGACATTTCTATGAAGATTAACTACCTTGAACTATTTTTTTGCGTAGGGAAAGAGACACATTCCCATGTCTGAGCATGAAAACGTTCTTTGATATTGTTAATGCCTCTAGTGTTTACTTATACAAGTTCTATAGGCAGAGTCTGTAAAGGGCCAGGTAGCCTCTGGATCTCATCTTTTATGAAAGGTGACATATCTAGTAAATGCCCCTACAGTCAATCTCTGGAATGGATCTAAATAGAATTTCTTCATTTTAATATCCGTAAAACACAACGAATTTAAGGTAAACTATGTACATGTGTCATTTCTCCCACAAACTAAAGTGTATAAGTAGTAAATTTTATACCAAGTGTGCTCCCACCATATAAAGCGCAATTTGGTGAACTTATCATTTTTATAATATCTTTTTCGATTAAATTTAGTTTCACACATGATCAATTATTGCTTTGAAAGTTGTGTTCTACATAATTTGTGTACACTAAATTACAAATTGATTTTTGAAATCTATTTTGTGTAAATGTCGACCAATAGATATATATCATGGAGGATGAACAACGAAGATCAACCGAATCCCATATGGAGGTTCAGGGATCGGGGAATGTTCACGGTATTTAAATATAATCTTAAATCTCCATACATGTGTACATATGGAATTGATTTTTTTATTAAGTTAATTTAGTTGTTAATAAGTTTCATATTTTAATTTTTAGGAGGTAAGAGGAGATGGGTTTTAACTCCATCCATGGAGCATGGCCAAGGTTCAATCGGTTGAGGTATGAGTGGTAGCAGGTTTCCGGAAGGGGGTGATATTTATTCCCCTGAAGGCCAATCAACCGCTGCTGGTTCTCAGTAGCATCATTCTAGGGCTGGTTCTCAGCAGCGTCATTCTAGGGCTGGTTCTCAGTAGGGTCATGTTGGAGAAGATGTTAACCAACAACATCAAGGTTGCCATCAATTTCAATATTTTTTCATTAAATTTGTACAACTTTTTTTACACGTGTTTTTTCTAATATACGAAATTATATATATATATTGATGCAGAGGCTGAAAATTTTCGAGCTAGTGGTCAAAATAGATGCAGGGCAGCGCGCTACCTTCAAGAAGAAGGTTGTCAACCCAGCACAACTTATCCGACTGAGATTACTGATATACCATGGGAAACCAACATGGCGGAATGCACCTTACAAAGGTGTGAAAGCCTTCATGAAAAATGGTAAAGAGATCTCGTGGCTTTCTCTCTACCTGCTGAGAGTAGACAAAGCCTCAAAATAGTTACACATTCATTGGGTGAAATGGTAAATGTGTACAGAAATTTGGGGCCAACGAATGATTCGTTTGTAGAACTGATGAGAAAGAGAAAAGAAACAGTGACAGGTCCCGATAAAAGGTAGGACATAAAACAAAAAGTTACAAGAGCAGAGGCCAAGTCAATGTTTAATTATAAGGAAGGGCCAAAAAGAAAAATGTTGAAGGTGCAGTATTTCAAGCACCCAGAAAAAGTTGGTTATTTGTATGATCGACATCTTGCAGCTTTTGGAAGGCTTCAATGGAACAATGAGGTTCCTGTTTATTTTTCACAAATGTTTTATGCAAAATTTTTTTTGGGTATGAAACCCGACTACAATGACATTCCTTCAGAATTTTTTGGCCCGGGGAGAGGTCGATTATATCAATGTAAGAGCACTAAGAGAGATGTGAAGTTGCGTCACCCTGAGCCACCATTGGTGAGTCGACCGTTTCGAGTCGAAACTCTGCGATTAGAGATGGATGCGACTTCTCAAATAAGTCGAGAAGCAAGAGATGTTATGATCGACAATGTTCATAGCGGATTGAGTAGAGTCAATCTTTGTTTAAATCGACAAAGAGCACATGAAAATGCATGTGCCAATTTTGTTTATCCTACAGATGAGGAGATTTACAACATGAATGTTGAAGATCTCCGAACATATGCAATAAATTGTCACAATGGTCTGCAAGACCTAATTTTTCATGAGGAAGAGGGCACCGAAACGGTATGTGTTAGTGACCTTAGGGTTTGAAATTATTTTTACATATACATGTGTACAATTTGTAATAAATACATGTGTATGTACATGTATACATTTATTTTTATGTGTACATTAATCTAATTTAATTTATGATTATATGTTAAAACACCATTTGCAGTTCTTAGGCATGATGCGTGATGAAAATGTTAATATTACGTTTGGGACCTTCGGTTCAAACGATGCAGATGGTTCTGACCATCATGATATGTTGGCACATGCATGTTAGTGTTTTTTAAGTGACTCTAAAATAAATAATTGTTGCCACACATGTACATGTATGTATATATATATATAATTTGATAAAATGTTTTAACAGGTACCGATTCCATCTGATGTTTTTGGGATGGCGGTACCTTCTTCTTCCTTAGGAGATATACCTTCTACTTCATTGGGAGATGAGCCACGAGTATGGACAATTTTTCACTTGAGTTTAAAATTTATGTTTAAAAGTTATATATATATATATATATATTCTACATCAAAAAATTCCATTAAAAATTGAGATATATATATATATATAGAGAGAGAGATCTATATTTTGAGTTATTTAAAATTTTTTGAATTTAGGTTCCTATAGAAGATTTCTTTAATCCGAGGACTCTAGCGACAGAGATAGGAACATCCACAGCATTTGAACAAGTTGTCTTTAGTTCCTTTTTTTAATATTATTGAAAATAAGTTTATATATGTACACGTGCATTTTCATTTGAAAGTTTTTAATTTATATAAATTATATATATATATATATATTTACATTTAACTGTACATGTATATTGTATAGTTTACCACTGCAGATGTTTCTATGGGAGAACCTGTTCATCAAATGGAGAGGGAACCTTACGAGGTATTGCATGATTTTTTTGTTATATTTTGTTTTTTACATGAAGTTCTAGATATATATATATTCTCATTCATTTTTAAAACTTCAAATTTTAATGTTCAAGTACATGTGCATTGTGTATGTAGGTTTCTTATTCACAGGATAGGGTGCGGACTGAGACCCTAGTAGGGAAGACGCTAGATCCTCCATTTGATGGACATGATTTATAGTAGATTTGATTTCAAAATTTAGATGGTTTTAAAATTTGTTAAACTTGATACAGTTTGATACTTGTGAGATTTACAATTTTTTGACATATTTTATTACATTGTTATTATATAATTTGTTTTGTTTAATTTTTGGATGGTTTTAGTACTTTTGGCATGTGAATGTGAAGTAATGTTGTCATTCGAACTACATTTGGCATGTGATATTTAATGTTAAATGTTTTTGTTGGATAGTTGAATTATAATTGGCATGGCATGTGAGGTTTTTAAAACTCAAGTTTTGGATGGTTTCAATCTACATTTTGCATGTGATATTTAATGAACTTTAAATGTTTAATGTTTTAATGTTGCACAATATATAATCAAAAGGGTTTTAAAACTTAAAGTTTTGGATGGTTTCAATCTACAACTTAAAGTTTTGGATGGTTTCAACATACATTTGCAAATGTGGTAAATTGAAATTATGTTACTTGTAACAAGACAATCCCCATTGATTTCATTGTATATGTTGATTTCTGATTTGATATAATTGCATGTATGATGGTACATTACTTGTAAAGTCATTGGATTAATAGTGTTCATTGATTTCAGTGTAAGCGCAAAAAATTATTGATAATGTAGAATGATTTTTGTGTTATAATAATTAAATCTAATAATATTGGAGAGCAAGAGAGAGAAGGTATGGTGTTTACTACAAGAGTTTGAGCTAAATATTTAAATGGTTTATGATTTATGATTTTTACTTTCTTTTTAATATAATCGATACGGAAAGATGACAAAACTAATAAGGGTGACAATAAGAATAGAAGAAGAAAATAGTTTAAGATTGATCACAATAAATGCTATTTGTAAGTGATTACATTCTAATTATTCACATTCTATCATTCAATATTATTACATTGTCACTTCGCATTCAAAAATTTTATTTGATCATTCTTCATTATTAAAGTTATTCTACAATATTTATCATCTCAACAAATTGAGGTAACTAAGAAAATTTAAAATTAAAATGACTTGATAAATCTCAAACATATTTAGCATATTTAAAATGGTTTATCGATAGTTTTTCCTTGGTTGCACACGACTGAAACCAACCTAGATCCATCTTAACTACGGATCTATCAAGCGCCGAGAGGGATAAAATCTCTCGAGGTGAAAACCTTTCCTCAAGTTTTGCACTCAGAAAAGAGGTTTGCACCTCTAGATATTTGATCCCTCTCGGCGCTTGATAGATCCATAGTTATGATGGATCTAGGAAAATAACTTTCTAAAAATAAGTAAGGGAAAAGCAGCATAGGGAACAATTAGGAGTAGATTTAGTGCATAGGGAACAATTAGGAGTAAATTTAGGAACATGTGATAGTTGGGTGAGATAAAATCATATTTTAATAAAATAATGCGAATTTGTAGGAGAGACAAATAATGGATATGACATGTATTTTGGTGAATAATCAAATTTATGGAATTAAACAATTAATTATTTTTGTATGTGAAAACAAGATTCACACCTAATTCTCACCTAAAAGACTAAATTAAACACATTATTATGAAGGGGAGGAGGAGCTTTCTAGGTTTTGAGCTAGCCATTGTTAGATGTATGTCATAATGGCATTCCATGTATTTTTGTGAGAACTTATGATATTGTGATATTCTAATTACGAAATAGTGATCTTGAGTACACACCCGATAATGTAGTAGATAGTAACTTTTTGATAAGGGGAGATTAGGGATGTGACCAAATTTCTATCAGTGAAATTTTTTTTCTTCACCTTCCTATAACTCCATTGTAGCTTTGGGGGCCAAAGGTAAGAAGAGTACCTTGGAATTTCTTGGGTGAAAAACCAAGTAGGTCACCAACTTTGGTCTAGTGCATTGGAATTCATTAAAGAATTGGTCATTGGAGCTGCTTCAAGCTAGTAGTGAGCATCGTCACCAACCTACATTGAATATTTTACACTCCCTACGGTGAATGATACTTTAAATTGATTGACAGTCTAAGACTTCCGAATTTTTCCGAATGCAAAATGATCTTACAAAGCTAGTATTTATAATATCCTAGTAGGTCATTCGGTGACAACTTTTACCAGAAACTTGAAACAAAGAGAATCTATCCTTGGCTAGGACATCATGTAAGATGCCTGCCATAAACAGTAAAATTGTACTTAAAAGCTGAGATTCGGGCAAGTGGGGACAACCACTTGTTATCTCCTCCCTTGGAGGCTAGGCCATACAGGGACCGAATCTGACCTTACAAAATAAAGTGAAATAATTTGTACCATACGGTCGGAAAACATATACAAGAACAATTAATATACAAGAACAATTAATTTCATTCTAGAATATATATATATATATATATATATATATATATCCAATACATATAACATTTTTCATCAATGCACATGTATAGAAAAACTACTTTCAGTTGATACTAGAGCACGTGCTTGTACCCAAACAATTTGTAACATGTGTAAACCACAAATAACATAAGCAGCTCAATTTTTAGTTGAGTAATGGAAGTTCTAAAACATATTTAATCCAAAATAATAAATTGTTGGACACTTCACTCAAAAAAATTCTAATGGAATTCCATCCTCAATAATCCATTCATGATTGAATTTTGACATTTTCCATTTCTTAATTTTCGATTTTTTCTTTGATTGAACTTCTATCAACTTTATGTGTGCTACACACACCAAGTGACTATATTGACAACTTATGGAATCAGGTTCATAGTCTTCAAAGTAAACAAAGCCTCCACTTTGATGAGTTTGTTTGAAAAAATAACCTTTCAGTATAATAGACCCTCTGTCATACTGAAATCCGTGATCATTAAAGTCTTGTAATAATTTCATTTTTCGTTCGGTGCAACGCATCAAATAATACTTCACATTTTCATCGTTGTCAATAGGTGCAATTACAGCAAAAACATCTCCTGCACAATAAAATAAATTTAACATTTAGTTATGCATATTTAAATTTATTTCTAGATCTTTAAATCATTAGAAAGTAATTCAAATGCTACCTTCTCTAACAAGATCAGAAACTCGATCACCATTGGATGATATTGTAGTTTCCTCTGATTGCATTTCTTCAAACATTGCAATAGACATTTTTCCCTTTGTATTTAGCTCTGTATGTTTCCAATCGTTCACATACATTTTGTTTTCACAAACGTCATTGGATTTTGTGTTGTCTATGCAAACATCACAAAAACAAGAATATTCTCTTTTATCCAATGCAAACACATTTGTGGACAACTTTGTTTGAATTGAATGCAATTTTTGAGTCCCTTTTATTGTTTCAACGTCAATTCCAATTGATTTATCTACGTCTCCGATTCCAATATGCCAGAAAAACCTTTATATGGAAAATTAGAAAAAGAATTTGTAAATATGATATCAAAATACAATTAAAAATAATCATTGCATGATAAATGTACAATGTTTAAAATTAGATTTCCAATATAAATTAAATTGAATGTACCTTCGCACTTCTCTTGATGGGTTTTTCTCATGGCTTAGAGCAGCGATGCACCATTGAACAACTTCTTCAGCGTTCACAAATTGGCGTGCAGAGTGGTTCATATGATATCTTCAAAGTACTCGTTTTATGCATGCTCCTGCACCATCATGTTCTCCTTTTCCATGGCCAGTCTCAAAGAAATTCCAACAATGTTTAATGCATGTTTTCTTATGAAGACAACACAACCAAAAGAATGATCGTGCAGATTTGAATTGACCCACGCATCCATCTGACCATATCCAATGTTCATTGAATGTTATTCCACGATCTTTCAATGAATCATAAATTCTTCCAAAAAAATGTTGTACAAAACATTTATCATGTGTACGATCGTCACTGATATAAAAGTGATATTCTTTAATTATATGTTGATTTTCACTCGTGCTTTCTATATGATCGACATTTTGTTCATCATGTCTATATAGAATATGGACGAGCATGGAGACTTGGTCAGAATGATAGTATTCACTCTGAATTTCTTTTTCTGGAACAAATGTGTAGTTTTCTGCAAAATCAATCACTGAAAAAATGGTCCCTGGTGGAAAAACTTCACGAGATTTTTTGAATTGCAAGTCTTGCCATCGAGCTTTATGGGAATGCTTGGTGTATTTGTAAATTTCTGCCTCAAACTTTCTCAAAAAGTCTATCAGAAAAATTTCGTCTTCTTGTAATTCGATTCTTTTAACACTATCTGCACCTTGAATCGATGTACTGATATATTCATATCTCTTCCATTTCACTTTCATGTTGGACAATGATTGATAATTTATATCAATACGATATTTGTTTTGAAATTTAGTCAAATTTCCACAATCATCGCATTTTTTACCACCAACACATTTTTTTTTGTAAAATAGTTCATTGCTTTCTCTTTCACATAGAATTTGAGATATGAATTCACGGATAGTGGAAGGAGGAGGTGAATCCTTCCATAATGTTCTACCTAAATCAAGGAATGTGTCATAATATAACTCAAATTCCACATGATAACGGCAACGACAAGTGTCGCGTACGGTGATAGGTTTTACATACCATGGTTTTTGTTGAGCAAAAGCACTGAGTGAAACATGAATTTGACGATTCTCTTTTTTGAACTTGTTGAATAACTCTATCTGAGTGGTTTCCAAGAGATGTTTTTCATGTTCTTCGTATTGATTTCGTGCTATTCTTCTTCGCATCACATGTCTTGCAGTTGGTGAAACACGCGAATTTTTCTTCCAATATTCATATATTATTTTTTTAACATTTTCTCCAAGTCTATCTTTGTATGGTTGCCTAAAAATAGCTCTCCAACAAGCGAGTTCATCATTTACATCTATTTGTAGTCGAAATTTTCGATGTTTGTCCAGAGTTTTTCGTGAGGTTCCTAGTGCTCGTGCCATAGATGTTATCAAATGATTCTCTTGAGTACTGGGTGAAACTATTGCCATCTGTATTCCTCTACGTATATTTGAAACATCTTTATCTCTAGATCTCTTAATTGACTTTATAGCACTAATATTTTTTATCACCTCTTCATTCATTTTTTTATCTTTGGTTGATTTTTGAATACCCAATAGTGTCGTCACTTATTTTAATTTCCTTAATGATAGGAGACCTTTCAACATTTGAGCATGAACTGTCACTTGCTCATTTAAGAAATACTCTTCAAAAATGTGGTTGAAATGATATCGTATAACATGGTCAGGCTTTTTATCTCCATATGTGTGAGTGTCAACATTTTCTAACATCTCATTATCGATAGTGATTTCATCTATACATATTCGAAAAAATAGTACATATTCAATAAATCACTAAATTAATAACTATGTCGATAAATATTAGGAAAATTTTAAATATATCAATAGATCATAATATTTACATTTACATACCCGCTTCAATTTCTGCTTGAGGTTGATTTTCTTCTTCAATATTTTGAGGAGTATCTATGTCTATTTACATTAAACAAAATATTTTTCAAACTAGTTCATCAAATAAAAATTAAGCTTCACATTTTACATTAGGAAAATTTTAAATATATCAATAGATCATAATATTAACATTTACATACCTGCTTCAATTTCTGCTTGAGGTTGATTTTCTTCTTCAATATTTTGAGGAATATCTCTGTCTGTTTACATTAAACAAAATATTTTTCAAACTAGTTCATCAAATAAAAATTAACCTTCACATTTTACATTAGGAAAATTTTAAATATATATCAATAGATCATAATATTTACATTTACATACCTTCTTCAATTTCTTCTTGAGGTTGATTTTCCTCTTCAATATTTGAGAGGGCTTCTAACTTTCTTTTGCGAGATTGTCTCGTTTCTTCTCTACGTGCCTCAGGGTCTCTTTTTCGATCATATTTTCTCGCACAAGTTCTTCGATTTCCCATGATAATAGGGTATGAATTTCAAAAAATTTCCTTCAAAAAATTAGACAATAAATCAATTACAAAAATATCACAAAATATTTAATTTAAAAAAATTCAGTGTAAATTTTTTGTAAAAAATACATACTCCAATCCAAAACACACTTTAAAAAATTTGAGAGAAAAATGTTTTAGAAAAATGAAACGAAGCTCAAAATATTTACTTCAACCCAAAACACGTACACACCTCCAAGAAATGTCTTCCAAAAAATCAATTTGCTTCCAAGAAATGTTCTTAAACCCAAACTTTGAAGAAACCTCCAAGAAATGTCTTCCAAAAAGTCAATTTTCTTCCAAGAAATGTTCTTAAACCCAAAATTTGAAGAAATCTCCAAGAAATGAAACCTCCAAGAAATGTCTTCCAAAAAATAAATTTGCTTCCAAGAAATGTTTTTAAACCCAAACTTTGAAGAAATTTTTTTGAACCCAAACCAAAATCTTTGTAAAATGAGATGAAGTGTGCGAAATGTGTGAAAATTGTGAATCATATCGTGGCAATTTATATTGATGCGAAATGTGTTCTAGTACGGGGCTCCACAAAATTTTCCAGCCGAACTAACGAGTCTTAAGCAGAAAACATAGTTCGGCCGAACTTGGACTAAAAGTTCGGCCGAACTAACGCGTCACCAATTACGCAGAAACCAGGCTTTGAAAATGGTTCTGCAACTTTGGACTGATTAAACTCCATGAAAAATTGTTAATTAACTATCGGAACCAAGATAAGCATTTTCAGAATTGAATCTACTTTCAAGAAATATAACTTTTATGGAATTTCATAAACGTTTATTAATTTTAATTATTTTTCTAATAAAATCGGTGCAAACAATTTCTGAGGGTCATTGTGATTCCGTGAAATCAAAATTTTGTATCTCCCAAAAAACATTGTAAAAAAAATTGAAAAAATTATGGGGCATTACATTGGTCCGTCGTCTCTAATGGGTAGCTTTTAGATTTTTAGTTTATAACTTATATGTTCAGAAATTTCTTGCGACGCGAAACATATCCAAAATACGTAGTTTTTCGTATTGGACTAGTTCAAAAAATTCTAGTAATTATGATATGCATCCATTAGCTTTGTAAATATGACGAAAACAAAGTAGAATCTGTCTCGATTGTTGTAACATATTTTGTTTTTTCAAAAACACAAATTTTCAATCAATACAACATTGCGTCATAACATGACTTCTTATGAATCCTTTGATTGTTAAGAAACACACACTCAAAGAAATGCTAAGTTGACATATCAAATCTGCATAAAAAAATTTCAAAAAATAAGTAATAGATAGCTAACAAAATTTCTCACAACTTTTTTTTTTATCGCAAAATGAAATTCTACACAGAAAAATTGTTATAGTTTGCAGAATGTTGAAGAACCAAAAAAAATGAAATTTTTTTCTCAAAAAAGGGCAAAAAGTGTAACCCAGCTTCACATTTTTACCCTTGAGTCACATCAAATTTACCATTGAAATTGAAAAGGACAACCAATTACCTTTCCTAGACATCCTTTTAACAAAAGAAGAAGGAAAACTCAGCACCAAAGTCTATAAAAAGAAGACTCACACAGATAGATACCTTCATGTTGACTCACATCACCACCCTAACAAAAAAATTGGCATCATCAAAACCCTAATGACCAGGGCATCCAGAATTTCAGACTCCCACCATCTAGAACATGAGATAAACCATCTCTGCCATGTATTTCAATAGAATGGATATAATAATCATGTCATCAACAAAACCATTCACCAAACCCTTAATAAAAATAACTTAAAAAGAGCATTTGACATCCCTAAAATCTCTTTACCTTACATAAAAGGAACTGTTGATAAAATCTCTAGAATAGTTAACAAACATAACATTAAGATTGCCTTCACTCCTCCTAATACGTTTTTAAATAAGGTAGACTCTGCTAAGGACCCTATAAATCCTAGGCTACAAAAAGGAGTTTACATTATACCTTGTTCTTGTGGTAAAGAATACATTGGTGAAACAGGTAGATCTGTTAGGATTAGACTAAAAGAACATGCTGCTGACTTATCCTGGAACGAAACGGTCAAATCTGCCTTAGCAGAGCATGCCTTCTCATCCTCACATTACATATTAATGGAGGATGCCAAACCTATCTCTAAAGAGGACCATTACCTAAAGAGAAAAATAAAAAAAACCATAGAAATGGAAAAAAGGAAAAACAACATAAATCGTGATGATGGACTTATTATTAGCAACACTTGGAAACCCTTAATACATCAAACCTCTTAATACATTAAAACTAATAATAACATGGTATAAATGCAACAAGTTATTAAAAAACTAAATAATTAAATAAATAAAAGTAAAAATAAAAATATATAAATAAATAAATAAATAAATACATCTAATAAATATAAATATAAATTTTTACTTTTAATTCAAGTGAGGTTTAACCTCGCTTAATACTTTATATTTAAATCAAAGAAATAAAAAATAAAATAAATAAATATATTAAATTAAATTAAACAAAATAAAATAGTAGATTAATTATTTATATAAATTATTTTAAATATATTAAATTAAATTAAACAAAATGAAATAGTAGTTTAATTAATTATATAAATTATTTTTAAATAAATTAAATTAAATTAAACAAAATAAATTAGTATATTAATGAATTATATAAATTATTTTAAATAAATACATAATTCAAATAAATTATTTTATAATTAAATTAAAATTAGATGAAATTAAAATTACCGTTCATCAAAACCGATCTTTATAAACTCCTCATTATTCACTATTTATTCTTCTATTCATTTTTCCTATTCCTCCCAACATTTCAAAGTACATTTGGCATCTACCCCTAATGATGGACTCACTTAGGAAGTCTGAAACATAGGGTTATTAAAAAACTCAGAAACAGGTTATTCCTCTCTTCTAATTACTATAATTTTGACATGTTAAAATGCTAGGAAGGTCGGTATTGAAACAATGATTATGAAACTGAGATCTAATGTGGGTGTATGTAGGGAATTCTAAGAGGAAGTGATTTTCATCCTTAATATTCATATTCTTACAGAGATGGTAGATCATATCGACCCATGGTGTTTTAGGAACTTCCCAACAACCAGTTTCACTATGGATCTCATGAGAGTTCATTCTTATCTTGGCTATATTGATTTTTTTCTTTGAGCTAGTTAAGACAGAGAGATACTTTTGATCTTCTAGAGTAGGCTTGATGACCTCCTTATAATATGTTAATTTTCCTTTAGCCTCTAAATCTTTCTCACACCACATTTTCTCTTTAAACATAGAAGTAACAATATTTTTAATGTTATTAATATTTTGTAATGCAACATTTTCGTTGATCTCCCAATGGTTTAACCATGCCCTCGTATATTTATACTAACCTCCTCTGAGCCTTAGTTGGTTTTGGCCGGAATTTAAGCTAGATTAGGAAGTCTATGGTCACCCATGGTGTCGATTTTGTGATTGTACAATAGGAGCCTAGTCATAGCTAGGCTCTCGATATGGGTAAGACCCATTGTGATAAGGTGAATAGGATAGGGCTTATTCCTTTTAATTTTGAGGTTATAAATTATAAAACACTTCTTGATTTACTCAATATTTTTCCATGATTCTCTTGAGTTGCTACAACCCCGAACCTCACATCCATACAAGATAACAGGAGTGACTAAAGTTTCAAATAGGAGCTTCGTTATATCTCCCATCGCAAGGTTTATTGCTTTACAATTATTTTGAAGACCAAAATAAGCTTTCCACCCTCCATTAATCCTTTTCTCAATGCCATAGTTCCAGTTGAGCTTGTGATGAATATAAATTCCTAGGTACTTGTAAGAAGACACTTCTTCCAAGTTGTTGTTGTCATACACAAAATTAGCGGAAGTGTCATTCTTGGATTTGATAATCATAACTTTTATTTTTTCAGTGTTAACAGTCATATCAATGGTATAACAAAAATCCTTAAGAAGTTTTAGTTTCTTATCAAGATCAGATAGGCACCTTGCTAGAAGAACAATATCGTCAGCATAGGGAAGAAGGATTATGACTATTCTAGCTAAGATCATGCCAGCACAACCTGCTTCCTCTAAATAACCTTCTAACTTCTCGATGTAAATGCCAAATAGGGTAGGGGAGAGGGGGAAACATTGTTTAACTCTGATATTACACTTAATATCTTTCGACCACCCCTCATTTCTCTTAAACTTGGCAATTACATTCTCGTATAATCTTATAATGGAAGCTCTCAACTTGAAAGGAACCTTTACCTATTCTAATCTATTCCATTGGTTATTTCTAGGTATCATATCAAAAACCTTTCTAAAGTCTACAAATAAACAACAGAGATTGGATTTTATCATTAAGAAATTCCTCCACAATTATCCTAACCATAATGAGGTGGTTCATTGTTAAGTTCTACCTTCTAAAACCTGCTTGGCCTTTAGCCGACTTACCTTCACTTTAAAGCCATATGCTCATCTTCTTTTCCAAAACAATACCATATAACTTAGCTAAGAGAGGGCTAGTCATAATTTTCCGTTAATGAGAGGGGTTATTTGTATCCCCAATTTTAAAAATAGGAGTAATGAGGCTCTAAGTCCATGGTTTAGGGAACCTTTGTTTGATTGCTTGATTGAATAGCTTGAGGATGTGAGGGATGAGGACATGACCTCCAATTTTTAAGATTTCCACCTGGTAACCTTCAATGTCCTCTAATCAGAAAAAGTATTCCATTGTGAGCAGGGTTTCAAATTTATTTATGACATTTGGAGATTCTTAAAGATTTTTAAGATAGGAATTCCAATCGTGTAAAACAATTCTATTATTATATTTAGTTTTTCTAGTTATAATATGCCTCCAGAATTTCTTAGGAGCTACCTTACAGGTGTAAGAGATTTTCTCATATTTTATGAATATAATGCATTTTTTTCCTTTTATTAAGGGCTTTGTATATTTTTATCTTGCCAATTTTAAGAGACTCATCAACAACTTCCTTAATTTCTCTTCTCGCCCTTTTACAATCTTTATCATACCAAGGGTTGGTTTTTCTATTTCTTTTATTACTTGAAACTTCAATTGAAAACTTGTTAATAGAATATGAGAGGGTTGTAGTAAAACTATGATAGAGGTCTTCTATGTTGTCTATACTAGATAAAGGAAGAAAATTAGTTTTTAATTCATTTAGAAAAATATCATTTTTATTTCTATCAAATATTAAGTTCTTTTGGCTATAAGGATTATCTTCTATGGGATCTCTATGCATGACAAAATTGAGAGTTACAATTAAAGGTCTATGATTAGATTTAGGCTCGTGGTCATTTAAGATGTCAAAAATTATAATTTTGTTGTATAAAGGGATATCAGAAATAACATAATCTACCATGCTACTACCAAGCCCATGGATGCGTGTCATCTTGCTAAAATTGGGCCAGTTCTTTAGACCATTTCAAATTATGAGATCTTGAGCACTACAGAGCTTGACTAGCTTAGACCCAAACAAAATTTCCCCTAGATCTTCAAACCTTCTTTTGTACTGACTAGCTAGAGTAATGTCTTCGTCTAACCAAAGAGGATTAGGGTTGGAGTAATTTATTAGAAGAATAGATTGGTTGCTTGAAGTTTGAGCATTAAATACACCCATTAAGTGGATATTACCTTCATTCCTTAGGCTAGAAATATCATTCTGTAAACCATTGTAAGGACCATTTTTATCTAAATTGTTTTTCTTATAGAAGTTAGAATTGATAAGGGAAAAATAACAGATTTCAATGTAGGTTTTTTTATCATTAATATCAGTAATCTCTATCCAAATATATTGGTTGTGAGGGTATTTTTTACAAAGCCTAGCATGGGGGGAGATGTTATTCCTAATGTAACAAGTTATACCCCCAATGCCTCTACGGTAGGATCGCTTGTTCCATATTGACCATAGTAAAAAACCATCTATGCTAGGGACCTTAGATTCTTTGTGCTCCCAAGTTTCAACAAGCAATATAATATCAACCTCATTCAAGATCCAACTTAGATTAGGGATTTTGTTCCATGGAAAGCCTTGACAGTTCCAAGAAATAATTCAAAGCGTGTTGAATTGGTATTTGTTACTATATTTTTGGTTTCTATCTTGAATAACGGCTTTTATATTTCTCATTATTGCCCATTTTCCTTCCTTCCTATCTTCTTTGACCTTTTGAACCTCCTTTCTTAATTCTACTTGATCTTCTAGAATGAGATCTTCATTTATAAATATTCTCGTTGCTTTTAGACTTGAGGTTTTATTAAGTATGTCATACTTATGATCAAGAGAGCTCACCTTTAACCAGATGATACTTCCTTTATTCTCAGTTAATTTCCCCAACGTTGTTGCTTTTGTGAGACATGTTGTTTCAATTTGTAATCTATTATGTAATTCTGTCTAGGCTATGGCTAAAGTATCCTCGTCTACCTCCTCTTTCAAACTGAAGATTATAATGCTCAAGGCTCTTTTGTTACACTCATGGTATAATTATATCAATTTTTTAATTTCTTCTTTAATGGGTTTGATATCTAATTTACTAATGAGGCCTCATAAATCTGCGGCAACAAAAAAGGGGGATAACCACCTGGTCCAGACCTGAAGACAATTCTTTTTCTATTTGGGATAGTAGCTCTGACTGGATATAATGGGACTCGTTTCCTAGAGTTTGTTTTTTTGCTTGATTGTTGGATTTCTCTCAAAATATTTGCATGAAAAATTACTAAAAACTAAAAAAAAATTTAATCTAAAATGTAAAACTTTGAATTAAGTATAATTTAATCTAACTCGGGATAATATTTATGCGATCTAGAATGACATCTATTCAATTTGTGATGATTAAGATCATCACAGATTTAATAGAATTAATACTTTGTAAGATGATTTTGTTGAAAAAATAGTTATTCAAAAGAAAATGAAAAACATATCGTATATATTTGATCACTATATATAAAACAAATCAATTTCTATCTTTATATCATACAATAGTGCAATTGAAATTTTAAATAAAAACAATTGATTTCATATATAATTCATGAAAGATGGATTCATCACTAATATTCAAAAACAAATTTAGCATACATGATAATAGTAACAGATGTGTACTGCTCTGTTTTTCTGATCAGTGATAATAGACCACATTCAATTTGTCTATCGAGGAGTCTTTCAAAGAATATAAAAGTGCATAAATAGTGATCAACAAAATTATATATAACTGAAGAAGCCATGTTCCATTACTTTATCAAGGCATCCACAAACTTACTTAAAATTAAGTATTCTTTGCACATGTTCTCAATAAAATTCTGGACCCTTCTCTAAATGCATGAGAAGGGTTTAAATACTAAACTAACTACAAACTAAAATTAAATTATTACAAAAATGTAGAGGAGGTTGAAACGACCTTTCTCTAAAAACTTAACTTAAATAATAATCTAGGAATTTTGAACTAACAATCCTGATTTTGCGAATCCTGCCCTTCTTTCTGAGTGTGATCATGAAGCTGAAAAATATCTAGCATTGCTTTAAGCTAAGCTGGCTATGATATCTGTGATCAAATCTATACCTTAAAAATAACATTTGAAATTATTGACTAAGATCTTTTTGCTGAATCCGTGAGAGACTAAAGAGTTTGATGTTGATGGTAAGGTTTGATCAGAAAATTCCAATAATTTTCCTGATCAAACTTATTAAATTTTTTGATCATTTCCTCTTGTGTGTCTGTATTCTATCTCCACTTTATTTCTACTTCTCTTATTCATGAAAACACATCAAACATGTTTTCTTTAAGAAGTTCTGTTTTGAACAATTGATCACATATAGACTGAATAATTTCATTTGATTTGTTGGACGTCTTGGTCGCTGCTTTCTCTGCTTGATTAATTTGTGCTCTCCATTCTGTGAATAACAACTCTTTGTGGTATATTAGCTTTCTTTCTTGTATCTGAAATTTGCCACTGAATGTGTTCTTCAATTTTCTTTTCAAGTCTCTCACATTCGAGTTTTTGAATTGCTATTTGTTGAATAATTATCTAATTGGAATCACAATAAGAATCAATCACGGAAGCTTGGTGACAAATCATTTCTTGTTCTTTCTTTAACATGGTGTTTATATCAAGTTCTTCTTTGATGAATTGTTCTAAGTGTCATTGAATCTGTAACTCAGCCATTGCTCTTTCCAGACATGGTTGGTTTTCATTAAGCTCTAACTGATAATTAGAGTTGAGGTTTTCAGTATCTTTATGAAATTGAGTTGTGCTTATTCTAATTTTCTCTATGGATTTTCCTTTCTCTTCACTTAACAACTGTTCTTTGAATTTGATTTTTTCCCATTGTTCTTTGTTTTCTCCAGCCCTTCTATCTCTTGAAAAATTTGGTCAATTTCTAAATTTTCTTTCTTAGATTCGGATTTTTCAGATTGATCTGAATTATCAGACTGCTGTTGTGATTGACCTGATTCATTTTCAGATATATCTTTCATTTCATCATCTAGACTAACACTTGGAGTGTGCTTTTCGTCTTCAATGGTCAACAAATTCAAAGGAACTTTTTCTACTCTCTTGTTTCTATATGCTTGGAAAGCTTCAGCCTCTTCTTGACTTAATTGACTAGAAACGTATTTGGTAATATCAGAGAAATTTTCCATGCCTTGGAAGAAGTCATCAAATTCATCTTCTTCCTTTATAAAAGGCTTCATTTTTAGCTCTGCGATATAATTTTTAATCAGATCATTGGGGTCATATAATCTTCCTGGCATAAATACCAAATTTAACAACTGAATCTTGGGAACCTCTTTGTATGTATGGCCAATATTGGCTAGAGCAAAGGTGCCACACTGTAGAGGGAAAGTAGGAACAATAGACTTTTTACCATCTTTTAGCTTCTTTGTGACACCATTGACGAGCTGATAAGCTATTTATTTTGCAAGCAATTTATCTGGAACGTAGTATGGTAAAACATGGGGACAAGAATAAATCCCAAATACTCTAATATATGTGAATTTTTCTTCCGCAAACCATCTTGCTACCGGAAGAATATCTACATTAGCTTCTTTAAAAACCCTAGGAGCCTTTTTGTTGAAAATCATCTAATGCATGGGAAATATGACTCCATAGCAGATTTCATAGAAGTGTAAGTGGAACTTGGAATCCCAGAGTTCTCTATGGTAGATATGAATCGGTGTAGGGTTTTTGGTAGTCCATTTCCAACCCATGGTTGGAAAATTAGAAGTGAAGCAGATAGTGTCCATAACATAAGTAGACATATAAAACAGAGGTATTTTTCTGAGTGAAACACTTATCTTATTCCTATATTCAGTGATATGTTTGGCCAGGTAATTGGATAAAATTTCTGCCCAATTTAAGATAGATGAATTGACGATTGCGTCAATTAGGGGAACCCAATCTCTTGAAAATATAGTACTATCAGGCTTGGAAAATATTCTACACAACATACCAGCGGAATAACAATAAGGATTAGGAATTTTTGCAATTGGGTATGTACCAAACTTATCTTGCTTCAATTTCCCTTCATTATCCTTCCATTCATGCATGACTTTGATAAGATCTGGATGTTTTTCTTTGAAATTTTGCACATACTTGTTCTTGTATTTCTACTGCGGGGTTGTTAGATGATACATTGCTACTAAATCCTCTGCTTTGAAAGAACCCATAATCTCTCCTCTGGAATTCTTGAAAATTCTATCTTCAATGTTTAAGTGATCAATTTCCCACTTAACTATGTCTGTATAAGGAAGAATATTTGGTCTCGCCGCTATCCTATGAATGTACGAGCATGCAACATCAAAAAGGGTTGCATCAGAGGTAGAATCATTGCTTGTAGCAGAAACTTTGTCTATCACCCTTGGTCCTTCATCTTTGAAGAGTTTGTACATTGCCTCCAATGATGAACATCCACAGTCTTTGTTGTAGACAATGTCTGAAAATAATGAAGACATATATGTGTCTTTTGTAGATGATGTTTGAGAAAATTCTTTTCCCTTTTTGCTCATTTTGAACTGCTTCAACCCGATAATTGATTTCTTGAAAGTGAAGTGAATTTAACATATAAGGAGTATCATAAGGGTAAATCAATAGTTTACTTCAAAGGCACGCGAGAATATGTCAATCTATCATTCATCTTTAATAATTCCTAATTTAATATCTCACATGGCTTTGCACGCAAGATCCATCAATCGTTTTAAATCCGTTAAGGATCTTAAATTTAATTTGGTATGAAACAAGCTATTTTCACACACTAAGTTCATTAAATACACAAATCGCAATCATTCGTTATAATATTTCGTGATGCTCGACCCTTAAAGGTTGCGGAATGCGATCTGCACAAATCACAGATCGCAACTTTTATAAGATAACGTTTGGTATATATTACAAGTTGTGTGCGATGCAAATTGCGAAAAACTTAAAGCGGATGCAAGCGCAAAATATTTTATATTTCCTAGTTTATTTCCTTGTCGGGTCCACAGGTATCGCAACTTATACCGTTTATGCCTTAAAGCTTTATTGATTAAATATAGTGCGATGTGAAAAGGAAGAATAAAACGATGATTTTGATGTTTTTACAATGTTTTTAATTATTTTTAATTATTTCTTCGGAAGGGCATTAAAGTGCATTTCGCAATTCATACATTTTACATTTTATAATTCTTTTTGAAATATGATATGTAATATGCGATGCGATTTAAGGGGAAAAATAGAGAATTTTATTTTCTAAGATTTTATTTTTTAGGAATTTGTTAAAAGAATTTCCAATTTAATTCTAAAGGGTCCCTATTTATAAAAATTAACGGGGGGTTGTTGTATAGCACAATAATTGGCGATTCAGTTGGACGAACGAGATGTCTCAGGTAAAAATCTTGAAAATTTCTAAACAATTTTGAAAATAAAGTAGTTAAAGGAACGAAATTTCAAATAAATAATATTTTTGGCAAACAATGAAAATTTCTTTTATTCACTATTCATGAGAATTCCTCTATAAAGATATAAGTATGAAAATTTATATCAGCCCTTAGTTAGTTTAAAAGGATAAAGTAAATAACCTTTACAGATCAACTTTATATAAATTTACTCTTTTATCACAGATAGAGCCTCTGTTCTAGTAGGCATTTTTAAGCTTTTGTCAGGGTTACCTTTTACCCAGCTATGATCGATCTTTCCATCCAGTATTTCTTATAATTTTCATAGGTAAATTCTAATTTATGAAAAATTTATTTTATATTTTTTTAATCTACTTAAAATCCATTGTCTTGGCTTGGTAAACAAATAATTACAATGCCATTCACAAATAGTAATTAAACTGATCAAGCTGGCTCTTGATGATACCCCTTGTCTTTATGATATAATCTCAAGTCATTACACTGTTTTGGTAGACAATATTAGTGTTGTCAGTTTAACTATTTCTTTATGAACATGGTAAAAGAGCTCATGATGAGACTTATTATCTTTTAAGTTTTTTTTTTTTTAAATCATCTCTTTTTATTTTTCTTCTGAATTCCTTTTGAAAATTTATAAGATTTTTTGGATGGGATGAGTCATAGGTCCTTTTAAGATACCGGATTGTAATGTTAAGTTTTAGATTGCTTTTTTGCAAGAAGTTCCTTAGTATATTAAAGTTTTCTTTCTTGACTGATAAAAGAATATTCATGCTATATAAAAATGAGGGTTCATCAAACAAAATAACCGTTTGATTGAAATTTCATTTTTCAGAAAGATAAAATCAATATGTCTCTCTAAATCTTTCGATTTTCCTTCCTTAACATTTTCATTTTTTATAAGTGAAAATAAAAATCAAAAGAAATTTATCTGAGATTTATTTTGAAAGGCCAACCATCAGTACTAAACAAGCTTTTATTTTTACAGGAAAAAAAAATATTTTAATATACAATGATAGAAGGGGTTACCTCCTATGAGAAATATTTTTTTAAAAATTGCCCACTAACAGGCAAAGAATCCTTTTTGCCTGATAAATCTAGTAGCAAAAATTTTTATGAGCCTATTTCTACAATTATTCGAAATGGACCTAGCCATAGTTTTTGAAAATTCGTGTGTTTTCCCTTTTCCTCATGCACTTTGTCCCACTTCAATACCAAATCACCAATTTGAAAATTCTTTGGACTCAAAAAAGTTGAATCAAATGGAGCTTTTATTATTTGTTGATGATGGATATGAGTTTGTTTGGATTTTTCTCTTTCTTCTTCCAACATAAGAATTTGATCTTGTCGAAGTTGTAGGGAAGAGGAAGGATTTTCATCAATAAAATGTACTAAAGAAAATGATGGTATTGTTATGTTTGTGGGTAGACTTTCTTCTTTCCCATAAACTAACATAAATGGAGAAGTACCTATCGAAGCTTTGTGGGTGATTCTATCTGCCCAAAGAGCAAAAAATAGTGCTTTGTGCCAATTTTTATGATTTTGTTCTATAGTTCGTTTGATGATTCTGATAAGGTTTTTATTTGTAGATTCAACTAGTGCATTACCTTGTGGATAATAGTCAGTTGAGTATATTAATTTAAAACCTCTTTCAAAGAAAATTCTATAATGGCATTTCCAGAAAAATAAGATGTATTATCAAATATCAGAGCTAATGGGAGACCAAACCTGGTGATTATGACATGAACAATAAAATATGTAATACTTTGTGTTTTGACCACCTTTAATGGGATAGCTTCTACCCATTTTGTGAAATAATCAGTTGCAGTTAGAATATACCTGTGCTGCTTTGAAGAGTTAGGAGTTATTTCACCTACGATATCTAACCCCCATTGTTCAAATAGTTGTTGGATATTTACTAGCTGTAGTGGAAATGCTGCTTTCATTTCTCTTCCTACTGCAGTTTGACATACTTTACATTTTCTTGCATATTCATGTGCATATTTAAACAGAGTTGGCCAATAATAACCAACATGCAGTATTTTATGAGCTGTGGTGTTTCCGCCGAAATGACCTCTAGCTGGTCCATCATGTAATTCCTACATTACTTTGTCAGCTTCAGTTTTTTCTAAACATCTCAATAATAAATAATCATAATTCCTCCTAAATAACACATCATATATGAGTTGATATTGATTTTATTTAAGCATCAGAGCACACTTTGCTGTATAATTGAGATATGATGGAGCATATCCATTTTTTAAGAAAATTTTCAGATCAGCATAATGTGATTGAGAATCATTTAGACTTACCTCAGACAATTGTATTTAATTTGAATTACCTTTTTCTGTTGGTAAATGAGAGGCTCTGGTTAACATCCTGCAAAGACCTTGTCCTTTAACAATTTTAGTAGGATGTATCTCTACATCATATTCTTGAAGTGCAATGACCCAATTTTCTCTCTTCTCTCCTACTTCTTGTTGAATTAATAATTTCCTTACCGCTAAGTAAGGTACTATTATTTTAGTATGTGTTTTTAAGAGAAAATGTCAGAAATGTTTCAAAGCTTTAAACACAACACAAGCTTGTTTTTCTACAGCTGAATAATTTAACTCATCACCTTGACGGTTAGAACTGAAAAACGCAATCGGTGCTTCAATGTTTTGGCCATTTAAATGTGTCAAAACTACTGTGTATGTTGTATCAGAAGAAAATGTATATAATACAAATGTTTTAAGAAAATCAGGAGTTGTTAAAGAGGGAGCTTCAGTGATGTTTTTTTTATCAACTAAAAATAATTTCTCTCTTCTTTTCCGCATTTAAAAATTGATTTTTTCTTGATCATTAATTGTAGGGGTAAGATGATTTGAACAAAATCTGGAACAAACCTTTTTACAAAATTAATTTGTCCTAAAAATGATTGCATCAATTTTTTTATCATGTGGTAGAGGAATATTTTCAATTTCTTGAATCCTATCAGGGTCTATATGAATTCCTTGTTTAGAAATAATGAACCCCAATAATTTAACTTCTGATAAGGCGAAATAACACTTTTAGGATTCAAGGAAATGTCGTATTTTCTACACCTTTCAAAAATATTTTTTAGGTGATTAATGTGATTATTTATATGCTTAGAATAAACAGTAATGTCATCTAAGTATATAACAACTAAGCTATGGATCAGTCCTCTGAAATCTATATCCATAGCACGTTGAAATGTAGCACTAACATTAATCAGCCCAAACGACATTTTTTGATATGCATATGTTCCCCTCTTTTTTCTAAATGTTGTTTTTAATTTATCATCAGGATGAACCATGATCTTATTGTACACTAAAAATCTGTCGAGAAAAGACATCAATTCAAATCCTGCAATTGATTGTAATATCTGTTCCATGGTGGGTAAGGGGAAATGATCTTTCTCATAGGCTTTATTCAAGTTTCTAAAGTCTATGAAAATCCTAGTGTCTCCGTTATTTTTCCAACTAGAACATGTTTGGCACCCATTTCGAATGTCTAACAGGAAAAATAACTTTGGCTTTGAGCATTTTATTTAATTCAGGTTTAATTTGACTTTCTAGATTTGGATAAATTTTTCTAAGTTTTTGTTTAACAGGCTTATCATCTGAGATCATAAGTATGGTACGCAAAATTATGGAAGTATCATATGTCTTAAGATCTGAATAATCCCATGCAAAAATATCTTTATATGTTTTTAGCAATTTAATGAATGGCATCCTTTCTTCAGGTTTTAAACGAAGACCTAAGTTGATGTTTTTAGGTTTTTCTGGTGTACCAAGATTAATCAATTCAAATTTTAAAGTAGAAATTTGAGTTTTTTAATTGGTTACCTTTTTAAACCTACCTTTAAAATAATATAGGTCTTCCATTTTGACTACAGATTTGGGAATTGAATTTGTATTTGGTTTATCCTCAATCTATAAATTATGTTCATGTTCATCTATGATCTGACCTTCATAAGCTCTGTCGGATGTAAGAAAATATACTACATCTGCATCATTATTAAATACTCTACAATTTGTTACATTGTCAGAAATGGAAGGTCTAAATATTAACTCAATTGAAAATCTTTCTAGGATAAATTCTTAAGATGGTATGAGTTTAGATGCTACATTAGCAAGTAAATCAGCACTTGCATTTTGTAATCTAGGAATTGTGGAGATATTGAATTCAATAAAATGGGAAGTAAGATTATGAGCTAAAGTTTGATAATGTCTTAAATGTCCAAAAATACAATGGATCATATTTCTGACATGTCTAACAATTATTTCAGAATCTCGATATACTTGTAAATATTTAACATTCAATCCTATAGCTTTATACAAACCTTGTATCAGTGCTTCATATTCGGCAGTATTATTTGTGCACTAGAACTCGAGTCTGCAAGATAGTATTGTTTTTTCTCCTTGTGGATCAATTAAAACATAACCTGCTACTGCACCATCTTCTGATTTTGAACCATCAAAGTATAGAGTCTAAAATAAAGACTGTTTTGGAATTTGATTGCTAAGATTAACACATCTAGAAGCATCTGTTTGAGAAAAGTTTTCAATTTGAGAAACAACAGAGTTTATTGAAAAAGGTGAAAACTGAGCATTGAATGATCCAAGAAATGATTCAGCTGAATAGTTTCCTATGATATTATTGGTGAAGACTACGGGTGCATTTGCTTCCTCTAGTTCAGTGACTGTATGTTTCATGATTTTTTCACGTTCAATTCTGATTTGATTTGGTTTTCCATTGTATGGTAACCACATGTGTGACCAATCAGTAGAAAAATATCCATGGAACCTTTTAGACCAATCCCTGCTTAGAATAAGACCATAAATTTCAGGGTTATCTGCGACCAAAATATCAATTACTTGTAGTAACTTTGGATTAGATGATAACCTAATAGAGTCTGACAACATTTCTCCAATAACTTCAAATCTTGTTCTATCCAATTGAACTATATGTACAACTGACTTTTGAGGAGTGATATTCAATTTTGTACACACGATTCTTGGCATAATGTTTGAAGAAACTCCTGAATCAATAAGACAATTATGAACATTTTTGTTGGAAATATCATAAGTCAAAAGTAAAGGAGGAGTCTGAGAAATAAATATATCACCAATTAAAACAAGATCATTGGGATTTATTTTTGCAGATGATGGAGGTTTCCTCATATCTTTAGAAGCTTGTGCCATAACTGGTGGTTGTATAGGTTCTATAGGGATTGCCTTGAGTTCTCTAAGAAAAAAAATTTGTTGCTGTTTGAGTTTGGTCATTTCATGTAATGAAATATTTGCTTTAATATTTCTCATACCTTCAACTGTATTATATTCCACTGTATCTGAAACTATCAAAGTTTTAGAATTTGTATTAGGATCTGATGGAATAGAATTTGTCTGAACAGTTTTATATTTTATGACTGTTGTTTTCTCCTTGGTGGGGAGAGTTTTCTGTTTCTGATTTGATACAGTTGAATCAGAAGAATATTTACTTCTTGTAGATATAAGAATAGCTTCACTTTCTTCTTCTGTGGGGAGAATGAAATCCCATAAACCATTTAATCCAACTTCTTCTTCAGATTCTAGCTCTTATTCAGATGGTGAGGGATCTTTAGTATCTTGATCGGATTCAGCATTTGAAATCACATTTGGAGGTTGAGATATTGAAGAAGAGTTTTTCTTAAATGGAATAAATGATTTTTTAGGAACTGAGGTTTCAGCAACCTATTTCTTTATTTCAATCATATCGTTTGACATGGTCTTTAACACTTTTTGAAGAGTTTCAAGATCAAATGGATCTTTCGAGACCTTTTTTTTGAATCTTGACTAAATGTCACTTTCTTGGTTTTGGTGTCTTCTATCTTTAAACATTTTTCTAATGCTAATATTATTTTCTCTACAATAAGAGCTTCTTTCATGTTATCTAAAAGGGTAGCTTTACTAGCTTTATCTACAAAAATATCTATATTAGAAGGAAAAGAAGAAATATACCACTCTATTTGTACATCAACAATAGGTTTAGAAGCAGTTGGAATGTTGTTTAATAATTTGTTAAATCCGGAGTTGAAATATTTGATCCTTTCCCATGAATTTGTTTTAATATTGGAAAGAGCATTGATCAAGGATGCAACAGTTCTATCATCTCCAAATTTTTCAAGGAAAACTTGCTCGAAAGTTGCCCAATCAACAATAGATCTTGGTGGAAGTGAAAAGTACCAAGATCCTATAGATCCTTGTAAATTATAAGGAAACAATCTAACCACAATATATTCATGAGAAAATCCATTTAAATTCATGGCTAACATAAAATTATTGATATGTTCTTCGGTAGGAAGACCATCATCTAGCTTATATTTAGGTAACCATTTTTCAGGATGATCCGGAAGAGGATTTGGATTTTCTATTAATATAGCACCATGATTCATCCAAGTTCGATTATCCATAATTGGCTTTGAAGTTTGTGAAGATATAGAAGTAGATACAGAAGTAGGAGGGATGAATGTAGAGCTTACAACTGGAACGATACTACTGGTAATAGCACTGATTATTTGAGTTGAGGAGATGGAAGACTAAGAAGATGTAGATTGAGTAAGAGGATGTGAAGAAGCAACCAAAGGAGAATTTGATGTAGCTTCACTTGTATCAGACTTAGATCTGGATATAAATTTTTTTTTGTGAAATGATTCAATTGGAAATTCAAAAGGTGGAATTTCAAGTTTCTCACTTTTAGATCTAGTTAATATTCGAGTTTCTCTAAATAGAGAAGTAACACTTTCTTCAGAAGCTTCTGGGTTAACAGGATTTTCAGTAGAAATGGATATTCCTTCTAATTTCTGAATTAAATACTAAACTTTGGGAGACTTGGGAGTTAATTCTGAGGTAGATGAATGTCGAGATACTTTAGGAGATGATGGAAAGGTTTCTACTATTTCCGATTTCTGAGTTGGTGATCTAGAATGTGATTGTGAAGTTGTAGAATGATTTTTTGGAGATCGACTCTTATGAGGGCTTCTAGTTTGAGGTTTAGACTTATAGGCCATTCATAGTCGCCCTCCTTCTAGCGCCAAAAATTTTGAGGCCTCATAAATCTGTGGCAACAACAAAGGGGGATAACCACCCGATCCAGACCTTAGGATAGTTCCTTTTCTGTTTGGGATGGTGGCTCCAACTGGATATAATGGGACCATTTTCCCATAGTTGGGTTTTTGTTTGATTGCTGGATTTCTCTCAAAATATTTGCATGAAGAATTTCTAAAAACTAAAACAAATTTATTCTCAAATGAAAAACTTTGAATTAAGTCTAATTTAATCTAACCCGGGATAATATTGATGTGATCTAGAATAATATCTATTCAATATGTGATGATTAATATCATCATAGATTTAATAGAATTAATACTTTGTAAGATGATTATCTTGAAAAAATAGTTAATCTAAAGAAAATGAAAAACATATCGCATATATCTGATGACTATATATATAAAAAATCAATTTCTATCTTTATATCCTACAATAGTGCCACTGACATTTCTGATAAAAACAATTGATTTCATATAAGATTCATGAAAGCTGTATTCATCACTAATATTCAAAAATAGAATTAGCATACATGATAATAGGACCAGATGTGTAATGCTTTGTTTATCTGATCAGTGATAATAGACCACATTCAATTCTTCTATCTAGGAGTCTTTCAAAGAATACAGAAGTGCATCAACAATGATCAACAAAATGATATATAACTGAAAAGGATGTGTGTAGGTTTTAACCCTGCATAGAAATTATCTGAAAATGAATCTTAAAGACAGAAAATAGTCAATAGCGATAGCATAAAGCATAAAACAAATAAACACAGAGATTTTCCCCTGGATCCCAAATCGGGACAACCAACTTGATTTTTCATTATATTCCTTTTAGTGTTGCAACACATATATATACATGCTGAAGAATACATAAACCCCAATTCATTAACCCTGGATTAGAACATAATCGTAGTTGTTGTGTAACCAGCTCCAAGAAGAGAAGAAAAGAGATATTCACGCCTTAGAAATAAGCCACTTCGAGGGGGCAACCTCCAATACATTACATGAATGAACAATTCTTGGATGATTCAATTTACAAAACCTCCTTTCTATATATAGGAGTCCATGGGGCCATAATGTAATCCTAGTGGGCCACAATGTAATCCTAGCCGACCTAACAATAATAATTTAAGGGCACAATAATAACAAAATATGGGTTACAAGGGTACAATAATAACAATAAAGGGGTTACACTAACAACAATAAGGTACTATACTAGTAATATAGGGACCTAACATGCCCCTCTCCTTCAAAAAAATCGTTGTCCTCAACGCTTGAGTAGCTCTGGGTGCTTCTGTATAACATTCTCATCCTCCCATGTAGAATCTTCAGTGGGTAAGTTCTTCCACTTGATGAGATACTCTGAAATTGATCGATTCCGTAATTTTCGAGTTCTTGTTTCCGTGACCGCTTCAGGTTCCAATAACATTTTTCCTTCCTCATCAAGTTCTTGCAATATTGTTTGAACTGGAAGATTTTCACCTATAACCTTCTTTAAGCATAAAACATGGAAAACTGGATGTACTCGCGAAGAAGCAGGAAGCTCCAATTTGTATGCCATAGTGCCAATCTTTTGCAACACCTTGTAAGGACCATAGTATTTTGGCGATAATTTATTATCCTTCTTAGCTTGTTTGAGGGACATTTGTTTATATGGTTGTAGCCGTAAAAATACCCAATCTCCTACATCAAAACTTCTCTCGCTGCGATGTTGATCTGCCTGTTGTTTCATTCGATTTTGTGCCAAATTCAGGTTATCCTTTTAAGAGTTGGAGAACTTCTTGCTGATGCTCGATGTGATCTTCCACTGCTTGAACCTTCTAGTTTTCCCTTAAAGATGATGTGATGGATGGTGGATGATATCCATAAAGTGCCATAAATGGGATCATTTTTGCTGCAGTATGGAAGGAAGTGTTATACCACCATTCAGCGAGGTAACCACTTGACCCATTGTGTTTGTTTATCAGATACAAAACAACGAAGATATCCTTCCAAACATTTATTTACTATCTCAGTTTGACCATCAGATTGAGGATGATAAGATGAGCTATGAGCTAATTGAGTACGCAAACAAGAAAATAACTCCGTCCAAAAATTTCCAGTAAAAATGGGATCTATGTCGCTCATAATAACCCTTGGGCTTCCATGTAGCTTTTGAATTCTGTCCATAAATGTAGTAGCAACTGTACTTGCTTTAAATGGATGAGATAATGCACAAAAGTGTGCATACTTGGTAAGTCTATCAACTACCACCATGATGACATTCTTTCCTTCGGATTTAGGTAAACCTGTGATAAAATCCATTGAAATCTCCTCCCAACGTTGACTTGGAATGGATAAAGGTTGTAGAAGTCCCGGGGTCTTAATTGTTTCCACTTTATTCTGCTGGCAAACCAAACATTCAGCCACAAACTTTTGAATGTCAGATTTAAGGCCATCCCAAAAAAAATCTTTCTTCACCCTGTGGTAAGTTTTTAAAAATCCTGAGTGTCCTCCTAAAGGAGAAGTGTGCAATTCCAGAAGAATATTTTGTTTTAGTTGGGAATCCTTACAAAGATATAAGCGATCTTTGTACCATAAGGAATCATTTTTCCAACTAAATGTATCGGATGTACTAGGATCTTGCTGCAACTTTTGAATGAGTGTCCATACATCTTTGTCCTTCTTCCATTCATCTCTTGCTTCGGTTATCCAATGTGGTTGGATAATAGAAATGGCACAAAGCAATGCTTCCACCTCTTCATTCTTTCTTGAGAGTGCATCTGCAACAACATTAAGCTTTCCCTTTTTGTAGATTATTTCAAAGTCATAACCCAACATCTTTGTGACCCATTTTTGCTGCTCTTCTGAAGATAGTCTTTGTTCCAAAAAGTGTTTCAGACTATCATGATCAGTTTTTACCTTGAAGTGTCTTCCCAGTAGGTAAGTTCTCCATTTCTTTAGTGCATGCAGTATTGCTAACATTTCCTTCTCATAAATAGGTTTCTGTAAATACTTTCCTTTGATTGGACGACTTTCAAAAGCAATGGGTCTTCCTTCCTGCATTAAAACTGCACCAATTCCATTTCCTGAGGCATCACATTCCACAATAAAGGTTTTTGTGAAGTCTAGCGTAGCTAGGACCGGTGCTAGGCACATTGCTTCTTTAAGATGTTCAAAGGCCTTAGTTGCTTCAGGAGTCCATGAAAATGCATCTTTCTTCAATAATGTTGTTAGAGGTGCTGCTATTCTCCCATAATTCTTAACAAACTTGCGATAATACCATGTTAAGTCGAGAAATCCTTGCAATTGCTTTATGGTCGTGGGGACTTTCCATTCCTTAATGGCTTTAATTTTGTTAGGGTCTACTTTAACACCCTCGTGAGATACAATATGACCCAGATATTCCACCTCTTGTACTCCGAAGAAAAATTTGGATTTTTTTGCATATAATTGTTTCTCCTGCAATAGTTTGAGCACCCTGTCAACATGTTCAACATGATCCTTCCAAGACCTGTTGTAGATTAGTATATCATCAAAAAATACTATCACAAATTTTCTAAGGAAGGGTTTGAAAATGGAATTCATCAACCCTTGAAATGTAGAAGGTGCATTGGTAAGGCCAAAAGGCATGACCAAAAATTCATAATGACCCTCATGAGTTCGAAATGTTGTTTTCATAATATCTTCGATCTTCATTCTAATTTGATGATATCCTGAATGAAGATCCAACTTGGTAAAATAAATTGCTCCATGTAATTCATCCAATAATTCATCAATCACAGGAATGGGAAATTTATCTTTAATGGTGAGCTTATTGAGTTCCCTATAATCTGGACACATTCGCCATGATCCATCCTTCTTGTGTACCAATACTACAGGAGCAGAGAAAGAACTTTGACTAGGTTGAATTATACCCGCCTCTAACATTTCTGCAATCATACGTTCAATTTCACTCTTTTGGACGTAAGGATATCTATAAGGCCTGATGTTTGGAGGAATACTTCCTGGAATCAAATGAATAGCATGATCATGATCACGAATAGGTGGGAGTCCTTTGGGAGTTTCAAACACCTTGGAATGATTGTCCAAGACTTGTTGGAGATGTGCAGAAATAGATGATTTTGATGTTGGAACTTCTAGTGAGCATAATTGTGCAATTACGCCTCGTTGTTCTTTCTTTAGAAGCTTTGTCATGCCATTAGAGCTTATTATCCTTCCTGGCTTCCCTTCAATACCCCGTAATTCGACTTCCTTTCCTTCTGAAAAGAATTTCAAGAAAAGTTCTTGAAAATTGAAAGCTACCGTCCCCAAAGATTGTAACCATTGTACTCCTAGTACAACATCAGCACCTCCCATAGGAATGGAAAGCATTGGACTAGTCAACACATATTCCCCCATGGTTAAATTGATATTATGGCATTTTCCAGAACAATTTATAGTTCCTCCATTTGCAACCATCACTTGACATTCTGGTGCTGGGTATAAGAAACAATTTAATTCCTTGGCTACCTTACAATGAATAAAATTATGGGTGCTACCTGAATCAATCAACACTATTACCTTTTTCTTCTTGATTTGTCCTTTTATCTTGAGGGTTTGAGGATTGGTAATTCCTGCCAGTGCATTACACGATATGGTCGGATTCATTTCTTCCTCTTCTGGGGCTAGTTCCTGGTGTATATCCTCTTCTTGTTCATTTTCTTCTTCCTCTTCACAATCTATGTAAAATAATTTCTTCTTAGCACACTTATGACCTTTAGTGTATTTGCTATCACAACTATAGAAAAGCCCTTTTGCTCTTTTTTCTTCCAATTGTTGTGGTGTCAACCTTGTAGGTTGTGGAAATCTAGATGTAGCCACACTTCCTTCTTTATAGAATTGAGTAGTAGACTTCCTTGTTGCCATAATTTTACATTCAACTTTTCTTGCCAACCTGAATGCCTTCTCTAATGAATCAGGTTCCAGAACACGAACTTCATGTTGAATGTTATCATTTAAACTGCCTAAGAAGACGCCTTTCTTCAAAACTTCCCTGTCATTTTTTGTTGCTCTTTGCGAGAGCGAAATTTGTTGCACTTGCTCTTGTAATTTTGATATGTCATGTTGTCATTCTTCGTCTTCATGAGTCATAGTAGAGCTTTCCAAAGGCTTTTACTTGCTTTGAGGAGCTCGATATTGAAATTGTATTATCTCTGTTATTTCGGAACTTCAATATCTGAAATTCAGCACTGAAGTAGCCCTCTGAATTATATTTTGAATGCCATAGGTATGACCTGATTTGGATTCTCCAAGACAAAGTTGTGTCCAATCTCCCACAATGACCTAATTTTGGACTGGTTCAGTAGAGCGAACTTGTACGACTTGCCACGTGTCACTGTTTTGTTCTTTGTCTCTGAAATTGATATCCAAGAAACTACAGGCCGTGTACTTGCGACAACTTTTGACAGCACTCCAATCCAATCTCTAGAGAGAGAGTTATTGAAATTTTCCCACGATCACCTCTTTGAGATGAAATTCAGGAGCCTGAAAAGGCACTACCTTCCACAGATCATATCTCCAAAAATATTGCGAACCAAGATCTGAAATTTTTTGACGAATTTCCTCAGGATTTCAGCTTCGTACCATACAAATTTTAGATTCTGAACCTTCGTAGAAAATTTTTTATAGCGAAAATGCCACGATGACCTGTTTAGGAGCTTGAAAAAATACCTAACTTCCACAGATCATATCTCCGAAAATATTGCGAACCAAGATCTGAAATTTTTAGAAAACCTTCCTCAAGCTTTCAGCTTCACACCCTAAAAATTTCAGCTTCTGAAGCTTCGTAGAAAAAAATTATAGCGAAAATGCCACGATGACCTGTTTGGAGCAGCGAAACCCTAGAATCCCAAAGCTCTGATACCAAATGTTGTGTAACCAGCTCCAAGAAGAGAAGAAAAGAGATATTCACGCCTTAGAAATAAGCCACTTCGAGGGGGCAACCTCCAATACATTACATGAATGAACAATTCTT
>CM076577.1:721511938-721679514 GCA_034641835.2 Pinus albicaulis | reverse complement strand
GTATTTATTGAATATATTTTAGTCATATGATACAACTATCCCATTGTTGAGTAACCAACTCCAAAAATAGAAGAAAAGAGATATCAACGCCTTAGAAATAAGCCACTTCGAGGGGGCAACCTCCAATACATTACATAAATGAACAATTCTTGGATGATACAATTTACAAAACCTCCTTTCTATATATAGGAGTCCATGTGGCCATAATATAATCCTAGTGGGCCACAATGTAATCCTAGCCGACCTAACAATAATGATTTAGGGTCACAATAATAACAAAATGGGGTTTACAAGGGTACAATAATAACAATAAGGGGGTTACACTAATAACAATAAGGGACTATACTAGTAATATAGGGACCTAACATGCCCCTCTCCTTCAAAAAAGTGTTGTCCTCAATGCTTGAGTAGCTCTGGGTGCTTCTGTATAAAATTCTCATCCTCCCATGTAGAATCTTCAGTGGGTAAGTTCTTCCACTTGATGAGATACTCCGAAATTGATCGATTCCGTAGTTGTCGAGTTCTTGTTTCCATGACCGCTTCTGGTTCCAATATGATTTTTCCTTCCTCATCAAGTTCTGGCAATATTGTTTGAACTGGAAGATTTTCTCCTATAACCTTGTTTAAGCATGAAACATGGAAAACTGGATGTACTCGCGAAGAAGCAGGAAGCTCCAATTTGTATGCCATAGTACCAATCTTTTGCAACACCTTGTAAGGACCATAGTACCTTGGTGATAATTTATTATCCTTCTTAGCTTGCTTGAGGGACATTTGTTTGTATGGTTGTAGCCGTAAAAATACCCAATCTCCTACATCAAAACTTCTCTCGCTACGATGTTGATCTGCCTGTTGTTTCATTCGATTTTGTGCCAAATTTAGGTTATCCTTTAAGAGTTGGAGAACTTCTTGCTGATGCTCGATGTGATCTTCCACTGCTTGAACCTTCGAATTTTCCCTTAAAGATGATGTGATGGATGGTGGATGATATCCATAAAGTGCCATAAATGGGGTCATTTTTGCTGCAGTATGGAAGGAAGTGTTATACCACCATTCACCGAGAGGTAACCACTTGACCCATTGTGTTTGTTTATCAGATACAAAACAACGAAGATATCCTTCCAAACATTTATTTACTATCTCAGTTTGACCATCAGATTGAGGATGATAAGATGAGCTATGAGCTAATTGAGTACCCAAACAAGAAAATAACTCCGTCCAAAAATTTCCATTAAAAATGGGATCTCTGTCAGTCACAATAACCCTTGGGCTTCCATGTAGCTTTTGAATTCTGTCCATAAATGTAGTAGCAACTGTACTTGCTTTAAATGGATGAGATAATGCACAAAAGTGTGCATACTTGGTAAGCCTATCAACTACCACCATGATGACACTCTTTCCTTCGGACTTAGGTAAACCCGTGATAAAATCCATTGAAATCTCCTCCCAACGTTGACTTGGAATGGATAAAGGTTGTAGAAGTCCTGGGGTCTTAATTGTTTCCACTTTATTCTGCTGGCAAACCAAACATCCCGCCACAAACTTTTGAATATCAGATTTAAGGCCATCCCAAAAAAATTCTTTCTTCACCCTGTGGTAAGTTTTTAAAAATCCTGAGTGTCCTCCTAAAGGAGAAGTGTGCAATTCCAGAAGAATCTTTGTTTTAGTTGGGAATTCTTACAAAGATATAAGCGATCTTTGTACCATAAGGAATCATTTTTCCAACTAAATGTATCAGATGTACTAGGATCTTGCTGCAACTTTTGAATGAGTGTCCATACATCTTGTCCTTCTTCCATTCATCTCTTGCTTCAGTTATCCAATCTGGTTGGATAATAGAAATGGCACAAAGCAATGCTTCCACCTCTTCATTCTTTCTTGAGAGTGCATCCGCAACAACATTAAGCTTTCCTTTTTTGTAGATTATTTCAAAGTCATAACCCAACATCTTTGTGACCCATTTTTGCTGCTCTTCTGATGATAGTCTTTGTTCCAAAAAGTGTTTAAGACTATCATGATCAGCTTTTACCTTGAAGTGTCTTCCCATTAGGTAAGTTCGCCATTTCTTTAGTGCATGCAGTATTGCTAACATTTCCTTCTCATAAATAGGTTTCTGTAAATACTTTCCTTTGATTGGACGACTTTCAAAAGCAATGGCTCTTCCTTCCTGCATTAAAACTACACCAATTCCATTTCTTGAGGCATCACATTCCACAATAAAGGTTTTTGTGAAGTCTGGCGTAGCTAAGACCGGTGCTAGGCACATTGCCTCTTTAAGATGTTCAAAGGCCTTAGTTGCTTCAGGAGTCCATGAAAATGCATCTTTCTTCAATAATGTTGTTAGAGGTGCCGTTATTCTCCCATAATTCTTAACAAACTTGCGATAATACCCTGTTAACCCGAGAAATCCTCGCAACTTCTTTATGGTTGTGGGGACTTTCCATTCCTTAATGGCTTTAATTTTGTTAGGGTCTACTTTAACACCCTCGTGAGATACGATATGACCCAGATATTCCACCTCTTGTACTCCAAAGAAACATTTGGATTTTTTTGCATATAATTGTTTCTCCTGCAATAGTTTGAGCACCCTGTCAACATGTTCAACATGATCCTTCCAAGACCTGCTGTAGATTAGTATATCATCAAAAAATACGAGCACAAATTTTCTAAGGAAGGGTTTGAAAATGGAATTCATCAACCCTTGAAATGTAGAAGGTGCATTGGTAAGGCCAAAAGGCATGACCAAAAATTCATAATGACCTCATGAGTTCGAAATGTTGTTTTTGGAATATCTTCAGTCTTCATTCTAATTTGATGATATCCTGAACGAAGATCCAACTTGGTAAAATAAATTGCTCCATGTAATTCATCCAATAATTCATCAATCACAGGAATGGGAAATTTGTCTTTAATGGTGAGCTTATTGAGCTCCCTATAATCCCGACACATTCGCCATGATCCATCCTTCTTGTGTACCAATACTACAGGAGCAGAGAAAGAACTTTGACTAGGTTGAATTATACCCGCCTCTAACATTTCTGCAATCATACATTCAATTTCACTCTTTTGGAAGTAAGGATATCTATAAGGCCCGATGTTTGGAGGAACACTTCCTGGAATCAAATGAATAGCATGATCATGATCACGAATAGGTGGGAGTCCTTTGGGAGTTTCAAACACCTTGGAATGATTGTCCAAGACTTGTTGGAGATCTGCAGAAATAGATGATTTTGATGTTGGAACTTCTAGTGAGCATAATTGCGCAATTACGCCTCGTTGTTCTTTCTTTAGAAGCTTTGTCATGCCATTAGAGCTTATTATCCTTCCTGGCTTCCCTTCAATACCCCGTAATTCGACTTCCTTTCCTTCTGAAAAGAATTTCAAGAAAAGTTCTTGAAAATTAAAAGCTAACGTCCCCAAAGATTGTAACCATTGTACTCCTAGTACAACATCAGCACCTCCCATAGGAATGGAAAGCATTGGACTAGTCAATACATATTCCCCCATGGTTAGCTTGATATTATGGCATTTTCCACAGCAATTTATAGTTCCTCCATTTGCAACCATCACTTGACATTCTGGTGCTGGGTATAGGAAACAATTTAATTCCTTGGCTACCTTACAATGAATAAAATTATGGGTGCTACCTAAATCAATCAACACTATTAACTTTTTCTTCTTGATTTGTCTTTCTATCTTGAGAGTTTAAGGAGTGGTAATTCCTGCCAGTGCATTACACGATATGGTCGGATTCATTTTTTCCTCTTCTAGGGCTGGGTCCTGGTGTATATCCTCTTTTTGTTCATTTTCTTCTTCCTCTTCACAATCTATGTAAAATAATTTCTTCTCAGCACACTTATGACCTTTAGTGTATTTGCTATCACAACTGTAGCAAAGCCCTTTTTTCTCTTTTTTCTTCCAATTGTTGTGGTGTCAACCTTGTAGGTTGTGGAAATCTAGGCGTAGCAACACTTCCTTCTTTATAGAATTGAGTGGTAGGCTTCCTTGTCGCCATAATTTTACATTCAACTTTTCTTGCCAACCCGAATGCCTTCTCCAATGAATCAGGTTCCAAAACGCGAACTTCATGTTGGATGTTATCCTTTAAAGTGCCTATGAAGAGATCAATCCTGTGTTCCTCTGGAATATCAGTTACCCTTATATTCAATTTTTGGAAGTCCTCAATGTGCTGCCCCACTAAACCCTTTGTTTGAGATTTATCAATTGGCTAAAGAAGGTGTTGCTCTTTGTATCCTCATAATGTGCTATCATTTCCTCCGTAAAAATTGACCAAGTGACAATTTTTTTACGGGAGCAAAGCCATCGATACCATACAAATGTATTTTGCTCTAAATGTAAAGTTGCAATGCGTACCTTTTGTGTGTTTTGCACATTATGGAGATAAAAATATTGCTCCATCTGTAGTATCCATGTTACAGGATCCTTTCCATCAAACTTCCTCATATCCATTTTTGGAATATGGTGTTCTTCCCGCCAACATTAGAGTTTATGAAATCACGATTAACATTTATTTTGTTCTCATCATGAGGTTCTTCTACTATCTTTTCACCATTAGGAAACCTTTCTTGTATCAACTTTGTCAAACCTTCGATGTCTGCTTTGAGATCATTCTTCATGTTTTCCATGTTGTCTTTCATGTCATCCATCTTAGCTTCCATGCCAGCTTCCATGCCATCCATCTTAGCTTCCACACCATCCATCTTAGCTTCCATGCCTTTCTTCAAACCGTCCATCTTCACTTCCACGCCTTTTTTCAAAACTTCCATTTCATTTTTTGTTGCTCTTTGCGAGAGTGAAATTTGTTGCACTTGCTCTTGTAATTTTGATAGATCATGTTGCAATTCTTCATCTTCATGAGTCATAGTAGAGCCTTCTGAAGGCTTAATGGGTGTTGAATTATTTTTACAGGGCATCTTTTAGAACCCAATACTGCTATATATTCTACAATATGCCCTTGGAATCAATTCAAATTGATTCTTCAAAGAAGACTTATGCAATTTGGAAAGAAAAAAAAATGTATACACCTTTTTCTTGCTTTTGAGGAGCTCGATATTGAAATTGGATAATCTCTATGATTTCAGCACTTAAATATTTGAATTTTAGTATCAATTTAGCCTTATAAATTATCTTTAGAATGCCACAGGTATGAACTGATTTGGATTCTCCAAGACAAAGTTGTGTCCAATCTCCCACAATGACCTAATTTTGGACTGGTTTAATAGAGAAAACTTGTACGACTTGCCACGTGTTACGGTTTCATCCTGTCTCTGAAATTGATAGCCAAGAAACTACAGTCCTTTTAATTGCAACCACTTTTTACGGCACTCCAATCTGATGCCCAAAGAGAGAGTTATTGAACTTTTCCCACAATCACCTCTTTGAGATGAAATTCAGGAGCCTGAAAAAGCACTACCTTCCACAGATCATATCTCCAAAAATATTGCGATCCAAGCTCTGAAATTTTTTGACAAATTTCCTCAGGATTTTAGCTTCACACCATATGAATTGAAGATTTTGAACCTTCGTAGAAAAAACGTTATAGCGCAAATTCCACGATGACCTGTTTAGGAGCCTGAAAAAATACCTAACTTCCACAGATGATATCTCCAAAAATATTGTGAACCAAGCTCTGAAATGTTTAGAAACTATTCCTCAGGATTTCGGCTTCGCACCCTAAAAAATTTTGCTTCTGAAACTTCGTAGAAAAAAAGTTATAGCGAAAATTCTATGATGACCTGTTTGGAGCAGCGAAACCCTAGAATCCAAACCTCTAATACCAAATGTTGAGTAACCAACTCCAAAAATAGAAGAAAAGAGATATCTACACCTTAGAAATAATCCACTTCGAGGGGGAAACCTCCAATACATTACATAAATGAACAATTCTTGGATGATACAATTTACAAAACCTCCTTTCTATATATAGGAGTCCATGTGGCCATAACATAATCCTAGTGGGCCACAGTGTAATCCTAGCCGACCTAACAATAATAATTTAGGGGTACAATAATAACAAAATGGGGGTTACAAGGGTACAATAATAACAATAAGGGGGTTACATTAATAAAAATAAGGGACTATACTAGTAATATAGGGACCTAACATCGTGGTAATTTGAATAGTTTGCAAGAGACAGGAATCTCAAATTGTTGTTGACTGGGCTAATGAAAGTTTTATAAGTAGAATGTGTGGCTTTAATCCCTGATGTCTCAAATTTGGCCGCGCATTCAGGAGCTAGAATGGTCATCCTTCACCCACATTTATCATGAGCTCAATCAACTAGAAGATAAGCTCTCCGAGGAGCCATTCAATTAGTGCCCAGTTGATGAATTATCAGCAAGATCAAGGTTGTGGCACACCCAAAAAAAGGCAACTCGCAAAATTTAAGCTAACAACAACCCCTAGTCATGAAGCTGACAACTTGTCTCCCTCAAGGACCACTGCCTTCTCCTTCATCAGGATAGACTTGCTCAACAACTCACTCAACTACATCATCTCTATACCGCCAACAATATGTTTATGTGATTGTGCCCATAACATTTTACAAATAATCTAACATTTCATAGGTGAATGTCATATGCCAATTTACTATTTCAAAACAAAAGTTTCATAACTTGTACCTAATGAGCCTTCTAAATTGAATATTTTTTTGAATGGTGTTTTTTTACTAATTTTTATCATTCAATGATTTCTTATATGTCAAGATTCTTCTCTATTTCATGCCTTAGAGTGTTTCCTTTGCAACATTTGGTGCAATTGCTAGTTTAAATTTTTTCACATATTTAAAAAATAAACAATTTTGGTTCATGGAATGTAACTCAATTGACAATCACCTTCTTATGAAGTATTATGTTAAAACATGAGATTCAAAGTTCGAATCCCCTTGAATGGCCAACCAAAAAATAATATTTTTTATCTATTTATTTATTATATTTTTAGAATGTGGTTTTAATGAAAAAAGAAAAAACATAATGTAAAAGAAATAAATATCATGACATGATCGGATTTCATGTGGTTTGAATATCCATTTTTAAAAATAAAAAATATAATTATCCACTATCCACTCATGGATATTTCAATGCAAACTTCCGAATGCTAATGATTTTGCTAATGATTTTGTCTTAATTGCTAACTATCTTAAATGGGTTTCGTCTTAATTGTCATTGTCTTAAATATAAAGTTTTGTGTTAAATATTTTTGTCTCAAAGTGCTTTTGTCTTAAATAAAAAAATTTGTCTTAAAATATTTTTGTCTCAAATTCCTTTTGTCTTAAAATATTTTTGTCTCAAACTGATTTTGTCTTAAATATAAAGTTTTGTCTTAAAATATTTTTGTCTCAAACTATTTTCATCTTAAATATAAAGTTTTGTCTTAAAATACGTTTGTCTTAAAATACTGTCTTAATTTTTTTTGGTCTCAAATTGTTTTTGTATTAAATATTTTTGTCTCAAATAGCTTTTGTCTTGAATATAAAGTTTTGTCTCAAACTATTTTGGTCTTACACTATTTTTGTCTTAAATTTTATCTTTAAGACAATTCAATTGATATTAAATTTTAATATAAAATAACTAAAATAAAAAATGACTTTTTACGACAAAAGATTTCTTTTGTCTTAAAAAAATGTCTTAAAACACCCTACATGTAGTAGTGAAAAAATACACATTTTTTTTACACTCTAAAATAAATTTGCAATAAAAGAAATTTGATCCATCTTAGCTCATATTAGATCAGTGCTTTAGATGGATTTATGCTCATTCATAATATTCACTACAAACTTTTGTTTGTACTTCTTAATCAAATCTAATGAAAAATTCATAGAAGGTTCACCACATATATGATTTAGAGGCAAAATTACATCATTTGTTTTATTTTAATTTTAAAGATGATGAAAATAAAAGTTTTTGAAAAAGTACAAGATGTATTTATATTTAAAAAAAAAGTTTAAAGTTCTTTTTATTACATATATGTTTTAATTTTAAAATTTAATTAATTTTTTTTTTTAAATCACAAATTTATTAAATTATATATATATATATATATATATATATATATATATATATATATATATATATATGATTATTTATTAAATTATTTGTATTTTTTTGAAGGCTTTTTATTTTTCAAGTGAAGGTGGATGAAGATGGGTTGATTTTTTTTTTGTTTTTTGAATTGAGGGCTTAGATTGATTCTTAAGGGGGTATGCTCAATATATGGATGGTTTGAATTCTTATCAATTGTTTTAGTGTGTTATAAAATTTGTTAGGTTGCATTAACCTTTTTATAAATTTTAAAAATTATTTTCATGCTACATGGCTCCTTAATTGTCAATTTAGTAGGGATTGAGATTATTCCAATTCTAATAAGTTCCTCCATGATAAGTTCCTCATTATTATTTATTATATTCGTTTATATATAAGAATTTTATTTAGCAAAATGAGCCATTACTTTTAATAAATTTTAAAAATTAAATTCTTGTCATGTAGCTTGCAATTTCCTAGGGATTTGAGATTATTCCCATTCTAATAAGTTACTCCATGTTAAGTTCCTCATTCTTATTTATAACATTCATTTAGATATAAGAAAATTTTATTTAGCAAAATGGACCATTACTTTTAACAAATTTTAAAAATTTGATAATTTTAATGGGAAATTTCCTAGGGATTTAAGATTATTCTCATTCTAATAAGTTCCCCTGTGATAAGTTTCTCATTATTATTTAGAAAATTTTATTTAGCAAAATGGGCCATTACTTTTAATAAATTTAAAAATTAGATTTGTGCCATGTGGTTCCCCGACCACCAATTTGCTAGGGATTTGAGATTATTCCAATTCTAATAAGTTTCTCCATGATAAGTTCCTCATTATTATTTATAACACTCATTTATATATAAACAAATTTTATTTATAAAAATGGGCCATTACTTTTAACAAGTTAAAAAAAAATAGATTTATGTCACATGGCTCTGGCAATTTCCTAGGGATTTGAGATTATTCCAATTCTAATAAGTTCTTCTATGATAAGTTCGTCATTATTGTTTATAACATTCATTGATATATAAACAAATTTTATTTAGTAGAATGGTCAATTTTACAATAAGATGTGTAATCCCTTTTTTCTCTCAAGTTAAAGTTGACCCATAATAACTTTCTTATACATAGTTAATCAGATAAATATGTACATTAGTAAAACATTCTTAACGTTGCAATAGCTTTTTTTAATTATATTTATAAAACATTTAGCTATATCAACCATATTAAAAATAGTAGTTATAATAATAATTATTTGTTTTTCAGATTTATTTTCAATTCTGTTCAATTTGTATATTTTATTTTAATTCTTAATAATATAATATTCTAAATTTATAAATATTTATCAAACTATATAATTTTTATAACTAAATTAATTAAATAACATTTTATTATTTTGAAATAAACAACACCTTTAAAAAAATTATCTGAAAACTTTTAAAAACAAAAAACTATCGAGATACTCGATTGACAAAAATTATAATACAACCAACTACTCAAGCCTCCATCCATGAGATACAGGATTGACAATATGCAGATTCCTGTGCTCCATAAGAGCGATGCAAGCGACAGCAAAAAGGCTAAAAGAGAGCTATTCAAACAATATACTAAAACACAAAGTTATTATATTATATTAACTCTAGATAACACATTTTACGTTTTGGCCCATACCAGTTGTCATTGAATACATTTTGGCCGACAACAGTTATTGAAAAACATGGAAAAGAAAATAGACTTCCTACTTTTTCCTTTACACCTCCACATGTTAGATAGAGTGTAGCAAGGCTATCAAAACAGGCACACAGGGAACTTTTATAGACACACAGAGAACGTAGTACAACAGTTGTCCTTGGACGAAGCAGAGGACTTGTTTGTTGAATATCCAACTAAATGCACACCTTCGTCCTTGTTTTGCCCTTGCTTGAGCTCGCTCTTCTACCTTTCTGATACGAGGTGCCAACTTGCACACATAATCCTGAGCCTTCCTTCCCTTTCCAGAAAGGCCACCAATTTTCTTCACATTCCATCTCTCTACCAAGAATTCCAAGATGTCAGCATAGTCTCTTGCTGTGTAAACTCCTAGTCTCTGAGCAACAGAAGAAAAGTGGTCAAACAGATTATCATCCTGCCCATCATACATCAAATGTGCAGGCATTATAACATTTTTCCGCATCAAATCTTCAAAAGCTAGCATTGTGGTGTCACCATCAATCTCAAACAACTTTTCAACAATCTTTGTGTATGCAGTCTCATGGCGCTTCTCATCTGCAGCAATAGTTCCACATATTTGGGCCAATTTCAGGTCACCATATCCTTTAGCAAATCTTGCAGTGTTACCATGTGATATGAATGTTGCTCTTTCTTGGAAGGAAGTGTAGATGAATCCAAGATAGGGATTATTTTCTGTACCTGGATACTGAACAGTCAAAAAAAGCTCAAGTCAGAAAATTCTCATTCAAAAACTAAAATACCCTGCAGAAAGCTTCCAGCATGCAAAATGTCCAGTAAACAAATAGAGTGGAATCCCACATCTTGTTGATGCCAAAAATAAACTTAATAAAATACTTTGACAAAATGCTTGCAACGTTGAGACACTGTACCATTCCAACCCCCATAAGATACTGAATGGTTTTTTCAATCTGTCTCATGTTGACTCGGCCAGACAAGTAGATATATTTATGAAGAAGATCACCATGTCTATTCTCCTCAGCTGTCCACATACGTGTCCATGTTGCCCAGGAAGTGAGACTGGCACCAGTTTCATCTCTTACACCATCATATGAGTTAACCTGTCTGATAAGTAGGCAATGCTTCTTCAGTAATCATGTTTCCCACTAGACAAACTAAATAATCATCGGGCAATTCATGGGACCGCTCCCGCATGTCTATAATTTGGTCAATGAAGCCCTCAGAAGAAGGATCAGGCAAAAAATCTTGTGGCTGCCACGACTTTTCAACAGGCTTTAAATGAATCAGTATATTTTTCTCTGCCCACTCCTCCAGAGATTTAAGGATCTCAACCTTCTCAGGTGGCATGGAATGGGCCACCTGTTCGCGAGCTTCATGCGGCTGGAGATGGATTCTGATCTTTTCAACTTTCCTGAAAGATAACATCAGAAGTTTATGAGAATCAAATGCATATTTAGGCAAGTAATTGCAGGTGCCCTGCAAAATAACAAATGAAGTCTTGGAAGTTAAAATAGGGATCACTGAGAGGCAAAATCTACTTATGACTACATAACCAAACATGTGATTAACAGGGGATCTGCACTTTAATTCATGGAAATTCTGAAATTCCAGAAGCTAATTTGCTAATAAGTTATAATTGCTAGCAAAGTGAAATGGCTACAAGGACACTGGCAATGTAAGTGAAAAGGCAGGAAGGAAATTATAATTTGGCATAATGTTTAGTATAACACTGGATATAAAGATTCTGGCAATCGATCGTCTTAAAACAAGCATGTAATCTCTATAAAACAAGCATGTAAACCCCAGAACATTCCCCATGGCTCGTTGGTAAAGCCACGGTTCAACGAGCGAATCCCATCAAGTCCTTCCTAATTTAATTTTGAGGTCAAAACCCTTGTATAAGATTGTTTTGTTTGTGGGACAAAGAATTTAGCTTGTTCAAGACCGAATAACGGAATCCCATCAATTCCTTCCTAATTTTAGGTCACTTAATAAATAATTTTTTGTTTGTGGATAAAAAATTTCGCTATGCATAATAATTTGACTATTAAAATTGGATATACATTTTGTCGAGAAATATGATAAGTTTAAATAATAATAATAATTTCATTTAATATCAAGATAAATGATGTATAAAACCTCTTTGTATAATAAGAGATTTACATTTAAATTTAATTATTAATATTTATAAATATATATACTCTAGCACTTTAAATTTGATTAAATCAAAAAATTCCAAACATATACAAATAAACCTATGAAACAAATAAAAATAACACCAGAATTAACCATTTAAATACACTTCCCAAAATAAATAAATAAATCCAAACCATAAAACGTTTCAATAACAGTACAAACAAACAAATGGTAAAACCCAAAAAATACCATTTAAATACAATTCTGGAAAAGAAAAGAAAAAAACCAATTAATTACAATTCCCAAAATAGAAAAATCCCACACAATAAAACGTTTCCAAAAATAGAAAAATCCGAAACAATAAAACTTCTCTGTAACACAATTTTACATTAAAGACAACCTTGGGGTCATGGAAACCTTGTGCGATCTGGCCAAATTAGAGCGCAGGGCCGAAGAACGAGGCTTGGCGCCGTGGAAGAATGGCGAAGGCGCAGAGAATGCAACATAAACAGCAGACGCCATGTCTTCTTAGGGTGAGAGGAGAAAAATGGGTTTCACCTCGTAATAGCAAAGGAAGCGGAAATATAGACAAAAGAGAAACTCCAGTAGCAGTTGGAAATATAGACAAATGAGAAACTCCAGAATTACTTATATACAATTGTTGGTCTATCAAATCCAAGGCCAACAGGTAGAAAATTTGAAGAGTAGGTCTATCTTTTATATTGGAGGATTAAATTTATTTAACATTTTTGTATGGACCAGTTAAAATCAAATCCCAGGTTGGCAGGTGTGTGTTGCTTAGAAATCAAATCTTGGGAGATAAGTCTATATTTTCTATTGAATGGTTAAATTTATTGAGCTCTTCTATGTGGCCAGTTGGAATAGATTGTTATATATATATATATATATATATATATTCAATTTTGAAGTCATAGTCCAGTTAGAGATCAAATTACAAATAATTTAATATTTTATATATAAATTAATTATTTTTAAAATTTTTATTTTCAATAAATATATATATATATATATATATATATATATATATATTCAATTTTGAAGTCATAGTCCAGTTGGATATCAAATTACAAATAATTTAATATTTTAAAAATAAATTAATTATTTTTAAATTTTTTATTTTCAATATATATATATATATATATATATATATATATATATATTCAATTTTGAAGTCATAGTCCAGTTAGATATCAAATTACAAATAATTTAATATTTTATATATAAATTAATTATTTTTAAAAATATTATTTTCAACATATATATATATATATATATATGGAATTGTTCTTCTGTGATCCATAGATAGTGACTAAAATCTTTCGGAGAAATTCACATCAAAATAGATTAGGTCGACGCGTTTCGAACCAGCCAGTGTGGTTTATCATCTATGGTTGATCATGATGATGAACCACATTGACTGGTTCAAAACACGTCGACCTAATCTATTTTGATGTGATTTTCTCCGAAAGATTTTAGTCACTATATATATATATATATATATATATATATATATATATATATATATATAATTTTGAAGTCATAGTCCAGTTAAATATCAAATTACAAATAATTTAATATTTTATATATAAATTAATTACTTTTAAAAATTTTATTTTCAAAATATAATTTTTTAATCATAAGAATTAAATACAATTTCAATTAGTAAATAGATATAAAAACAATAAGTTGGCATATTATTATAAAATATTCATTTAAATGTATTATTCATAATAGTGAACCTTACATATTTAAATACAACGATAGAGACCATTTATACTTGTACATGTTTAGTAAATTTTGTTTTAATTTATTTTGGGCAAAATTCTTTGGTGTTGATAAAGATAAAATCATCAAAGTGTGGATCATTTTTAGAGGAAGTAAGGAAATTATTTCTTAGGGAAAGGACATTTATGTGATTAAGGAAATTATTAATTTTTAATAGAAATTCTATTTTTAATATGATTAAAAAATATATAAATTATAAAATAGAAAAGATTAATTAAAATGTTATAATTATATTATGTGATTAAGGAAATCATTAATTATTAATAGAGAATCTATATTTAATTAAAAAAAATTATAAATTATAAGATAGAAAAGTTCAATTAAAATGTTACAACTATATTATGTGATTGAGGAAATTATTAATTATTAATTGAGAATCTATATTTAATATGATTAAAAAGATTATAAATGATAAGATAGAAAAGTTCAATTAAAATGTTACATTTATATAAAAATTAAATTATAAAAAATCACTTGTTAAAAAATAGAAATAATATATATAATATTATTAAATAAATTGTTCGTAAACAAGCGAAAAAATATAAATATTTTATTTAAATTAAAATTAACAAAATTAAAATTTTCTTATATGACTCGCTCAAACATGGTTGTGGGGGTGATTTAAATTTCTCTCTGGGAAGGTTTGAGGTGTGGTGTCAGAATGCTAGGGCTGACCCACTTGCTGATTTTTTCTTAAAAATACTGAGAGATGGAAACCTCGTTGATTCTAATCTAATTAAGGTCACCCCTTCCTCGAGGAACAAACAAATGGGTGAGGCATAGGTCGCAAAGATGTTGGATCGTTTCCTTCTTAGTGATGATTTTTCCAATCAAGTTGTTGGCTTCCATTATTGGGTGGGCACTGGGCGGGAATCCAACCACAACCCTATTCTCCTGGAGTTGGTGGGCCCGAAAAATGAGTCAGGTTCTCCTTTTAAGTTCAATGATGGGTCGCTGAAAGAGGAGGATTACCAAAAGTTGGTTGTTGATACATGGAGGCCTATTCCTGATATTGATGGTGGTTCATATGGCTAGGCCATTGTCAATAATATGAAAAAAATTAAGAAGGCTACTATTAATTTGGCTAAAGAAAAGGAAAAAAAGACTCCAAAGCTCTTAGGGATATTGATGAGACTCTTGAACAGATGAACATTCATGGTGATGAGGGTTATCTGGATGAAGCTTCGAGAGTTAGATTAAAGGACTTGGAACTCAGGAGAAGGAAAATCCTTCGTGACAAGGAAGAACAATGAGGGTTAAAAAGTCATGCTATATGGCTAAATGTAGGAGATGAAAACACAAAAATTTTCCAAAATTCTGCCAAGGGATGAAGGAACTCAAATACCATATGGGAGCTTAAACATCCCGACGGAGGGATGGCTAAATATTTTCAAGAACTCTCTAATTTGGGGAAAATACACTTCAAGAATATTTTGAGGAACCGAGGAGGGGTCTCAATTGGGGAAATTATTCAAGTGGCCCAACTCTTTCCTCGATATGCAGATGTGGAGGAAAATAATCATATTTTGGCCCCTCTGGAGAAAAAAGAGGTTGAGTTTATCTTGAAAGCTATGAAAAAAGATAAAAGTCTGGGACCTGATGGGTGGACGGTGGAATTATTTCAACATGTTTTTTATCTGATGGGGGAATGTATTACAACTGTTGTGGAGCAATCTCAATCAATGGGGCTCATCCATGGTGCCCTTAAAATGACCTTCCCGGCTCTCATTATGATTGTTAATATTGACCTATTAAAGGCATATGATCGTATTAGTTGTCTCTATTCAAGGATCTTTCTAACTCATCTAGGTTTCAAAATTGAGTTCATCAATTCGATTATGAGTTATATTTCTAATGTATTGTTTTTTGTTCTTGTTAATGGGGTTGCGTCCCCCTTTTTTCAAAATAAGATAGGGTTGAGACAAGGGTGCCCCCTTTCCCCTCTGTTGTTCATTCTGGTCACAAAGGGTTTAAGTCAATTACTTCATCACACTAGGAGAGCTGGGGATTTTAGTGGCATTGAAGTGGCTACTAATCTTTACATATCTCACCTCTTATTTGTGGATGAAATTCTCTTGTCTAGTAATGTGAATCAGATGTAAATTCAAAAATTGAAAAATATTCCAGATCCTTTTATGAAAGCAATGAGGATGGCTATCAACAATAAGAAGTCAAATATTACCCATGATGGCATCTCAGAGGCTAAGCTAGCTTGGAGCTACAACCTTCTTCCTTTCTGTTGAAATTTGCAACAAGAAACAGTGAAATTGGAATCCAGAAACAACATGATAGCACACACACTAGAATGGGACCGCAGGTCATGTAATGATGGGTCCTACCGATACATTAGTGTGCAAGCCAATATATTTAACAAATTGAAAATGTGTCTAATTTAATTATCCCTTAATTAAATTGGACAATAAATTGTGATCATATCTCATAAACACTTGTAATAGTTAACTGAGTGTGATAGACTCAGTTAGTTGATGAATTTTGAGTTAAGGGTAGTTGGTAAGGCATGCAGAGTGATTCTATTATTTTTTGAGTTGAAGTTGCAGTTAGTGTATTAGTTTAATGCATGAGAAATCAATTAACTCATTTAAGTGAGGTAAAGTCAGTCTAACTAGTTGTAACTGATCGTTTAACTAGTGAGAGGTCAAGTGAATTCAATCAAATTTAATTCACATGCAGTGATCTGTCAAGTGACTGATGATTTACTATTAATAGTTGCATGCATGTCATTTCTGATGAAGACCGAGTTGAGAGAGAGGTTAAAGGGAAGTTGACTATAAGTTGTATTTTTAGCAAACTGCCCAGATGCAGTTAAAACACCATAGGATTGCCCTTGATAGTTGCGCAGTCAAGGAAGGCTAAAATTCTTAAGGAATATGGACTGCATTCCTCATGAATTGCGTAAGCAAGGCAGGCTGGGAAGAGACTGAAACTTTGCTAAGTACTAGACTGATTTTCTCTGAATCAGTGTGAGACAGTCAAGAGAGTGCAACAGATTCTTGTGAGCAAGAATAAATTGTATTGTTTCATGTTTACTTGGTTGATTATACAATAGAGATAGAAGGGTTTTGAGCTACAAGCTTTCCCCAGAAAAAATATTTGTGTTGTGGATTGATTTGCTTCTTTCTTTTACTTCGTGTAATTGTGCAATCGTGTTTAATTTCCACAGAATTAATTATAGAAGGATTCAGTATCTTTCTCTAGTATATTTCATGATCAGATGGAATCCATTAGAATACATATTGTTTGTATAATTTCTACATGGTATCAGAGTGCCAAAAATCATAATAGTGGAGAAGAAGTTGAGTTTTTTTTGAACAATATGCAAACTTGCAAATACTTTCATTGGTGCGACAAGCAGATCAATATGGCTTTCAATGGCTTAATATTGGAATATTCACTTGAGGGCAGTTCTAATTATATTTCATGGAAGACAGAATGGAGGAATTTCTGGAGGAAAATGGGTTTAAAGAATTCATTGATAATGATATTCGCAAGTCCACAACAACAGACATTGCTCTTCTTGATGCTTGGCAAAAAAAGGTAGCAAGGGAGAGTAGGATCTTAATAGAGGGGGTCGAGATCACATTGTCTCGAGTCTCCATGGAAAGGCAACTCCATATGCAATGTGGAAGGCCTTGACTGATATGTTTCACAACAGTGATGCCCAAAGGAAGTTGGTGCTAAAGGACAAGCTCGGAAACATCAAGAAGGAGGAGGGTGAGATGATAGAAACATACTTTTTCAAGTTCACTCAATGTCGAGATGAGCTTGGAAGTGTTGGTGTGATCATAGCAGATGATGATTTGGTGAGCCTAGCACCTCTAGGCCTTCCCAAGATCTGGCATAGTTACCAGGACTCTTTCAATGGGAGGGAGAAGGTACAATATTGGGAACGAATTTGGTCAGATTTGGTATAAGAAGCATTCAGGCAGAATACTAGGGATGGATCCTCATCTAAGACTGATGACGAGGAAGGTAGTGCCTTGGTCAATAAGTAAAATAAGGTGAAGGGAGTGAAATCCCAAGGTGAAGTGGGCAAGAAAGACTTGTCCAAGATCAGATCCTTTCACTATCACGACCATGGGCACTATGCTACAAATTATCCACAAAAGAAAAACAAGAAGGAGCCTGCAGTTGCAGTAGGTGAAGCATTATCTTCAAAGTTCGAGCTTTATTTTACTCTCATTGCATGCATGGCCAACATTGTAATGGGATACATATGGTATCTAGACAGCGATGCCTCGTTCCATATGATAGGGAATAGAGAACTCTTCAGTGACTTGGAGGAGAAGGACCTCCAGCAAAGCATAGATTTTGGAGATGACGAGAGGTATAGTTCAACCGACATAGGTACAGTTACCTTTCAGAGGGATAATGGCTCCAATCTCAGACTAGCAGACGTTTTTCATGTTTGAGGCCTAAGGAATAATCTTGTCTCTGTACTGGTATTGGAAGACCATGGTTATGAAGTGATGTTTAGAAAAGGAATGGTTTTCCTTAAACACATAGCCACGAGATAGGTGAAGAAAATTGGTTCCAGAGTGAAGAACCTGTATGCTCTCGAGGTTGAGGATGCATGCAAAGCTTTGAGGAGAAAAGAGGAGAAATTATCTCTCAACATGCAGCCTCAGAAGTAGTCTCAGAATGTTGTGGAGTAGCCACAATTGGAGAAGCAGAGACTAGACTGAGTGGAAGATTCCACTCAAGAAGAGACCTCCAGGAGGGGGAAATTTCGAGCCGGAAGGGCAGAGGGAGTACATGCAACTATAGCTCCAGGTGTGAGGTGGAGCGATGTGCAGAATTAACCCTAAGAAAAAATTTGGGCAGGATTCATTGAGATGGTGTGTCTCATGGATCGAACCTGGCTACGAGGAGCCCATAATACAGTAGTAGCAAGAAGGATCGGTTAGATTAATGTAGTCAGATGTTAGGAAGACAGAAATTAGAGTGATAGGTGTCAGATATTGGAGCACAGATCAGAGTCGGAAACATAGTAGAGTGCATGTATGCAGATGTCAATAGCGCAGAGAGTCTAGTAGACATGTGCGGCAGCTAACAGTAGTCAGAAGACTCCGATGATAGATGCATTATACTAATTCATTTTTTTGGAGGCTATTCAGTTTCAGAAGTGTTGCATGCAGGAGCTGCATGTGTGAATAACACTAGAGAAGTGTTGCATGCAAGGGTTTCAAGTGTGAACAACACTAGAGAAGTGTTGCATGCAAGAAAATTCCAAAGGTAACATATCGAGGCAGATTGATTCCTTTCTTGTTGAGAGGGATTGTTTAAATTTACAACAAGAAACAATGAAATTGGCATCTAGAAACAACATGACAGCACACACACTAGCGTGGGACCACATGTCATGTGGTGATGGGTCCTAGCGATACATTACCGTGCAAGCCAATTTATTTAATAAATTAGAAATGTGTCTAATTTAATTATCCCTTAATTAAATTAGACAATAAATTGTAATCTTATATCATAAACACTTCTAATAGTTAACTGAGTGTGATAGACTCAATTAGATCATGAATTTTGTGTTCAGGATGGTTGGTGAGGCATACAGAGTGAGTCTATTAGTTTTTTAGTTGAATTTTCAGTTAGTATATTAGTTTAATGCATGAGAAATCAGTTAACTGAATTTAGTGAGTTAAAGTCAGTCTAACTAGTTGTAACTGATTGTTGAACTAGTGAGAGGTCGAGTGAATTAAATGAGACTTAATTCACATTCAGTGGTTTGTCAAGTGACTGATAATTTACTATTAATAGTTGCATGCATGTTAGTTTTGATGAAGACCCAGTTGAGACAAAGGTTAAAGGGAAGTTGACTATCAGTTGTATTTTTTAGCAAACTGTCCAGATGTAGTTAAAACACCACAGGATTTCCCATGATACTTGCACGGTCAAGGAAGGCTGAAATTCCTAAGGAATATGAATTTCATTTCTCATGAATTGCGTAAGAAATAAAAGCTGAGTAGAGGCTGAAAACTGGCTAAGTGTTGGTCGATTTTGTCTAGATCAGTGTGAGATAGTCATGAGAGTGCAACAGATTCTTGTGAGCAAGAATTCATTGTATTGTTTCATGATTCCTTTGTTCATTATACAATAGAGATAGAGGGGTGATGAGTAGCAAGATTTCCCCAGGAAAAATATCTATGTTGTGGATTGATTTGCTTCTATCTTTTACTTGGTGTGATTGTTCGATCGTGTTTAATTTCCACATAATTAATTGTAGAAGGATTCAATATCTTTCTCTAGGATATTTCATGTTCAGATTGAATCCATTGGAATACATATTTTTTGTATAATTTATACACTTTCAACTAGATCATGTTGGGATCAAGCATCAAATATTTGGGGTACTATCTTAAGCCAAACTCCTATCGTAAGAAAGGCTGGTATTGGTTAGTAACAAAAATTGAAAAAAAGATTAATGTTTGGAGTCACATGTGGTTGCCTGGGGTAGGGAGAACTGTCCTTATAAAAAAAGTCTTAATGGAAAACCCAGTCTACTAGATTTCCCTAGCCTGGGTCCCTATAGGAATTATTAATAAAAATAAAAGTATCTGCAATAATTTCTTATGGTCTAGGAAGGAGGATAAGAAGACTCTTTTGTGGGTGGCCTGGGACAAAATTGCAAAACCTAAGGAGTGGGGTTGTTTGGGTATTAAACAACTCAAGAATTTTTCTATGTCTTTTTTGGAGAAATTGGTTTGGTGAATCTTAACAACAAAAAATCTCTTGACTGTTGTGGTAAAAATAAAATATATTTACCATATTCCATTGGATGATTGGATTATACTACTATTAAAAGACACTCACAAGGTCTCCATGATTTGGAAAGCTACCTTGCTAGCTCTAAGTCTGATGGAGAAAGGTTTGGCTTGGAGAATTGGTAACGATGTGTAGTGCATGATAGGTTTGGACCCATGGGTGGGGTGCAACAACAAATACATTCTATCTGAGGGGATCATGGAGACTGTTGGTCATAGGGAGATCTACACTCTCAATCATATTGATAAGTCAGAAGGTACTACTATATGTGCACAAGTTTTTCTATCTGTAGAGGACCTAAGACTTGACCTTCATTGGGAGCAGGAATGGTAGGGATATATACAGGAACTCGGCCGATATAGAGTGCACCTAAAATATTTTCTAGAGTCTCTCTACTAGGTACATTCAAAATCGGGTGTTTACTTTCCTAAAGAAGGATATGCTTACATAATGAAAACTAATGAAAGAGGGGGTCGTGAATGGTGGTTTAAGTCTATGTGGAAAATTGAAGATCCTGCAAAAAATGTACTCTTTTTCTAGTGCATTATAATGAGGAAGATTCCTACATGGGATGTCCTTCAAAGGAGGTTTTTGAACAAGTTAGGATGGTGATGCTTATGCAAAAACGAAGAGGAAATAATTGAACACCTTTTCCTCTGATGTATTTTCTCTAAAAAAGTATGGGAATATACACTAATTCTCTGTGACATAAAGTTTGTATGGAGAGTTGACCATTATAGAAAGGCATGGAAAGAATAGTGGGAAAATTGTAAAGACCAAGACTACAGATGCCTGCCCCTGATAATTTCATGGGGAACTTGGCTGGCTAGAAATAGACGAATTTTTATGGATGTTTCCTCTTCTCCCTCTTTAGTGGCAGTATAATGTGAAACTATTTTATCCTTCATCCCCACTTCTATCTCCTAGAAAACTCCAAGGAAAGTTAGGATTGAAGAGATTGATTTTGAGATTCCGTGGGCTTATTTTGACGATGCAGTTGACAACCAAGGAGCATGTGGGGTTGGTATGATTATTCATAAAAATCAAAATGTCTCAATGGTCACCTCAGTGGGCCTTGGAGAAGGCACAATTTTATTTTTTTAAATTCAAAGACTCAAACTGCTTATTTTCAAGCTTATTCAACTAGGCATTGATTTGGTTAAAATTTTTGGGGACTCCTTGAATGTGATAAATTGGTTTAACAACACTCAGACATGTCACTTTTTTTTTTTTAATTCCAATTCTTGAAGATATTCAGGCTCTCAAAATACATTTTATATTTATTTTTGTATGTCATTTTTACAGGGAATGAAATGGGGCCGCTGACCATCCATTTAAAGACAGTATTTGACAAATTCCGGGCACATGGAAAATAGAGGGGAAGACCGGTTAGGTTGTCCATGTGTTATACACCAAACTGTATTGACTTGTTGTTTCTTTCCACTTTCCAGGATTATTAATTTTACTCCAACAATATTATATATCCTAGATATTTTGTACATACATCACTTTTTTGGAGTCGATGTAAATATTTTTTCTTTTGTTTCCTTTCTACTATTAATATGACATGGATAATATTGCTACACTATGTTTTTATTCGGGTTGTTTTCCATTAAGGGAGGCTTGGTTTATTTTCTTTTTTGATGTGACTCTAGAGTGTTTCTGTAGTATGGAAGTCATGTTCTCTAGCATGGATTATCTTTTTTGGTCTCACTAAGGCTTGATTATACACTGTATATTTTGTTGCTTCACAGTCTTTGGGTTTCTGTCTTTTGTCCTAATCTAGAGAGATTTCTCAGCAGGCCCCTCTTTATAGTGGGTGTTGAACTCTTAAGGAATGTAGCAGCATATACGATGTAACTTTTTTTTATATTTATAAAAATTTCAATTTTTTTCTTGGGAAAAAAAAAACAAATATAAAATTTTAAAATTTTATATACAATGGAGACTTAAATTTAAACCAACAATTATTAAGATCTCAATAATGTTTTCTTTCTTTGGTTTCCATACTTACAAGCAACAATAACATGATTAAAACATGCCATTTTTTCTATTTCAATAATGTTTTGTTTCTTTGGTTTCCATACTTACAAGCAACAATTACATGATTAAAACATGTAATTAATTTTTTGTAGTTGTAATATGTTGTAATTATGTTGGTAATGGTGGGTAAAGAAATTGACAAATCAAATAGAAAATAAGGAGTTCAGTTTCTCGTATTATGTGAACCCAAGTTAATGTTCCATGGCTCTTCTCCATTCCTAAGAAATGTTATTTGAAATGGTTCCCATTGCACTAGAGCTTATTTATAATATTGTGTAATAAGTGGTGAAAACTTTGCCAACTAAAAGTGCCATATAAGAATTTTTTTTAATTAAAAATGTCATCTAAAACCTAAGTCATTGCGCCAAGAGACACTCTACAACCCAATATGGGGTTGTTAACTAAAATTTTCATTTAAGAAATTTTGTTAATTAAAAAATTAATCTAAAACCTATGCTTTGAACTAAGAGACACTTTACCGCCTGATATGGGGTAGATGTCAAGAGTAAATGTTTAAAATTTAACTTTTAACCAATTTAATGTAATTTCAATGTCAACCCTAATTAAAAATCGATATAGAGGTAGATGTGTTGTCATAAATGTTTAACATTTAACATTTATATGTTGGCTCAATTAAAAAATAACCAGCGTGTGCTGGATAAATATAGGGTTAATATGGATCTACGTAGGAACCATCTTTCTCTCTATCTCTCTCTCTCTCTCTCTCTCTCTCTTCCCTCCAACTCTACTCTCTTTCTCACCCTATCTCCATATCTCCCTCATCACTCTCTCTCTCTCTCTCTTTCTCTCTCTCTCCACCTTTCTCTCTTCATGTGTTTCTTTTTCCCTCCCTCTCTCTTCCCATATAGCTCCATCTCTCCTTCTTTCTCTCAAGTCCTCTCCCTTTTCCTTCCTCTCTCCCCATTTCTCTCCCACCTCCCTCTATCTCTCTTTTGCATCACTCTCTCTATTTTCCCTTCAAATCTATCACAATATCCCTTCCTATCTCCTTCTCTCTCTCCCATTCTCTCCCTCCTCCATCTTCGTGTCACCATTGCTCTCTTTTCCTTCTCTCCCTTTCTCTCTCCTATGATTATCTCTCTCTTCCCTCCTCTCCTCTCTCTTCATATCTCTCATGTCACTCCCTCTCTCTCTCCACCTCTATATTTGTATGTCTTTGTTCTTCCCTCTCTCCCTCTCTCTCTGCCTTTCTCTCCCACCTCCCTATGTCTCTCCACCCATCTCTCTCTCTCTCTACAGCCCCTCCATCTCTATGTATCCCTCTCTCTCTCTTTCCTCCCCTTCTCTCTATCTTTCCTCCTATCCTCTCTCCCTCTCTCTCCATCTCTCCCTTGTCACTCCCTCTCTCTCTACCTCTATCTATTTATTTACTTTTTCTTCCCTCTCTCTCTCTCCCCCCTAATTCCATCTCTCTCTCTCTCTCTCTCTCCCCCTCCCTCTCTCTTATCCATCCCATCCTCTCTCTCCGCATTCCTCTATCTCCCTCTCTCTTACACTTCACTCTATCTCTCTCATCCCCGTCACTCTCTCTCTTTCTCCATTCTCTAGATGTGTCACTGTCTCCTCCACTCTCTCCTTCACTCTCTCCTTATCTCTCCCTACCCTCTCTTTCCCCTCCATCCAAATGATGGAGAATTTTGACTTTATGTAATCAATGTTATATGTAATGTCTAAATTATTTCAGATTTTATTTTTTTAAATTGTGAAATGAGTTATGTTTTTTGGCATGTGGTATTGATAATCCAGGGTATTGTAGTAAAACCTATTTACAAGTTAAGACTATCCATGTTAAAGTGGTATTGGATATCTATGGTTAAGAACCTTGTTATATTGTAAGTTTATGGTAAGTATTAAGTTTTTATGTGCTTATTAATTAAATTTAAATATGGTTTATCCAATCATTATTACTACCCACAAAGGCAGCACTCTAACAATCTATTTGTTAGTTTAGCATTGAACAATGGAAACTATAATGTTAAACTTTGAAAAATAAATATTTGGACCATCAATTGAAGGACTTATTGCAGCCTTTGCACAACATAATATCATGTGGATAACTGCAATACATATTTTATTCCATAATTAATGGATATGGTTGAAATATTCATGCATGGTTTTTATATATTTGTGTATTATTTTTTTTATTCCTAAAATTTGCAAGAAAACTATCCAAAAATAAAATACCTAAAATAACTTATACTCAAGTAATTAACATATATCCCATCAATTACTTCCCACCATAATTTAAACAAGTCTTTGCATAAAAAATGGATAGGAATGAGAGTTAAAAAATTGTTTAAGTAAATAGCATATACCATCAATTACTTCCCTCCGTTATTTAAACAAGTCTTTGCATAAAAAATGGATAGGAATAAGAGTTAAAAAATATACTTACATTAGTTACTCCCCATCATTATTTATTTTTTCATCACCATTAATGTAGAAGTAAAATTGTAAATGTGTAGAATTACTAGTGGTTACTACCCACCAAAATTTATGCAAGTTCTTCTGCTTGAGCAAACAATTTACTTATCCATTTCACATTGCAATGTATCAGTTACTACTAATGAAACACTATAAGATGATTTTTATATCCACAATTATTGATTTAACTTTCACCAGTGTCACTTATAATTATTTATGCAATTTTTCTCAAAGAATAATTTCTAATTTTAGTTGGAAAGTCTACACATTTACAATTTTACTTCTACATAAGTGCTAAAGAAAAAATAAACAATGGTGGGAAGTAACTCATGAAAGTATATTTTTGAAAACATGAATAATGGTGGGAAGTAACTCATGCACGTATATTTTTGACATCTTATTCCGATCCATTTTTTTATTCAAATACATGCTTAAATTATGGTGGGAATTAATTGATGGAATTTATTTTATTTACTTGAGTATGAGTTATTTTCAAATATTTTATTTTTGGAAGATTTTCTGGCCAAGATATATTTTTGAAAACATGAATAATGGTGGGAAGTAACTCATGCAAGTATATTTTTGACATCTTATTCCGATCCATTTTTTTATTCAAATACATGCTTAAACTATGGTGGGAATTAATTGATGGAAGTTATTTTATTTACTTGAGTGTAAGTTATTTTCAAATATTTTATTTTTGGAAGATTTTCCGGCCAAGATTAAGAATACAAAATTCATGCATGAATATTGGAGCCATTTCCATAAATTATGTAAGCTAGTTATCCACATAGCATTATATTGTGCAAATTCTACAATAATAGCTTCAAGTTATGGTCTAATAAAATGCCTTAAAATTATTTTTCTTAATAATACTGATTTTTTTTTTCAAAGTTAAACATTATAATTTGCATTAGTCAATTCTAAACTAATAATGATCAACAAATTGATACTAAGAGTCTTGCCTTGGCAGTGAATAATAATTATTCCTTAACCATATTTAAATTTAATAATAAGCTCATAAAACCTTAATAACTAAAATAAAATTATTAAAATTTAAAATATTTTAGGCATTAGATGTAGCATTTATTAAGTAGAGTGAAAATTCTTCATCATATATATGGAGGGAGGGAGAGGGAGGGAAAAGGAGAGAGAGAGAGAGAGAGAGAGAGACAGAGAGAGGAAAAGGGGGAGAGAGCTAGTGAAAAAGCTAGAGGGAAAACAGAGAGAGAGAGTGTGTGATGAATATGGGAGAGAGGGAGGGAGATGCAATTGAGAGGTAGATAGAGGAAATAAGAGAGAGAGGAAGTGAGGGAGAGGAGAGAGGGAGGGGGGGAGAGGAAGTGAGGGAGGGGAGAGAGGGAGAGAGAGAGTGATGGATATGGGAGAGAGGAAGGAAGGTGTAATTGAGAGGTAGAGAGAGGAATGAAGATATAGAGGAAGTGAGGGAGAGGAGAGTAGGAGGGAGGGAGAGGAAGTGAGAGAAACAAAGTTGGACGGGGAGAGAGATGGGGGTAGAAAAAATACATAGAGAGAGAGACAGAGTGAAAAGGAAGAGATGGAGAGAGAGGGAGAGAGGATAGGAGGGAAGAGAGAGAGAGAGGAGGGGTGAAAGGGAGGGAGAGAAAAATAAAAGAGAAGGGTGGACATAGAGATGGAGAGAGAGGGAGAGAGGATAGGAGGGAAGAGAGAGAGAGAGGAGGGGTGAAAGGGAGGGAGAGAAAAATGAAAGAGAAGGGTGGACATAGAGATGGAGGGGGGGGAGGAGGGGGGGTGAGATGGAGGGGGGTGTGAGAGAGAAGGACATAGGCAGGTAAATAGAGAAAACGATTGAGGGTAGAGAGAAAGGAAGAGAGAGAGAGAGGACTTGAGAGGGAGAGAGATATGGAGGGAGTAGAGAAGGAGGGAAGATAGAGATAGAGGGAGGGATGGATCCACTGTAGATATGGTATGTGTATATAAAAACTTTCCTAGATCCATTTTTACCCTATATCTATCAAGCACAAAGAGGGATTCACAATCTTGAAATTTGAAAAAAAATTAACAATAAGAAATAAATGATAAAATAAATATTTATTTTATATCATTATTAAAAAAATAATTTTCAAACATTTGATTGGACCAAAATATGAAGGCCTTATTGCAACCTTTAGACAATATAATGTCTCATGGATAACCGTTACATATATTATGCCATAATTAATGGATATGGTTGCAATATTCATGCAAAAGTTTTAGATATTTGTGTAGTGATTTTTTATTCCTCATCTTTGAAAAAGAATCATTCAAAAATAAAATACTTGAAAATAACTTATAGTCAAGTAAATAATATATCTACCATAAATTACTTCCCACCATAATTTAAGCAAGTCTTTGCATAAAAAATGTATAGGAATAAGAGTTAAAAAATATAATTACATAGTCACTTCCCACTGTTATCAAGCCTGAGTGGCTTAAAAAAGTTTATTTATTTCTCCTATAAATATATCAATAGAACTTAAATAAATTTTTTGAATATTCGTATTAAATAATGTATTTCAGTATGTGTACCTTATTCAATTTATAATATAAATATTAATAATGATAAAATATAAATTTATACAATTTAAACAATGAAAAATTTCCACTATAGATTTATATTAATCACATATTTACCAAACACTAAAATGGATTAATTGATGTGTAAATATTTTTTAAAGTTTGAGATTTGATTCCTTTAGGCTCTTGGTAGATCCATGGCTTAAATGCGTATATATTGGTTCTAGAGCCTAGTGTAAATGTGATGTGTAACTATGTTTGTCCTTTCTAAAATAAAAATAAAATATTCTCTAAATATAATAAAATATTCAATGTGAGTTATGAATAAAGTATTTTAATATGAATTAATATAAAATGGCTCAATAGGTGTGTTATGTAATCTCTATAAAATTTCAAAATGCAATTTAAACAGTAAAAAATTATACATTATGTTTTGGACTAAAATAAGTTTGCAACAAAAGAAATTTGATCCCTCTCGGCTCATGTTAGATCTGTGCTTTTGATGGACCTTTCTACAATTCAGTATGATAGACATGTGTAAGTATGCCATGCTCTCAAAAAAAATAATTAAAATAATTTTGGATCATGTCGGCCAAACAAAAAAACAAAAATCAAATAACCATATAAATAAACAATTAAAAATCTATTAAAAAAACAATTAACTTAGTTTTTGATATTTAACTTTCTCTATTCACGTAATAAATACAATATTCGATGTCTATCTTAAATAATATAATTTTACAGAGATAAAATTAATTGAATAAACTATTTTAACATGAATTAATATGAAATGCCTCAATACATATCTTATGTAATCTTTATAACATTCGAAAATGCAATTTAAAGAGTAAAACTTTACAAATTGTTATTTGTAACATCCATCGACCCACAAATTTACCTTTTTCATTCCTAAAGTATTAATAATTTAATGGAGTTAGTTCTCATAAGGTAATCAAGGTTTGGTAAGATAAAACTACCAAAAAGTAACCATATTCTTTTACATAAAGACGATAATGAGATAGGAAAGAAGGTCAACTTTTTAATATTACAACCGGGAGATGCAAGCATTAGCAGGAGAGTCTTTTTCCATTATTGTGAATAGGGATTAGTTTCGTTGGACTCTGAAGAGCTTGGTATGTTTCAATTACATCCGTGGTGTTGCTAATAACATTGCAGGTTGACAGATATCAGTAAAAATATAAGTAATGTTGTTTTTTTTTTTTTTTTGAAATATTGAATGGTACTTAACAGTTCATTTGATTATTTTCTTCAAATATTCTTTAAAAATAATATGAAAACATGAAATTATGTTCACATGAATTAATATATACTATGTTAGTTTGGTTCTGGGAAAGATTATGAATTTACATTGTGTAATTTACTGCAAAAATAATTTCTATGGTATTAGATTTTCTTGAAATATTACCTAAATTTAGGTGCATAATTTGATAAAATTCAAAGTTATTTCTTGAAATATTTCTTAAGGATTTGGGCATGAAGTGATAAGAATGCAAGGTTGTTAAAAATGGCATATGCATCTTGTACATATAAGAATAAAACTCATGCTAAATTTTTGGGAAATATTATGTGTTGGTATGAAAAAAGTGATAGATTTTTCATTAGAAGGAACATATATTAATAAGTTTTAAAATGATAATTATGGTGATAAAATACTTGAAGAAAAAAGAAGCGTTGCATAGAGGAAAATAATTGTTATGGTAAATAGCCCTCTTTTGAAAATATATTTTTTGGAAAATAATTGTTATGGTAAATAGCCTTGTTTTGAAAAAGAAACATAACTTTTATGCATAAGGGGATCAAGTAGAATATTAGCTTTCCTTTGGGAGAAACTACATGCTTTCCTTGGGAGAAGCTACATGTAGAAAGACAAAGAAACTAGGTTATATTGACTTCCTTTTGAGGAGGAATTATGTATTTGTTATGTATTTATTTACACGAAAAGAATAGTTAATGATGGTGTAATTCCAAGAAGGGAATATGTCTTACTTACATTAAATACATTAAAGAAGAGTTATTATGATAAGCTCTTCAATACACCAAGAATAGTGATTGTGTTATTTTTTACATACATTAAAGAAGAGCTATTATGATAAGCTATGGAATGCGCAAATAATAGCCATTGTGTTATAGAGATATATTCTTTGCATGGATAGAGGAAATATTGAGTTATAATGTTTCTTTAGGAAGAATTATTTGTGATTACTTTGTGCTATCATAAATATTATGTTAGTTCATTTGGAATAAGATCATGCATATGCATGAAATATTTGTATTAGCTTTCGTTGGAAAGAACGTAATATTTGTATGTGGGAAAAGATAGAATGTTGTGTTAGAGTAAATTGGAAAATATTTTTAGTATAATCTTTGAAGAATAAGATATGTATTTGTATAATTTATTACATTCATGTTACAAAAAATAAAACATGCATTTGCATGCTCTCTTTGTGTCGAGCAACATGTGTTTGCATGCTCTATTGTGTTAAGCATTCCTTTTTGGAAGACACTTTTGGAATCTATATGCATTTGCATGCATGGGAACAACATTTGTTATGTTAGATTTCCTTTCATGCACCAAAATTAATAGCTTAAGGGTTAGTTATTTTGATTAAATTTATGTAAATCACATGCACAAAGATCGTAACTTATGTTTTAGTTTTTATTAAAGAAATGCTTGGGAGATGTAGCTATTGTCTTGCAGAAATGTGTTCTTATGTGAGGGAAACATTAGTTAATGTGATGACATATAACTAGCACATATACAGTATGTGTTGTTAAAGGAAGCATGTCAAGATATTTTACTTTCATGTCATGAATATACATGAGTAGATGGAGAAGCTTGTCTAGTATAGTTATGAAATGGTTGATTAATACTTTATGAATATTGACATCAATGTATGCTGAAGGAAACATTAGCACATAATGATGGTGACTTGTAAAAAGGAAATATTATGCTTAACATGGTGGTAGGTAAATGATTATGGTCCATGCAGATGAGTGCGAGCTGCAGGATGATCCAATGTACGATGGTGCATTATAGGTACATCCATGCCACCAAGATATGAAGATATGGGTAAATGCTATCATATTTATTGTAATGGATTTAAGCTTGATATTTGTATATTTCTTTGTAATATTTATAACAATGGTTAAGGTATGGTCTCCTTTATAAGCCATTAAGTGAGGGGTGAACACCCTCACGAGCGTTTAACAATAAAATTAAATATTTGCTGGTTTTCACCCTACAAGGTTTCTAGGGTATATTGGTGTTCAATGATGTGATTGATTAATGTGTCAAATTGATGATGTTGATTCATTTCTTGTTTTGATGTTTATAATGTCAAGTATGTGATGACTACATGAATAATGAAATGAATGCAAGGTTACATGATACAGTTTTATGTTAATGTACTAAAATATAGGTTGTTAATGGTTAAGAAAGTTACTATTAGTATACTAAGGTTACACTATGAACTGGTGAACATTCTATTTAGTGATGAGTAAGGAATATTTAATAGTGATTTGGATAGTTACTCGTGGGTAACTTGTATTAAAAAAAATTAACACCTTGCATTTCCATGTGAAGCTATTTGTGTATGTTATAAGTGGTATCAGAGCAAAAGGTTGCAACACTGGTGACTTTGGGATTTATTAAGTGAAAATAAATTAAGGTATGTTACCAATGGACATCAGTTAAGATATGATTCTAGAAATCTACCTATTGTTTTATATATGATTCTAGCAATCTACACAATGATTGATAGATGCAGTAGTTTAATTTTGACATGAGATGTGTGATTCATGTTTATAACTACATTGAAGAGTAATAAGTAATAAATTTTGCTGAAAAACGGGTTTCATAACATTGGAATCCTATTGAGGATAAAAGACAATAAAACCTTTGTTGTACTTATGAACAACTTGAGTACTCACTAGTGAAAGTGAGAAGACAATACAGCCCGTGTTTTACTTATGAACAACTTGAGTACTCACTAGTGAAAGTGAGAGTTGGCTATTAATATTTCGGTATATTACATATTACTCATACATTTAATGAACATAATTAAAGCTACCATGCACTACTTGAAAAAGATGAATATGTATAGTGATGGAGTGTGAAACCAATGCATGACTGCAAAAGATGGGGAAATTCCTTGAAGAGGATGATAGAGTGTTTTAACATGAAATTGAATGAACCCTTTCAGATGTTAAAAATGCGCAGTGGGTCAAGTAGTGAGACTTGACTATAATTAATAGTTGTCGAATGACTAGTTTTTTAATGAGTCGTGTCATGGATGCATTAAGATTATTAGTGGCATTGATTAGTTAGTGTTGTATGACTAACTAATAAAACCTATATGCATGAATGGGTTTTTTATTAAATATTATTTCAAGTTGTGAACAATTAGTGACTTCATGTGTCAGATTGTTGGTAACAATAAATTTTTGGAATAGGAAATGTTGGACTGTTACACATGGGACTGTTACCCTAATCGTTATTGACACATACACATTAATGAATATTTATATATACTTTTATGCATGGCAACATTGTATGCATGAAACTAAAATTATTGTAGAGAAGAATACTTGTTTAAATAATACATATTTATGGCCAGTGTTGTTGATGAGATTAAGAATGGGTAGCTTAATGGCAATAAGAAAACCTGTGAAAATAAAACATTGCAATATGAATTGCAACCATAAATGTTAAAGTATAATGTTATAATATGCATGATTGTATTATTTGGGAAATAATAATGTATAACACATATATGTTATTTATGTTCCCTGTTAATCTAGATTTCATTGGACTCATGTAGAGGGCCAAGTATGATGTATAATGTACATAAAGATTCTTTTTCTTTATGTATAATGTGCATATATTTCATTATGTAATTTACTATGGGAAATAATGTTAAAAGAGAAATTTAACATGCCAGATAGTTGTCAACAATTGTGAAAGGCTAGAAGGCCTTCGGTTGACGGTGGTTGCCTTCACAGAGGGGTTGATGGTGCTTAACTATCCATATTTCCTCTCCTTAGATATATATGATCTTAGTAAGGGAGAAGAGTTGGCCAAGATGGTGAAGAGGGGAAAACCTGAGGCAAATCTATTGATTTTGGATCCTGTTGAAGGAGGTCCAAAATTCCTCATAGATGGCATGTTGTTAGAGGAATAGGTATGATGTTGTCAAGAGGAATCCTGTACTGTATCTTGAGTGGTTATTGGAATTCTCGAGCTGGTTTGCAAGCGGAATTCCATATTGGACCTGGAATGGGTTTTTGTCAAATAACTGTCTCGATATGAAAATGACTCAATTTAACTATGGAAACCAACTCCCATGGGTTGGGAGGAGCATTTTGTTTACCACTGTGGTTCTCATAGCGGAATATTAAAATGAATTTTTATATGATTATGTAAATATCTTATGTAGATATTTAGAGGAAAGGAGCGTAGCACTTGGAAAGGAATTACAAAAGGTATAAGTTCCTTTTATTGTATTAATAATCTTTTGAATGTCTTAGCAGGGGCTAGGAAAATATGCACTTGGTGCATGATTGACCATTTGTATGATTATAGAGCTAGGTGCTCTCTGAGTAATTTTTGAAGTACTATGTGGATGTCTTTAGCAGGATAAAAGACAGTGTGCATGTGGTACAGTTATTTATAATTTTGATGACTATAGTATTGAAGCTCTCTAAGTACTTGTAGAAGTACTATGATTAAAAGGTCGCTTGACTTTGCGTAAACTATTGATAGCTAAATGTATTTCATTTCACTGAACATTTTGTGAATAATTTTATTATTATGGATTTGTTAGTCATACATTATAGGCTACTTTCCGTGGAGCGTTGATTGGTTGTTCAACCATTCTCAGAGTGTTTGTGTATAATTCATCATGACTTCCAAGAGTAATTGGTAAGAAAGAGTAAGTTGGTATAAAGATTTTGTTTTTCTTCTATGACTTTGAAAATTTTTCAAGTGATGGAAAGTAGAACTTGCAAATTTTTGCATCTATAAATTCTTATGTTTATTGATTAAACATTACTGTTTTTTCTTATTGGTATTTCTTAAAAATTAGATCCTCCATTTTGAAGGGGAAGGATCCCCTTTTGAATTATTTAGATTTCAATATCTTGATAAAGGTTAAAGTCTTAGTTATAGAAACACACCGAGGACGATGTTATGTTTAAGGGAGGGGGGGTATGTAACATCCCTGGTCCCACACATTTACCTCTTTATTTCTTAAAGTATTACTAATTTAATGGAGTTATTTTTGATAAGGTAGTTAGGTTTGGGTAAGGTGAAACTATCGAAGAGTAACCGTATTCTTTTACATAAAGATGATAATGAGGGAGGACAAAAGGTCAGCTTTTTGATATTACAACTGGGAGATGCAAGCACTATCAGGAGAGTCTTTCAGCGTTATTGTGAATAGGGATTAGTTTTATTGGATTCTAAAGAGCTTGATGCATTTCAATTACATCCATGGTGTAGCTAATAAGATTTTGAGTTGTCAGATCATGAGAAACCCAAGTTTCCAAGGACTCAAGTTGAGGCCTTGACCCACTACGAGAAATCCAAGTTTCCAATGTGAAGGCTGGAATATGCAGATGGAAGCTTATAAGTAAAAAGATAATATATATATATATATATATATATATATATATATATATATATATATATTTTTTAAATTTCCGTGAAATATTGAATGGTTCTTGTGTTAAGTATTATGATTTGATTTGATTATTTTATTCAAAATAGTTTCCATGTTTACGCGTTTATGTTGGTAAATGTGGGCAAAAGGTAAGAAGATAACCAAGGTTATTTAAAAATAATATGCAAACATGCAATTATGTTCACAAGAATTAATATATACTATGTTAGTTTCTTTCTAGGAAAGATTATAAATTTACATTGTGTAATTTCCTGCAAAAATAATATCTATGGTATTAGATTTTCTTGAAATATTACCTAAATTTTGGTCCATAAATTGATAAAAGTCAAAGTTATTTCTTGAAATTTTTCTTAAGGATTTGGGCATGAAGTGGTAAGAATGCAAGGTTGTTAAAAATCGCATATGCATATTGTGCATATAAAAACAAAACTCATGCTATATTTCTTGGAAAGATTATGTGTTGGTATGACAAAAGTGATAGGTTCTACATTAGAAAGAACATATATTAATAAGTTGTAAAATGATAATTATGGTGTTAAAATACTTGAAGAAAAAAGAAGCATTGCATAGAGGAAAATAATTGTTATGGTAAATAGCCCTCTTTTGGAAAAAATACTTTTTGCAAAATAAATGTTATGGTAAATAGCCCTCTTTTGGAGAAGATACTTTTTGGAAAAGAAACATAACTTTCATGCATAAGGGGATCAACTACAATATTATCTTTCCTTTGGGAGAAACTATGTGCTTTCCTTTGGCAGAAGCTACATGTAGAAAGACAAAGAAACTAGGTTATATTGAATTCCTTCTAAGGAGGAATTATGTATTTGTTTACGAGAAAAGAATAGTTAATGATGATGTAATTGAATGAACCCTTTCATATGTTAAAAATACACAATGGGTGAAGTAGTGAGACTTGACTATATTGAATAGTTGTCGAAAGACTAGTTTTTGAATGAGTTGTGTCATGGATGGATTTGTTAGGAGTAAAACAGCGAAAACAATAAAGAATTTACCCAGAGAAATAAACATAAAAGGTCAGCAACAAATAATTAACATAAACACAAATATTTAACCAGGAAAAACCCCAAACTCCGGGGAAAACCCATTCTAATGAAATTTCATTAGCCTTGGCCAAAACCCTGGCCAATCCAGCCAAGTGAGCCTTCACCACTCACCTCCAGGCCTACATTACAATGAAGTCTTCCCAGCCTTTTATAGGCTCCATTACATGCAATACCATAGGCTGAAAACTATGGGTGCACAAAACCATGTGCCCAAAAACCACCACTGTTTACCCTAGTCCACATTGACTCTACCCCGAGTCATGTTTACCTAACAATTCCCCCCTTAAACTTGACTTGGGGCTTCTTGACTAAATCCAGCCAAACCTGCTAAGTGAGACAACCCCGCTCACTCTAGTTCTTCCCCCCTCAAATTTTTACCCAGGGTAATTGTTAATTTGGCATCCCCCCTATCACTTAGGTCTAACCCAGACTTTACCAGTGATTACCCAGGGGTACGCATGCCATACCAGGTCTTACAGCAGTATGCCCATTTACATGTAATAAATTAACTCCATTATAATAATTTTTTTTTTGATTCATTGTTGTTGTTCTTTGTATGACCATTCTCTACATTCATACATGATGTCCTCTCCAAAGAGGACATCATAGTTGTACATCAATCTGCCCTCTACGCTTTTGCTGGTCCACTCTAATCTTCATTTTCATTTGATTGACACATTCTGTCAAACACTTTGCATGTAACCATAGTTTCTTACATAGACCAAGAACTGTAAGCAAAATTCACCAGTATCTTATGCCAAAACGATTTGAAAGTCAAGTCAATGTAACACGATTTGAAAGAGTCCATAGCATATCGATTTACGAAATGTAAAACACAAATCGATTTATAATAAGACAAAGTGACCTTAAAAAAATCTTCAAAATTGATTTCACTGGAATTTTAAAAAAGTCCATGGCATAAACTCAGTGCATCTTTCTGCTGCACCCTTCTCTATCAATGCACAGCAGCGTGGCTCCTCCACACGGACGGCAGGTCAGCATAGCTTGAATCACGTGATAATTCTGTCAGCCAAGATCAGAGACAAGGCACTGGTATTTCTTCATTCGGCTATGAAAACAATCTCCAGCACGTCGTGGACAGGGGCCAGCTTCAGCTTCACACCGAAATCCATAATATTTTGCGAGGGCTCAATAAAATTCCTACTGACATAGTGTGGCCTAATCAAACCCTGTTGGAAGGGCACCTTACATTTCCCGACATACCCAAAGGGCAGCCACCATGCGAGCGTCCGGCACAACAATCACAACATCACAGTCCATCAGTGCCTCCTCTGCCAATATCCGGCCTAACTTATACCATGACTCATACACAGACCTTCCAAAGACAACAGATCTGGGAATAAATGTGTTCAAAATCACAAGCATTCCTCTGTTTTGCGGCATCAAGCACATAGTGCTCATGCCATCTTTATCTACGACAATGATTTCACCATGGTTCACCTCGCGTTTGTATGTCACCTCAACGCGCACATCTCAGAGACAAAGACCACGGCCTTATTCTTGCGCCTCCCCATGACCAGGGGTCGAAACACATGCGGGTCGCGCACGGCCACCAGTTTATCCTCTATTATGAAAACCAGAGGAAAAAACACCCTGAATTGCATCAGGTTTAAGCAGCAGTGACATTATCTCCTCGGTGATCTTCAGGTGTTCCCTCACGCGCAGATCTAAATATTCAAACATCAGATCTGACATATTCATAAGCAAATCGAACCAGATTTTACGCAGACCGTCCTCTTCCTTTTGCATAATCATGTTCACACGCAAATTTATTCAGATCTAGATATAGATCTGACCCTTCACACATAGATCTACCCTTTTACGTATATATATGTGCAGGAGAAAATTTCACACAGTGACAGTAAACCATAGATATAGAAAAATCATTAAACTTGGCAGCTCTAGCAATTAATCGAAAAAAACATCACCAGCGCTCCACCTCCAGCACGCAAGTGAATACCACCAGCAGCGATCTACGCACCAGCAATCCACGCACGCTGCCAACACTACGCACCACGCACCAGCGATCCAACTACCATTACGCAGATCCACACATCAGCTGAACACGCAGTTCTGGAAACAATGACCTCCACCGCTGCGTCAGGCCTCCAACTTGGCTCCGATACCAATTGTTAGGAGTAAAACAGCGAAAAAAATAAATAATTTACCCAGAGAAATAAACATAAAAGGTCAGCAACAAATCATTAACATAAACACAAATATTTAACTGGGAAAAACCCCAAACTCCGGGGAAAACCCATCCTAATGAAATTTTATTAGCCTTGGCCAAAACCCTGGCCAATCCAGCCAAGTGAGCCTTCACCACTCACCTCCAGGCCTACATTACAATGAAGTCTTCCCAGCCTTTTATAGGCTCCATTACATGCAATACCATAGGCTGAAAACTGTGGGTGCACAAAACCATGTGCCCCAAAACCACCACTGTTTACCCTAGTCCACATTGACTCTACCCCGAGTCATGTTTACCTCACAATTCCCCCCTTAAACTTGACTTGGGGCTTCTTGACTAAATCCAACCAAACCTAGTAAGTGAGACAACCCCGCTCACTCTAGCTCTTCCCCCCTCAAATTTTTACCCAGGGTAATTGTTAATTTGGCATCCCCCCTATGTAGCAAAGAGAATCTAACTGCCTCATAAATCCTCTCACATCAAATTTAGGATGCATTAACTCTCTCCCAACAACTTGGAGCTAATCTAGGAACTAATTCCTAATTTTTGTCACCTACTGAGATTTTTCCTATTTTATTTAAAACAGAAAATCTCAACAAGATTAAGATTAATAGTGGCATTGATTAGTTAGTGTTGTGTGACCAACTAATAAAACCTATATGCATGAATGGGTTTTTTATTAAAGATAATTGCAAATTGTGAACAAGTAGTTACTTCATGTGTCAGACTGTTGCTAACAATACACTATTGGAATTGGAAATGTTGGGTTGTTACTCGTGGGACTATTACCCTAATCGTTATTGACACATAGACATTAAATAATATTTATATATAATTTTATGCATGACAACATTGTATGCATGAAATTAAAATTATTCTGGAAGAGAATACTTGTTTAAATAATACATATTTATGACTAGTGTTGTTGATGAGATTAAGCATGGGTAACTTAATGGCAACAAGAAAACCTGAGAAAATAAAACATTGCAATATGAATTGCAACCTTAAATGTTAATGTATAATGTTATAATGTGCATGGTTGTATTATTTGGGAAATAATAATGTATAACAAATTTATGTTATTCATGTTCACTATTAATCTAGATATCTTTGGACTCATGTGGAGGGCCAATATGATGTATGATGTACATAAAGTTTCCTTTTCTTTATGTATAATGTGCATATAGTTCATTATGTAATTTACTTAGGGAAATAATGTTAAAAGATAAATTTAACATGCCAGGCAGTTGTTCACAACTGTGAAAGGCTAGAAGGCCTTGGGTTGATGGTGGTTGCCTGCCCGGAGGGGTTGATGGAACTTACTTGCCTAGATTTCCTCTCCTTAGAGATATATGATATCAGTAAGGGAAAAGAGTTTGCCAAGATGGTGAAGAGGGGAAAAACTGAGGCAACTCTATTGATTTTGGAGCTTGTTATAGGAGGTCCAAAATTACTCATAGATGGGACGCTGTGAGAGGAATAGGCATGATGTTACCAAGAGGAATTCTATACTGGACTTTGAGTGTTCATTGGAATTCTCAAGCTAGTTTTCTACTGGAATTCCATACTAGACCTGGAATGGATTTTTGTCAAATAACTGTCTGGATGTGAAAATGACTCGATTTGGTTATGGAAACCAACTCCCATGGGTTGGGAGGAGCATTTTGTTTACCATTGTGGTTCTCATAGTGGAATCTTCAAATGAATTTTTATATGGTTATGTAAATATCTTATGTAGATATTGAGAGGAAAGGAGCCGAACGCTTGGAAATGAATTACATAAAGTATAAGTTCATTTTATTGTATTACTAATCTTTTGAATGTCTTAGTAGGGGCTAGGAAAATATGCACTTGGTGCATGATTGACTGTTTGCATGAATATAGAGCTAGGGGCTCTCTGATTACTTTTTGAAGTACTGCGTGGATATCTTTACCTGGAGCAAAGACAGTGTGCATGTCATACAATTATTTATAATTTTGATGACTAGAGTATTGGTGCTCTCTAAGTACTTTTAGAAGTACTATGATTAAAACCTCACTTGAGGTTGCGTAAATAGTTGATAGCTAAACGTATTTCATTTCACTAAAAAATTTTCGACTAATGTTATTATTATGGATTTGTTAGTCATACATTACAGGCTACTTTCCATGGAGTGTTAATGGATTGTTCAACCATTCTCAGAGTGTTTGTGTGTAACTCATCATGACTTCCAAGAGTAATTGGTAAGAAACGGTAAGTTGGTAATGGAGTTAGTTTTCATAAGTTAGTTAGGGTTAGGTAAGGCGAAAGAACCGAAGATTAACCGTATTATTTTACATAAAGACGATAATGAGGGAGGACAAAAGGTCGGTTTTTTGATATTACAAGCGGGAGATTCAAGCATTAGCAGGAGAGTTTTTCACCGTTATTGTGAACAAGGATTAGTTTTGTTGGACTTTGAAGAGCTTGTTGTGTTTCAACTACATCTGTGGTGTAGTTAATAAGATTGCAAGTTGACAGATCATGAGAAACCCAGGTTTCCAGGGACACAAGTTGAGGCCTCAAGCCACAATGATAAACCCAAGTTTCTAATGTGAAGGCTCGAATATAGAGATGAAAGCTTATGAGTAAAGAGATAAGTAATGTTTTTTTTATTTCTAAGAAATATTGAATGGTTCTTGTGTTAAGTATTACGAGTTGATTTGATTATTTTCTTCAGAATATTTTCCATGTTTATGTGTTTATGTGGGTAAATGTCAGTAAAATATAAGAAGATAAGCAATATTCTTTAAAAATAATATGCAAACATGCAATTATACGCACAAGAATTAATATATACTATGTTAGTTTCTTTCTGGGAAAGATTTTGAATTTACATTGTGTAATTTTGTGCAAAAATAATATCTATGGTATTAGATTTTCTTGAAATATTACCTAAATTCTGGTGCATAAATTGATAAAAGTCAAAGTTATTTCCTGAAAACTTTCTTAAGTATTTGGGCATTAAGTGGTGAGAATGCAAGGTTGTTAAAAATATCATATGCATGTTTTGCATATAAGAATAAAATTCATGCTATATTTCATGGAAATATTATGTGTTGGTATGAAAAAAGTGATAGATTTTGACGCAGAAAGAACATATATTAATAAGTTGTAAAATGATAATTATGGTGCTAAAATACTTAAAGGAAAAAGAATCATTGCATAGAGGAAAATAATTGTTATGGTAAATAGCCCTCTTTTGGAAAAGATACTTTATGGAAAATAATTGTTATGGTAAATAGCCCTCTTTTCGAAAAGATACTTTTTGGAAAATAATTGTTATGGTAAATAACCCTCTTTTCGAAAAGATACTTTTTTGAAAGAAACATAACTTGTATGCATATGGGGATCAACTAAAATATTAGCTTTCCTTTGGGATAAACTACATGATTTCCTTTGGGAGAAGCTACATGTAGAAAGACAAAGAAACTATGTTATATTGACTTCCTTTTGATGAGGAATTATGTATTTGTTTACAGGAAAAGAATAGTTAATGATCGTTTAATTCAAAGAAGGGAATATGTCTTACGTACATTAAAGAAGAGTTATTATGATAAGCTCTTGCATTCACCAAGAAGAGTGATTGTGTTATGTGTTACGTACATTAAAGAAGAGTTATTGTGATAAGCTCTTGCATGCACAAAGAATAGTGATTGTGTTATGTGTTACATACATTAAAGAATAACTATTATGGTAAGATATGGCATGCACAACTAATAGCCATTGTCTTATAGAGATATATTCATTCCATGGATTGAAGAAATATTGAGTTATAATGTTTCTTTAGGAAGAATTATTTGTGAGTAGTTTGTGCTATCATAACTATTATGTTAGTTTCATTTGGAATAAGATCATGCATATGAATGGAATATTTGTATTAGCTTTCATTGGAAAGAATATACATATTTGTATTTGGGAAAATATAGCATGTTGTGTTAGACTACATTGGAAAAGATTGTTAGTATAATCTTTGAAAAAGAAGACACGTATTTGTATGATTTATTACATTAGTATCACAGAAAATAAAACATGCATTTCCATGCTCTCTTGTGTTAAGAAACATGCGTTTGCATGCTCCCTTGTGTTAAGTATTCCTTTGGGAAGACTCTTTTGGAAGCTATGTGCTCTAGTCTGTTAAGAATTCCTTTGGGAAGACTCTTCTAGAATGTATATGCATTTGCATGCATGGGAACAAAATGTTTTATGTTAGCTTTCCTTTCATGCACCAAAAATAATAGTTTAAGGGTTAGTTATTTTGATTAAATTTATGTAAAAGGCATGCACAAAGATCATAACTTATGTGTCAGTTTCTTTTAAATAAATTCTTGGGAGATGTAGCTATGTCTTGCAAGAATGTGTGCTTATGCGAGGAAAACATTAGTTAATGTGGTGACTTATAACTAGCACATATGCAGTATCACATATGTAGTATGTGCTGTTAAAGGAAGCATGTCAAGATATTTTACTTTCATGTCAGGAATATACATGAGTAGATGGAGAAGCTTCTCTAGTATAGATTTATGAAATGTTTGATTAATACTTTATGAATCTTGACATCAATGTATGTTGAAGGCAAAATTAGGAGGGAATGATGGTGACTTGTACAAAGGAAATATTAGGCTTAACATGGCGGCAGGTAAATGATTATGGTTCATGCAGATGAGTGTGTGTTGTAGGATGATCCAATGTACGATGATCCATTGTAGGTACATCCATGCCACCAAGATATGAAGATATGAAGATTAGTGGGTAAATGTTATCATACTTATTGTAATGGCTTTAATCTAGATATTTGTATATTTATTTGTAATATTTATAATAATGGTTAAGGGATGGTCTCCCTTATAATCCATTGAGTGAGGGGTTAACACCCTCATGAGATTTTAATAATAAAATTAAATGTTTGCTGTTTTTCACCCTATGGGGTTTCCAGGGTATATTGGTTTTCAATGATGTGATTGAATATTGTATCAAATTGATGACGTTGATTCCTTTCTTGTTGTGATATTCATAATGTCGAGTATGTGATGAATACATGAATAATGAAATGAATGGAAGGTTACATCATACAATTTTATGTTAATGTACTACAATAGAGGTTGTTAATGGTTAAGAAACTTACTATTCTTATACTAAGGTTACACTATGAACTGGTGAAAATTCTATCTAATGATGAGTAAGGAATATTTAATAGTGATTTGGATAGTTAGCTGTGGGTAACTTGTATAAAAAAAAATTAACTACTTGCATTTCCATGTGAAGTTATCGGTGTATGTTACATTTTTGCACTCTAAAATAAGTTTGCAACAAAAGAAATTTTATCCCTCTCTGCTCATGTTAGATCCGTGCTTTAGATGGATCTATGCTAGTTTATTTTTTCTTCAACACTTATGTAGGAGTAAAATTGTAAATGTGTAGAGTTACTATTTTTCACGCCCCTATTCTAGTCATGCCTTCCGACCAACACATAGGCGAGTGCGACACTACATAAATGTTTTGTTTCTACTACTTAAAATTAGTGACTACATCTACTTAACACAACCAATTTTATCTAAGTGTTCACAATGGAGCAGAAATAACGTTAATTCAATTATATTTTTGAATTTATATTTCATATTCAGCATAATCATAAATAATGATTACACATGTATACACACATTTAGTTGGTATGGGAAATCCCTAACAAGTTTTACCAACAATATATAAAATCAATAATTGAGCCGAGAGGCTCCTTCTACAATCCCATATGAGGTAGATATGTAAGTATGTCACATCCTAAAAAAATAATAAAAATAATTTTTGTTCATGTTGGCCAAACAAAAAAAAACCATATAAAATAATTAAATTTTATTTATTTATTTCTCTTATAAATATCTCAATAGAACTTAAATAAATTTTTTTAATATTCATATTAACTAATATATTTCCGTATGTGTAGCTTATTCAAATTTTAATATAAATATTAGTAATGATAAAATATAAAATTATACAATTTAAACAATGAAAAATTTCCACTATAAGTTTATATTAATCACATATTTACCAAGCACTAAAATGGATTAATTGATGTGTAAATATTTTTTCAAGTTTGAGATTTGATCCCTCTAGGCTCTTGCTAGATCCATGGTTTAAATGCGTATACATTGGTTCTAGAGCCCAGTGTGAAGGTTATGTTTAAGTATGTTTGTCCCTTTTAAAATAAAATAAAAAAATATTCTATAAATGGAAAAACATAGCACGGTGTCAAGGTGATGTGTAAATCTGTTTGTCTCTTAAAAAAAAAAAACAAAAAAAAAAATTCTAAATGGAAAAACAATGTCGGCTATAATAAAAAAGGAAAAAATATATCCTATTTTTTTTAATTAGTTTTCCATATGATATAATATCATGTAAAGTATGTGAGTATTTTAATGTCGTATAGAACAAAATATTTAGTGTGAGTTATGAATAAAATATTTTAATATGAATTAATATAAAATGGCTCAATCCATGGTCATTAACCATATTCATCACAATCCTCCATGTTGCTTTATCATGTGGAAGGTTGTCCCTTCCAACTCGGTCACATGTTATCACTTAAACACAGCATGCAAAAATATCATGTATCGTCATCATGTGAATCCCTTCCATGATACTCCGACCCAAAAAAACATATCTCGATAAAACCTTGACATATATTTGACATAGCTCGGTGCACTACATGCCCCCGTGCCTCGAACTAGTTGGGTGATCATTCCAACTTTCACTTGAAAATCCATGAGAATCCTCATCGTCATGCCACCATTGATTGTTTTTCTAGCATATTGTCACATCATTAACTCAATCAATAATTCTCCCATTGCCATCCAAATGTAAATTAAGTCATATCTAGGTCCATGAATTAGTCTCCATCCCATCTGCAATATGATGTCTATCAATGCCATTATCCATGTGTTTCTCATGGTGTTGAACCAAACAGTCACATCCATCCAACCATCATCATATATGTGTGAGAGGCCTTCCCACAAAGGCCCCTTTTTCATGGTAGTTCAGTCCTCCTCATCATCAGGACATTGCACACACCCATTCCCAAAGGTCTAGTTCATGACAAGGGCTAGGGAGTTTCCTCCCTGACTCTCATCCACCCAAGCATCATATTAGTGTTGTGTTTTCAAATAATCACACATAGCAACAACCTCCTCTTGTGTACATCCAACATTCCCAATATTTTCCTTCGTCATTTGAAAGTCATATATGCCCATAACATACCTGTAATAGTCCATAATACCAACTAGATATCTACCTGCATACTCCTCTCCTTTTCTTTCTTTATAAGAAGCACTCGAGCCTCCTCTCTTTTGATCACTATCTTGATGAAGACTCTTGGTAGAACTCACAACTGCCTACTTTGTGATGAGTGGAACTATCTTTCCACCACTATCCTTCTTTTCCTTCATAGTTCTCGCAAAAAATTCAACCATCCTCCAATCATTTGTTACTTGAGTCATACATCCAAGTCCCCTTTGTTCCAAATAATCATGCTTCACATTCAGTTCCTTCTCATATAAGGTCATCGAAGAAATCCTTGGTTTATATCCAAAGCGACTCCTCCTTGTCATCATAACGATCATGGTTTTTCCACCAGTTGTAATCAAGAGTATATCAAAGTCCACCATTAGTATGGCTTGTGTTACTACCAATAAGTCATTCCCCAAGACCATAGCATGATGATCCATCTTAATCACCCTCAAATCCAACTTTCCAAACCAGGAACCCACTCTCACTGGTGTTTTCTTCAAAACACTAGTTACGACCTTCATACCAGAGTTAATTTCTTTGAAAGCACTCAAGTCTCTTTCCACTTCATCCTTCTTCTAAAAATATGTTGTTTCCTTCTTGTTAAGTAAACTATGTGTATCCCTCATTTCAACCAATGCAACAAAATTCCTTCCATGTATGGTTACTTACACAAAACTAAACCTTAAGGCATCCCCATCCACCACAGGCTTTGTCTTACGCCTTACCTCAACAACCTTCTTTAATAACTGCACCTAAGAGTTTTCTTTCGAGTTATTCCTCAACCTGATTGTCCTCTTCCCCTTTCGGTTTATATAAGAAATTCAATCCTGGTCTAGCTTGAATCCCATCAAGCTTCTCCTTCTTCGCATGTTTCTCAAGTGCACCAACTTGGCACACATCGACTTCCTCCACCCAGAGTGACCCAACCATCTGCACGTCATCCTGTATGACCTGGTAGTAACCTCTAAGTTTGTTAATGTATTCAATCTTAGCTTCCTCTGTAAATAAAGTCCCTCTCGATCTCTTCCTCAAGTCCCTTGAGTTTATCCTTTAACTTGGCACTTTCATCCCTTAAGGTAACTCATTCATCCATGACTTCTTGGAGTCTTCGGTTGCCCTATTGTATCTTCCTTTTAAGTTCACCAAGTTCAACATATCTTCCATGAGGGTAGTTCAAGGCCTTCTGAACATCCACTATCCAATATCCAATGCGTCCCAAAAGTTCCCACTCATGCACAAGAGGTTCATAATGTTTTTTCCTCTTTTCCTTCCAATAATATGTCATGTCTACAAGATTTTGCATAGCCCTTATGTATTCCATCTTCGCGTTGTGACCAACTACAATGTTCCTGATTCAATACGAACTGAAATCATTAATGTTGTATTCCTGCTTCAATCGTCAAATCACCTTCTGTAAAACTGGCTCTGATACCAACTGCCATTCCCCTACGCTAGTGGTGTCTTCCAACCAACACATAGGAAGGTGCGGCATCATCAAACTCTTTCATTTCTACTACTTAAGCTTATGGACCACACCTATTTCACAATGCAGAAGCAACAACATTACTTCAATTATATTTTTCAGTTTATATTTCATATGCAACATAATCATACATAATAATTACAGAAGTATAAACACGTCTAGTTGGGAGGGGAAACTCCCTAACAATTCTACCCAACAATATGTAAAATCAACAATTTAACTTTACAATTTACAAATTTTACAAAATTGTGCAACCTTCCAAATTTGGCTTGCACACTTTGCCCAAGTCACACGATAGTCGGGCATCGGTCGTTCATCTCATTCCCATCACACTGTTGTTGCCACATGTCCTCACTACATTGTATGCCCTTTATCCATTCACCAACACTAGCCTCTTCTTGCATTCTTCACTAAAACGTATTACAGTCTGCCTTTCATAGTGTTTCCACCCGTTGCACTGTTATTCTGCACTGCGGCCTGACTCTGTTGCATAATGGAAACCCCCAATTTATTGTTCCTAAACTATTATCAAAGAATTTTACACTCTTCCCGTTGGTGTGGACACATGATGCAGTTCAATTCATGTGGCTTGATGCCCACCCAAGGCCCATCTCACCCTTGGCTTGTTTTGAGCACGTCTGCACAGAAATTTCCCAAACGACTATCTACCTAAATGACTCGAACTTGATCTTGTCCTCCCGAATCATTTGTGTTCCTTAGTTCTTTGCATTGTTTTTCAATGTTTGGAAAAATTGCGATGATGGTTGAACTACATCATCTCTCTGCCAATATATATGATCTCCTCCAATCGCATTTCACTATGGGATGTGTCGTTTCGCTCTATCCATGGGTCGGCCCATTAAAATATGCATGCATCTGACTTGCCCACCAACATGACACACCCATATGCTAACTTTCCACCTGAGCCATGTTGAAAATTAAACAATAAATGTGTGTCTAATTTATTTTTCGCTTAATTAAATTGGACAATAAATTGTAATCTTATCTCATAATCACTTGTAATAGCTAACTAAGTGTGCTAAAATCAATTAGCTCATGTAATTCGAGTTCAGGGTGGTTGGTGAGGCATGAAGAGTGATTCTATTTGTTTTAGAGTCCAAGTTGCAGTTAATGCATTAGTTTAATGCATGAGAAATCAGATAACTCAATTAACTGAGTTAAAATCAGTTTAACTAGTTGTAATTGATTGTTGCACTAGTGATAGGTCAAGTGAATTCAGACTTAATTCACATGCAGTGATCTGTCAAGTAACTAATGATTTACTATTAATAGTTGCATTCATGTCAGTTTTGATGATGACCTAGCTGAGATAGAGGTTAAAGGGATGTTAACTATTAGTTGTATTATTAACAAAATGCCTGCATGCAGTAATACACCCATAGGGTTTTCCATGAGAATTGTGTAGTTTTGGAAGGTTGGAATTCCTAAAGAATAGGGATTTAATTCTACAGGAATTGTGCAAGCAAGGAAGGCCGAGTAGAGGCAGGAAATTGGCTAAGTGTTGGTCTATTTTGTCCGGATCAGTGTGAGATAGTTGGTAGAGTGCAACAGACTCTTGTGAGAAGAGTGAATTGTATTATTTCATGATTCCTTGGTTGAGCATACAATAGAATATAGAGGGGTCTTGAGTGGCAATATTTCCCCAAGAAAAATATGTGTTGTGGATTGATTTTCTTCTTTCTTTACTTGGAGTGATTATGCGATCGTATTTATTTTCCCCAATTAATTTGTAGAAGGATTCAATATCTTGCTTTATCATATCACATGACCATATTGAAACCATTCTTATACATATTTTTCATATAATTTCTACATGGTATCAGAGCGCAGGAAATCACTTTAGTGGAGAATAAATTGAGTTTGTGCTGAACAACATTCGAATTTGCAAAAATATTCTTTAATGCGATAGTGGGATCAAGATGGCTTTCAATGGCTTAAGATTGGAATATGCACTCAAGGGAAGTTCTAATTATATAGCATGGAAATATATAATGGAGGCATTTTTTGAGGAAAATGGGTTGAAATAATTCATTGATAATGATACTCCCAAGCCCGCATCAAGAGACACCACTCTTCTTGATGATTGGAAAAATAAGGCTCCGAAGGGAGAATGGTATTATTAGAGGGAGTTTGAGATCACAGTGTCTCGAGTCTCCATGGAAAAGAGACTCCATGTGCAATGTGGAAGGCTTTGAAAGATCTGTTTCAAAGTAGCAGTGACCATAGAAAATTGGCACTGAAGGACAAGCTCAGGAAAATCAAAATGGAGAAAGGCGACACTATTCTGAAATATTTAACCAAGTTCATCCAATGTCGAGATGAGCTTGGGAATGTCGAGATTACTGTAGTGGATGATGACTTGGTGAGCCTAGCACTTCTATGCCTTCCCAATATTTGGCATAGCTATCAAGACTCTGTCAATGGGAGGGATAAGATACCAGATTGGGAGTGACTTTGGTTGGATTTGGTAAAAGAACAATTCAGGCAGAATATCAGCGATGGATCCTCATCGAAGATAGATGATGAGGAAGATTGTGCCTTGGCTGGTAAGGAAAATAAAGGGAAGGGAAATAAATCCCATTCCAAATTTGAGATTGGAAAAGAAGGCAAGAACCATGACATATCGAGAGTGAAATGTTTTCACTATCACAAGCATGGAAATTATGCCACTAATTGTCCACAGAAGAAGAATAACAACAAGAAGGCTTCAGGATCTATAGTGGGTGGAGCTTTGGCTTCAGAGTTTGAGTTGGACTTCTCACTCATCACATGCATGGTGTCTAGTGTGATGGGATCAGTGTGGTACTTGGATAGTGATGCATCTTTCCACATGACAGGTGACAAAGAACTCTTTAGTAGCTTGGAGGAGAAGGATATTCATATGCACATCAAGATGGGTGACAATGGGAGGTATAACGATACTAGGATTAGTATAGTTACTTTCCAGATACAGTCAGGTAAACCTTTCATATTAAAATATTTCATGCATGTACCAGGATTGAAAAATAATTTAGTTTCAGTTGCTATGTTGGAGGATAGAGGATATGATGTGGTTTTCAGTGAAGGGAAAGAATTCTATTAGACTCCTATACCAATAGGTGTCATATGTCATGATTGACTCGATGAGCTATGTAATATGTTCATACATTTTCTTGTTGCAAAGGTTTCCATATTTTCAAAAAAATCAAAAAAATTTAAAAATGTAAAGAGGGTATACCCTAAAAGAAAAATCAAAGGGTGAAAAGAATAAAAATGGCCAAAAAAGTAAAAGAAAATGAACCCCACCAAAAGAAAGGCCGAGGAAATTGTGCAAGTCTAAATGCCACTACTTTTTACTCTTTTGTAATAAATAAAATTGCGTGCAGCTTGTTTTTCATGCCACAATTTATGAACAGTCAAACAGTTTAAGCTTGGCTAGTTCATCTTTCAATTTTATGTTTTAGAGATAGAGAATAAAATCTGACCAAACTATTTAATCTTGGAAGATAAGTAGATAGGTAGAGTAAATAAAAGGAGCTCAACAGTTTAATCTGAGCCCCTGGATGTAATAAGGTTATAATTAGATAGATTTTCATATGTAAAAAGAAAAGTGTGATGAGGGTTTGCCAGTCTAAGTGCACCCTAATAAACAAGAAAAAATGGTAGAGTAAAGTAGGTAGGGTAGGTAGATGGTGTTGCAGAATTACATGTGATGAATGATGGCTTTAGATGTGTTAAATCTTTTACTTTCATCACAAGTACAAAGGCAGACAATACATTGGAAGAATTTCAAATAAGGCAAAGTCAAATTATTAACTTCCCTTCTCATTTTTTCCTTAAACATTTCACTAATTTCCCCTAAGTGCTAAGGTATTTGAAAATTAAAGGGGCTCAAGGCATTTCCTTAACTTTTGGAGGGACCGGACCCTTGGCCCAATAATTGAAAAAACCTAAGTACTTAAAATAATTCATCATCACACTCATTCATTTCTAAAAAATCTTTTCCTAAGTAAAATCGCATTTTACTTAGGAAAATCATGCAATATTCCATAAAAACCTTTCTCACGTAAGCATAACTTAAATACATTATCCTAGTGTTTTACACTTAGCACTTTAGCTCATTTGTCATATTAATTTCTAATTTATTATTTAAATCCCTATAAGAATGACCTTATCCTATTATATATAACTCTTTTTTTATAAAAATACCCAAAAAACCCATTTATTATAATTTTAGTCAAAGTATTTAATCCCCATATGTTTAAATAAAACACCCCCATTATACTCCCTCTGACTAAAATATATCTTTAATATTAATCCCGCCCCCTATGGTAATTAGATTAATGTGATTTAATTACCATATAATAAAAATATGTGATAAAACCTTTAAACATATTTTATATGTGTTTAAAACAAAAAATAAACCGAACTTTAGTTTAAACCAAACTTCAAAATAACCCATCTCTTTGTATATTTTCCCCTTGCCCGACTCCCTAACCTAAGGTTAAAACCCTTACCTGAGTTAAAATCCCGATATATATCTTATACCCCAATTCTTAACTCTGGCGAAAATCCTTTGGAAATCATTCCCGATCACTTTTCCGCATTTTAAAAAGAAATTAATTAAACCTGTTGGTTAATTAAGAACCTACCGCCAATCAAATCATCCCTGGTATGATTAATTAACATTTAAACTACATTTGGCCCGCCTGTTAAACCCCTGTCATCTCGATGCCTCGATCACCATTCGATCAACAGATCTCAGATCTACAGTTGATATCAATATCGCTAGCCATCCACATCCTAACGATAACGCGCGATGGCCAAGCAGTTTTCTGGATCGTACAATGCCATGCGTCGTTCATCGTATGGAATTGCTGCCCATCCGCTCTGTTGTACCTTGAGAAACAATTCCTTGCTGTGTAAAGGAATCCGCACTCAAGAAATTAAAGATTATGTCACAAAATGAAATATATCTGTCTCTGTCTTATAAACCTCCAAAAATTGATTATGTAACCGTTAAATATCAAATCATGGATGTTCTGCAATGCTATATTCCACTTATGTTGAAATGAATGAACGAAAGAAAAAGAGAAGAAGATTTTAATCTGATATGATGCTTCAAACATAATCTATCATTTCAAAACCTTGAAGAATTAAGTAGAGACAAAGTTAAAATAGAGGAGCGCACATTAAGGTGTGTTTAACTCCTAAATACATATGTCTAAAGAGACCCGATGCTCTTACTCTATTTTAATCACAGATGGAAAACATTATGTAAACTAGAAAAACTTTTCAGCACAAACAAAAGAACAGGAGCTTGCATACTCATTCACATATTTTTCATTCTTCAGTACAAAAACTTGGCTTCAAGGTCCAAAAACCCAGAACCCTCTCTTCTCCCCTTATCTCTGCTTTTATATCTGTTATTTCTTCTAACTAGCTGTTATGATCAGTTTTTAAAACTGATTCTTGAAAATTTTGGCATTAATTACAATTACAAAAATCTTGTTTTAATATTACATATATATAATATATAATATAAAACTGAAAATAAAACCTTACTCTAACGCAAGCAAGAGGAATCAATGGTACATTTTGGGTCCCACTACACCCATACGTACCAACAAAGTCACCCATGGTTTTGGAAAACCCAAAACTACCTGCGGGGGGTAATGATAGCGGTTTCTAAGAAATGGATCGGAGGTGCCGTAATACATCACAGCCGTCGATTCTGTGAATAGTGGTTTCGATCAAACCATTTTACGGAGGTGCCATCTCCCATAAAATTAGTTTACTTTGAGCCCCTGCAAACCGTTAGATCTAAGCTAGCTGATCCAAGCTGTCGATTCAGCTTCAATATTATCTGCGTTGCAAACCACCACATTCAAGGTATGGGTCTCCAAACACTGTTTCAGCTGAATCCACTGTGCTTGTTAAATCCCTGTTACTATCAGTACTGCAAGAGGTTTCATCAGAGCCACTGAAGAGAAATATGGCATCACCATATCAAGGCCGGCTGGAATCACTTTTCTGTCATCGATTTTGCACCACATCCCTTTCAAATTCTTTACATAGCATATATAATGACGGAAAAATGAAGCATTCAGCACATCTGAATGCACAACCACTGCATACAGATTGTATAATGGTGACTTGTCACCGATTCCACTCATATATGGCGACATGTCCAAGACTTCAACTTTGACTATTAGTGGCAAATGTTCATAATCCAGAGTAAATGCTAGCATCAACCGATGTTCCAAATTCACAAACATCTTTCCTGCATCTCTATATTCACGAATAAGCTGATAGAGAGTATAACAATTAGGAATCCAGCCTATCAAACTAATATTTGGAGACAACAGAATCACAGAATATCATTGAATAGAGAGATCTTTCTCTGCAGTTTGTGGTGCATTTGCTAACAAAGTGTTCACTAGACCAAACAGCTGCATGACACGCTCATCTTGTTGCAGATCTTCGTGACCCTTAAGCAGAAAATCATAATCATCAACATTACTTCCATGGATGGTCAACTTTCGGGGGTGTTGCTTTGATGTTATGACAAGCAACTGTGAAGAAAAACCCACAATAGTAACCACTGGAGATCCTGCACGATATGTTCCCGGTACAACTAATTCCAGATTTTGAGCAGAAAGTAATTCTGGAGAAACATACTGTAGTTCTAACGTGGTAAGACTAATAAGTTGTTTGTTTATGCGTTTGAAAACATGATAATATAGATCCCATGCCTGAGTGAGCTCAGCTTCTTTCCCAGTTCTTCGACATTTCATACAACATTGATGAGCCTCCTGTAATTCTCAACCATAGGCCTGAATAAAAGCTATTTCCTTCAATGTAGTTCCAACCTCCTCTAGGATCACATGTAGTGATTCAAGAGAATTAAACATTCCCTCTACATTCTGCTCGCCAAAATATAAGCGGCTAGCTTCTTCCAATGCTTCATGCCACATTTCATGCCACACTATAGCTACTCTGATGAGCTCCTTTGAAACCAGCTGAGCCTGATCCACTAGAACACCACAGTGTTGCCGCACTTTGTCAACAACTTCTTGAGGAGCAGCTCTACGTAGTAAACTTATTGATTTGCATGCAACCAACAATGGATACATTAGAGCCTATGGGTGGCTTCTTCCAATTCGCACCAACAGTGACTGAATCAATTCTCTTACAACTGTAATGTTTGAGTGAATTCTTGCAATTATCTGTGGCAATACTACCAACCAGGTATCAATATTAACATATGAAAACCCTTCTTTCAAAGCAACCTGCACCTGAGCAGTAGCCCCATGGTTGAACCACAAAGTAAGCAGTCGAAGTATATCCAAAGTGGCAAGTTCAGTGGCCAAGAATTTCCTAGCTCACTCCACAAATTCCCGAGCTTCATCATACTTAGCACGCCGAACTAGAAGAAAAGCTCTAAAGAATGCTCCATTGCTACTACCATCACCACTAACAGAAGTATTGCCTAACATTCGAAGTTTTGTTTCATCACCAAATCTTGTATAACCTGAGCTATTGTCTGCCGTAACTACGCAAGTTCCGCATTGCCATTACCATTCTGTTGATACCCAGGAATTTGTGACCCCAGAACTTCAGATGGACCAAATGGAACTTTGTTGGCCTTATTATAAACATTTAATCGATCTAAAATGGTCATCTCATTCAGAGACTGTGATCTTATTAGAAAACGAGAAGTAGCTACAACAATCTTATATATGTTCTCGGCATAACAAATGTGAACATTCTCCTCAGGGTCATCTGGTAACATTGAGAGCATAGGAAGAATATACTCTGGAAATATCTTTGCATCAATAGGGGGAACTCTTGGACTAATGATAATATATCACATATAGTTTCCAATGCAACACAACACACAATAGCAGCTGGATCAGAAATCATAGCGACAACATAAGGAAGAACATGTTGCAACCGGGCCTCATCATCAATATAATATGAACAGCGTCGCAATAATAGTATAACACCCCTCCTTCATTTTGTAAGCGTAACGCTTCTAAGGCATAAACATAGCAAGGAAACAATCAATATCATCCCTTCACAGTTTGTGGTATGTGGCCCTGTGACAACATCATCTGTCAAATTTCTCTCCGCATTTATTTTCAGAGAATCAGATGTATTTTCCTTTTCAAGACTTGTTCTCCTCTGATTATTTTCAGTTTTCCTGTTAACAAAATTTCCAGGGTTATACATGGGAACTCGGTCACTTACATTCCTTTTACCCTGTCTAGAATTCTGTTGCTCTACATCTCTCTGAAGAGCACTAATATTAGTAGACAACTCAGGATATGACTGACCAATACTGCTTCAATAATTGTTCCTCAGCAACCTTAAATTGCCCAGAGCTTCTCTCGACCTTTTTGTTGAGTGATATTGTGCTACAACATCTGGTTCCAATTGGGGACAGTACTTTGGTAGCAAAGTGCTGAGAACTTGTAGATCAGTAGCCTTTATTGGGAATGGATTCGAGTCAAACTGAATTTTCTCTCAATCCCAAAATCTCTGAAAATTTCAAACTTTTCTAAAACCACTCTTCTTCTAAGATCTTTGTTCTTGAACTGAAAACTATAAACTAGAAATATTGCAACTGGAAATGCTCAACTCCTGAGCTTATTTATGTACAAATCCTATAGATATAAGCATGGTTGAACTTAATCAAGTGAAGTCAACCTTCCAATGGGACCAATCCAACATCTGCTTGTCAGATTTAATACCTTCATATTGCTGAAATTTAAAAATCAAAAGAGGAATCTACCATGAGAAATTTTCATATACAAAATTTTGTACATACCCTTCCATTAAAGCTTGTTGCTGACCGAAGAAATTTTCCATATAATCAGCAACTGGATCATAGAAATCATGAGACAAAACTTTGGTTATCCTCTTTTCTTGAACATTTTGCAGACGTCTTGGAACATGGCAGCTTCCTTTATTGTTTGACTTTTCAGTCAGGAACTATGTGTTAGGAACTTGGCTGCCATTTTCTGTAGGCGGGCATTCAGGCTGAAAATAAAAATCCACGGTTTTCTCTTCACAATATTGATGATCTTCATATAACATCAGTTCTTGATGAAAATTTTCCTCATCTTGCAAACAAGTCTAAGAAACTGCACTATTTTCCTCACTACTCACAAAATTATTGCAATAATCTTCCATGCTTTCATAGTGTAGTTCAGCTGTTGCAACTAAGTTTTGACTAGAATCTTCAAAATGATTAGATTCTTGCCTTTCACCAATATAGGAACCTTTTGACACTTTTTGGAAATTTTTATTAGCCTCTGAACTTGCATTCTCTTGTAAAGAAATTCCAATGTTCCCTTCACAAGCACTCTTATCTTTGACATAACTTGGACTTTCTACATTGCAGGAAATTTTTTTACAAGCACACGCATTATTCTCGATTTCTTGCGCACGGAGAAACATCAGCTTTAGAGTGCTAGGCTTTCTCTCCTTGAGATAAAAATCCAAGGCAAAAGAAAGAGCTTTCAAATAATAGACCATAGCTGCTGCTTCTGGAGGTCTAATTTCTTCTGGCATGCTGAAATAAATTTTTTGAAACCTCCTATTAAACTCAGAGATTGATTCATTGCTTCGCCTTTGGATAGAATATAATTCCAAGAGGTGCTCTTCATATGACTTACTCTCGCCCCAATATGTAAGAAATACATCTTGAAGATCTTGCCAGGAATTAATTGAACCTGCTTCCAAACACTGAAGCCATTGCTGAGCATCCTGCTTTAAAGAATGGAAAAACATCCTTAAAGCTACGTCTTCATAAATAATTTGGAATTTGTCTAGAAAGTATTCAAATTCCAAGATATGTGATTCAGCTGAAATGTCCTTCTCCTTCCCAGAGAAACTTGGCAAGGACTTGAATCTATTTGAAGGATATTGATGGAGAATAATAGGCAGCTTCAAGGGTTTAAAGATTTCTCTGTTTTTGAACTGAAAAACAATCAATTTCTTGTGACGAAAAATATTATCATCCAAAGATGAGGAATCATCACCTTTATGCCCAGACTGTGACTGATTATCTTCCGGGATTGTAATACAACAATCATCCCTCCTTTCATGTTTAGGAGATACACTTGTGTCAAGATTTATAATACAAGCAGAAGCAAAATCATCTTTTTCCAATAACGAATTTACATTTCGGGCCTTATAATATTATGAGAAAATAAAGCAGGAAACAATCCTTTTAAGATAAAAGGGAAAATAAACCACTAAACTGACAATAAAAAATAGAACCTCCTTTAAAAGATGGAAATTCCGATACATGTTTTTTCCATGATACTTTCTCATCTTCTTGCCAGGAAAATTCTTCATCTAATGAAACCTTCATCCGTGGAGTCTCCAGGTGAATAATAAACAACCAATCTTCAAATCTGAATCTTGTTCACCATAAAAAAGAAAGGATTATGAAACCATCTGCTGCAAGGCATTTGACCTCGCGTTTGGCTTTTTGAAAATGAGAATTCTGTAAATAGTAAACACAGCCAAAAACTTCCTCCTCACTAAACAACCAGAGGAAGTAGAAAGAAAACCCAGGGAAATGAACTTCACTTCTTCGCTCCCCGGCAACGGCGCCAATTAATGTTGTACCTTGAGAAACAATTCCTTGTTGTGTAAAGAAATCCGTGCTCAAGACATTCAAGATTATGTCACAAAATGAAATATATCTATCTCTATCTTATAAACCTCCAAACATTGATTATGTAACCATTAAATATCAAACCATGGATGTTCTGCAATGCTATATCCCACTTATGCTGAAATGAATGAATGGAAGAAAAAGAGAAGAAGATTTTAATCTGATATGCTGCTTCAAACAGAATCTATCATTTCAAAAACTTGAAGAATTAAGTAGAGACAAATTTAAAATAGAGGAGCGCACATTAAGGTGTGTTTAACTCCTAAATACATATGTATAAAGAGACCCGCTGCTCTTACTCTATTTTAATCATAGATGGAAAACATTATGTAAACTAGAAAAACTTTTCGGCACAAACAAAATAACAGGAACTTGCATACTCATTCACAGATTTTTCATTCTTCAGTACAAAAACTTGGCTTCAGGGTCCAAAAACCCAGAACCCTCTCTTCTCCCCTTATCTCTGCTTTTATATCTGTTATTTCTTCTAACTAGCTGTTATGATCAGTTTTTAAAACTGATTCTTGAAAATTTTGGCATTAATTACAATTACAAAAATCTTGTTTTAATATTATATATATATATTATATAATATAAAACTGAAAATAAAACCTTACTCTAACGCAAGCAAGAGGAATCAATGGTACATTTTGGGTCCCACTACACCCATACGTACCAACAAAGTCACCCATGGTTTTGGAAAACCCAAAACTACCTGCGGGGGGTAATGATAGCGGTTTCTAAGAAATGGATCGGAGGTGCCATAATACATCAAAGCCGTCGATTTTGTCAATAGTGGTTTCGATCAAACCATTTTACAGGGGTGCCATCTCCCATAAAATTCATTTACTTTGAGCCCCCACAAACCGTTAGATCTGAGCTGGCTGATCCAAGCTGTCGATTCAGCTTCAATATTATCTGCGTTGCAAACCACCGCATTCAAGGTATGGGTCTCCAAACACTGTTTCAGCTGAATCCACTGCGCTTGTTGAATCCCTGTTACTATCAGTACTGCAAGAGGTTTCATCAAAGCCACTGAAGATAAATCTGGCATCACCATATCAAGGCCGGCTGTAATCACTTTTCTGTCATCAATTTTGCGCCACATCCCTTTCAAATTCTTTACATAGCATATATAATGACCGAAAAATGAAGCATTCATCACATCCGAATGCACAACCACTGCATACAGATTGTATAATGGTTACTTGTCACCGATTCCACTCATATATGGCGACATGTCCAAGACCTCAACTTTGGCTATTAGTGGCAAATGTTCATAATCCGAAGTAAATGCTAGCATCAACCAATTTTCCAAATTCACAAACATCTTTCCTGCATCTCTATATTCACGAATAAGTTGATAGAGAGTATAATAATTAGGAATCCAGCCTATCAAACTAATATTTGGAGACAACGGAATCACAGAATATCATTGAATAGAGAGATCTTTCTTTGCAGTTTGTGGTGCATTTTCTAACAAAGTGTTCACTAGACCAAATTGCTGCATGACATGCTCATCTTGTCACAGATCTTCATGACCCTTAAGCAGAAAAGCATAATCATCAACATTACTTCCATGGATGGTCAAATTTTGGGGGTGTTTCTTTGATGTTATGACAAGCAACTGTGAAGAAAAACCCACAATAGTAACCACTGGAGATCCTGCACGATATGTTCCCGGAACAACTAATTCCAAATTATGAGCAGAAAGTAATTCTGGAGAAACATACTGTAGTTCTAACGTGGTAAGACTAATAAGTTTTTTGTTTATGCGTTTGAAAACATGATAATATAGATCCCATGCCTGAGTGAGCTCAACTTCTTTCCCAGTTCTTCGACATTTCATACAACATTGATGAGCCTCCTATAATTCTCGACCATAGGCCTGAATATAAGATATTTCCTTCAATGTAGTTCCAACCTCCTCTAGAATCACATGTAGTGATTCAAGCGCATTCAACATTCCCTCTACATTCCGCTCACCAAAATATAAGCGGCTAGCTTCTTCCAATGCTTCATGCCACATTTCATGCCACACTATAGCTACTCTGATGAGCTCCTTTGAAACCAGCTGAGCCTGATCCACCAGAACACCACAGTGTTGCCGCACTTTTTCAACAACTTCTTGAGCAGCATCTCTACGCAGTAAACTTATTGATTTGCATGCAACCAACAATGGATACATTAGAGCCTATGGGTGGCTTCTTCCAATTCGCACCAACAGTGACTGAATCAATTCTCTTACAGCTGTAATGTTTGAGTGAATTCTTGCAATTATCTGTGGCAATACTACCAACCAGGTATCAATATTAACATATGAAAACCCTTCTTGCAAAGCAACCTGCACCTGAGAAGTAGCCCCATGGTTGAACCACAAAGTAAGTAGTCGAAGTATATCCAAAGCGGCAAGTTCAGTGGCCAAGCATTTCCTAGCTCGCTCCACAAATTCCTGAGCTTCATCATACTTAGCATGCTGAACTAGAAGAACAGCTCTGAATAATGCTCCATTGCTACTACCATCACCACTACCAGAAGTATTGCCTAACATTCGAAGTTTTGTTTCATCACCAAATCTTGTATAACCTGAGCTATTTTCTGTCGTAACTGCGCAAGTTCCTCATTGCCATTACCATTCTGTTGATACCCAGGAGTTTGTGACTCCAGAACTTGAGATGGACCAAATGGAACTTTGTTGGCCTTATTAGAAACATTTAATCGATCTAAAATGGTCATCTCATTCAGAGACTGTGATCTTATTAGAAAACGAGAAGCAGCTACAACAGTCTTATATATGTTCTCGGCATAACAAATGTGAACATTCTCCTCAGGGTCATCTGGTAACATTGAGAGCATAGGAAGAATATACTCTAGAAATATCTTTGCATCACTAGGGGGAACTCCTGGACTAATGATAATATATCGCAGATAGTTTCCAATGCAGCACACCGCACAATAGTAGCTGGATCAGAAATCATAGCGACAACATAACAAAGAACATATTGCAACCGGGCCTCATCATCAATATAATATGAACATCACCGCAATAACAATATAGCACCCCTCCTTGATTTTGTAAGCGTAACACTTCTAAGGCATAAACATAGCAAGGAAACAATCAATATCATCCCTTCACAGTTTGTGGTATGTGGCCCTGTGGCAACATCATCTGTCAAATTTCTCTCCGCATTTATTTGCAGAGAATCAGATGTATTTTCCTTTTCAAGACTTCTTCTCCTCTGATTATTTTCAATTTTCCTGTTAACAAAATTTCTAGGGTTATGCATGGGAACTCGGTCACTTACATTCCTTTTACCCTGTCTAGAATTCTGTTGCTCTACATCTCTCTGGAGAGCACTAATATCAGTAGACAACTCAGGATATGACTCACCAATACTGCTTCAATAATTGTTCCTCAGCAACCTTAAATTCCCCAGAGCTTCTCTCGACCTTTTTGCTGAGTGATATTGTGCTACAACACGCTCGAAACCACCTTTCTCCAAGAGCGGTGTGATGGAAACCGCTTACCGCCCGCCCTCTGTGAGGGGTCTACCGTACTTGCTGACATCATCAATCGAAAACCCACCAACCTTTTGAATTTGTGAATAAAACAAACAGAACATTCGATTTTCATCATCCTATGCAGTAACCAGTCTCTCGAGCAACAAATTTCAAATTTAACTGTCAAAGTGTGCCAACTGCTACCTCGTTGAAGAAATTTGCAGTCAAGTAATCCGGGGTTTATCCGCCATAGCCAGCACCTGTTTAACCACTGTTCATTTACCGTAAACAGGTATTTACTCCAATTTCTTGCTGAAGTCTGTAAATAATCCTAGTTTTGGTTTTAATTCCACACTAAAGACTAAAAAGAAGTTCAGTTCGATCTTTCTTATTCCCAGAACTGCAATTATTGTCCCTATTTTTTACAAAAGCCCCAAATTCATTTCTGAATCCACAAGAACCAGAAATGGAGGTTCCCGTAGCTCTAAATGTGGCACCCTTGAATGCACCTCACAGAGACTTAGATTATTTTCCATTAGTTGATAGAGATTTTCAAATGCAGGACTTGGTTCTCAGTGAAAGTCCTCTTAGAATTTTTTGCTACCGCAGAGACAATTACTTGAAAGGTTCTGATATTTTTGGATTATGGGAATCTAATATTCCCATGTACCTTCTTCCCTCAGTCCACATTTTCCCTGAGATAATCCATTATTGTCATGCAAACTATGATCCCAATCGAAGAGCAGTTTTGTCCCTGAGTCAGACTATCCTTTTTCCCATAACTGCTCAGTCTATTAACGAGATGTTGCAATTTCAACATGATCAAGCCCTCATTCCCTGTTTGTGAGAGAATTACTTGAGAAATCTAGCAAATTATCCCACGAAGAGTTGAATCGTCTTTTCCAGACCTTCATGTTTCCAGAACATCAGCCTAAGGGCCCTCTCTCTTATGGGTATACTTTTTTCACCGATGAGGGTAGAATTATTCTGAACATGATATCCTTTATAATGGGTTTTAATACTAGTGAATATGTTGACCAATTAACCCTAGTATTGTTGTCTATTTTCACCCCTGGATAGCCTCTTACTGTCGAGTATGACTTTGCATCCTACATTGCAGACAAAATCCATGATTAGTTCATGAGATTAGAGAACGAGAGAGTGTTTAAGTATTCTTCTGTTATTTATAATCTCATGCTTTATTACCAATCAGAAAGTTTCCCTTTTCATGTTAAAAATCTTGATGCTAAAGGAAATCCTAGGTCTGTGATCTTTTGGTCTGCCATCACTCATAATTCCCCTGATTCTCCTTATTCATATAATGATATTATTGATCTTTTTGTACACCCAACAACCACCTTGTTGACAGGAGTCTCTTCTCCCAGGCTCCGTAATGAAATCAAGAAAATTCTTCAGCTCTCAAAACAATACCAAATAGGTGACTGGTACCTATACCAGAATCACACAGAAATCAAAGTTTATGGGTGTGAGTTATGTCCATTCAAGTTGCCCAAGTATGTCCCAATGAGGCTCTTTGCATTATAGTATTTTAGACAGATGAACAACTCAGATATAGTACATTTTTGTAATGCAAAGAAATGGCTCAACCCAGGATTAAAAGCTAGCTAGGTCCCTTTGTTTGTAACTCTAGAGATGCTGGTAAGGAAGTTGAAAAGATATTAGAATATTATCTTAAATTACAAAAAAGTTTCTATTGGGTACCTTATGACCCAAATAGATTTATTTGTGATAGAAGAATGAAAAATAAACTATCACCATACATTCATCAAAGAATCCCAGAAATTGAACAGTATGCCAATATGGATGAATGGATGGAAGGAACATTGTAGAACAGGATAGTGAGCAGGTCAATGTTGAAAATGTAATGAAAGAACTTGAAAAATTACTTGACCTAGACTCTTTTGGACAGGTACAGATACTAGGTATTGGTCCTTCTTCTGCTGGGACTTCTCAACAAAATCTACAGGAAATCAGTGCATTGGCTACAGTGGCATCTAAAGGAAAGGAGAAAGAGGTTGATATGCAGGTTACAGAAAAATTTACAATGACAGAATAGCCTCATACTTCTAAAGAACAGAGTCAAGTACAGGTTTCCCCTACTCAGACCAATGTAGCGGAAATAAAAATCTTACAGACTCCTCTGAATGTAGAAAATGGAATAAAAAGAGATGCTGAAGCAGCTACTCCTATCAGTGGATCTTCTGGACAACAAGATGCTAAAAGGAAAAAATTGAACCCTCTTCAAGAAGTGGAATCTGTTCATGAAATCCTTGATATTCAAGAAGAAGAACAATTGGGTAGTCAGCAAACAAGTGCAAACAGTGGGACATCCATTACTTTACAGAAAAAAGAGCTGCAAAGGCAGAAAAGTGCAGAAGTGTCATCCTTCAAACCACCTGTGAAAGAGGCCTAGGACATCAAAAGAACATTCATAAATATCAAGGCCAGAAATGATCCTCTCAGACTTCAAATTTACAATCAGTGTTTGAAGATGGCCCCTAAGAATCAGCAAAGGTTGATGTCAGATTTTGACATCCAGCAGGGAAAAATGCTAATGACTCACTTCAAACCCAAAGTGCAGCAACATCAGACAGTTGCAGATTACATCAGAACTAATTTTGAAGTATTAGCAAAGGATATTCATCCTTTAGATCAAATTGAGCTACATAAACAGACAGGTGAGATGATTTATTCTACTCTGACGGATAAATCAATGATGACTCAGAAATTGCAGGATTCTTCGGAGAATACAAATGCTCAATTAAGCCTTGAAAAAGCCTCTTCTCAAGCTAAAGACAACATAATTAAGACTTTGGAGGAAATTATCATTGGATTGGGACATAATCCCAAAGATGTCAAGGGAATAGAAGTATTAATCAAGAAAAAAGATGATGATATTGCAACTTTGAGAAAACAACTAAAGCTACCAACCTCAAGACATCCTCAGACTGCTGAAATTATAAAACAAAATTCTGAAGAAGAATTAATGGACTTTCTCTTAAAACTGAATGAGAAACTTAATGAAATAGAGAAAGAGCTTGAAAATGCATTGAAAGATAAGCAGCCTAGTGTTCCAACATCTACACCAAAGGTAATTACAGGTACTACAACAACAGGTAAACCAACATAATTGCCACAGGTGCATACTTCCAATTTGAGTCCAGAAGAATTAACAGAATCAATGGAGGAAATGAAACTCCAAGTGACTGAGCTACAGAGAACAAAGGTGCAACTTACCTCTTTGGAACAAAAATATGACCTCTCAAAAATGAGTGTTGCAGATAAAACAAGAGAGGTCAACAGATTAGAAAAGTTGGTCCATAAATTAGAAAAGGATCTCACATTGGAGAAGCATTTAAAGGAAATAAATGAAATTCTTTGGGACAACATCATCCAATCAATAAAATATGTCTGGCCCTTAATTCAAATAATGCAGGAACGAAATGATTTAGTAAAATTTTCTATAGAAGAAGTCCTAAGAGTAAGAGAAGAATTGGGAAACAGGCCTGATGAAGCCAATGAACTCATCCATTTTCTAAATACTCAGTACAAGCAGAAACTTGAAGAATTTGGCATTCAAGACAGGACAGGCACAATTTTGGAAATAAAGAGAGTTTTTACCAAAAGGACTCTGATGCAGAATTTGGAACGAAGATGCTCTGACATGCAAGAAGAAATCACTGCCTTCAGAAAAAGATTTGATATTTTTTTAAATAAAGGATTGCCTAGTTCTTTAGTTTCAGAAGAAAAATTTATGGACCTGGAAAGTTATGTTGAAAAATTTGACAAACATGCTGACAATCAAGCCAATACCTCAACTAGTTCATTAACAACGGCATTGCCTACAGGAAAAAGTCTTCATGATAGATTGGAAAATTTCTTTTATCTTGAGCATGAAGTAAAACATTTGTTTCCTGTTCAACCTAATTTCTTTAGATATACAGAGACTGATGAAACTCTCAGAAAGTTGCAAAGGACCAGAATTCCAGGAGATAAATGGTGGGAAGAACTGTTAGAACTTTTGTAAAGATTATCCTTACTTGAATTTTTTATTATGTACTACAGTAAGTCGTAGTAAGAAGGATAAAAGGATAAATAAAGGTCAAAGTGTATTAGAGTAGTCAAAGAGTATCATTTAAATGGAACAGTCAGCACATAGTTACTGAAAAAGATAGCAATGAGCCAAAGCTTAGGGCCTGCCTCCACCACATTCTCAAAAGAAGGAAACAACACAACATCAGTTATCATTTTTTTCTTATCTACGAGACCATATTTCTCTATTTTATTGTAATTTACTTATGAGTCATCCTAGATAATATCTCAAGTTTTTGTGAGATATTTTTTGTAACTTTTTTTATAAATACTCCCTCAATCGGAGTATTTAGAGGTGGATTTTTTAGACTTTGCTGTAACATTGAATATTTGGAATAAAGTGCAGTTGGAGAAATTTTTTGTGGCTAGCTGGATGAGGAATTGATGCGAAAGACTTTTTACAGGATTCATGTGTCAAACTACGAATCAATAAGTCATCTATCTCTTATGTGTTAAAGTCTTTATATTTGTCTATTATATCATCTGTGTTTCATTTCTGAATGATTAATGAAAAGGAATAAATCATAAAGTGCTTAAGTGTAATCTTATTTTAATCATTATTGTTCTAAATGTTTTCTTCTAAACTGGTTTAAGCAAGGAATTCTTAATTGCTCCCATTTTTCTAGTTTTAAGCATTTTGGTTATTTAATAAAGAATACTTAATTGCTCTTTGTTAATAATCGCTCAATTTTCCCTCTTATGAATCTGTTGAAAGATTCTTAATTTCCTTTCATCCATTTAAATCCATTCCATTCATTTAATATTTATAATTGTTCTCTGCTTTATTATCTTGCCCTGTAAAACCATCTTTTGTCTAGAAACTTAATTCAGTGAAGCCATATTTTTGACTCCATAGCCCAATGGCCTGAACTACTCAATCTTGCCCTCAGCTATCAAATTCCACTAGCTAAATTCAAACAAAACCCCTGGACTTTATAACTAGCCTAATATCTTCTAAAACAAAGATAAATTATACAGAGAGAGCCCTCTTTAGGTACAGATTGGTTAGATTCTGTACCTAAAAGTTGGTTTGTGGTTACCTCAGACCCCTTTCCTCTTTTCTACAAATTCAAGGAAAATCTGAGTGATAACATAGTGGCGACTCCACTGGGGAACTGCATAATTTTATTGTTACTGTGTTTGCTTTATAAACTACAGACGGAGCCTGAAGTTAGCCAGGTAGCCTTTGAACTGCTTTTGCTCTGCAATTTCTTAGTAAATAAATGTTGCTTCAGTCTATCTCTGGTCTAGTTTATGAACTTCTGAGGAACCTACTGATGATGTTCAAATAAACAACGTTATTGAAGATGAAAATGAACCAGAAATTTTCTTGACCCAAGATGATCAAGAAGCTCACATTATTAAACAGTTTCAAACCCAATCAGGAGAATCATTTTATTTTAAGGAAGGATATGACACATCCATATACGAAGTTCATAAGAAATATAATTTGAGAAGTAGACGAGTTGATGTTCCGAAACCAAGTAAACAAAAAACCACAAAGCAACCCCTCAAAGGTAAGATTAGTACTACCCCTGTAAATTTTCTCACTAGATCAGATCCTAATCCTCCCCATCCAATAATTGAAGATGTATCTGATACTCAACTAAATAATAGACAACTTTCCAATACTCTTCCTCCCAAAGGAAATGTAGAGGAACCTCTAGAAGTTGATTCGAAAACAACTTCAGCACCCAACCACACTCCTGAAAAGGAGAAAAAAATTGAAAACACAGAAGAAAAATACAATCCAACTGTTCGAAATACAAGGACTCAAACTGAGAAACCTTTTAATCTGGAAGCTGAAGTAGGAAAATTGAAAATAGTTGTTCCATTATCTAAATTAGCTAAACATGATGTCTACAGAAGCCAAATCCATAGATCACTTAATATTCCTGGAAATGATGACACAATTAATGTTTTTGATGACCAACCCAAATTACTCTTTGGCCCTGAAGTAAATGGAAAACCTAAAAGTGGAGGAACTCCTGCATTTTATGTGAGTTTGAATATACATGACGAAATACTTCATAATGCCATGCTTGATTCTGGAGCGTCTCACAATTTAATGCCCAAGGCTGTAACGGAAAGATTAAATCTAGACATCACCAGACCTTAAAAATATCTTTTCTCTTTTGATTCAAGTCAGGTGAGATGTTTAGGATTAATCAAATATTTGTGTGTTACATTGGTTCAATACCCTGCTAAATCAATTTTCATGGATATAGTAGTAGCAGATATTCCTCCAAAAAATGGTATGCTATTGTCTAGATGCTGTGGTACAAAACTTGGAGGATCTCTTCAATTATATATGTGATATGCTACTATTTCAGTATTCAGCCAACCTAAGAGACTATACAGAGAAACCTTGATGAAATATGTAGTTAGTAGTCCGGAGAAAACTGAAAATTTCCCTATCTACTCAGTACACTCTGATATGGACTCATTTATTCTCTATAATGTTGAAAATGATCTTCCCACTGAACTAGAAGCACCAACAACAAAACCAAAATAAATTTCAAGTCATAAATCTAGTGTTCAAATCCAGGAAATCTCTAAAGAAGAAGAAACATCAGAAACTCAAGAAAAACCTAAAGAAAGTAAAAAATCAGATCTCACTGTTAAGAAAGTTCCTGAAACTCCTGATGAAAATTATGTACATGAAATTATTTGGCATTTATAATTTGATGGTTCAGTTAATAAGTTAGGAGAAAGAGCTGGAATTTGGATACACAACCTTGAAAACGATCATGTTGAAGGCCATGCTTACCGATTGAACTTTAAATGCACCAATAATATGGTAGGGTACGAAGCTCTTTTGTTAGGGCTTAAACTTGTCAAAAAATTAGGGGCAATTAGAGTATCTGTCATAGGAGATTCTAATTTAATCATTCAACAGATAAATGGTGAATGTTCAACAAAAGATCCCATATTAAGAGAATATAGAGGAACAGTTGTAGAAATTCTCAATACTTTTCTACAGGCTCAGCTTGCAAAAATTCCAAGAAAACAAAACTTGCAAGCTCATAGCCTCACAATGTTTGCTAGCACTTGTAAATTACCATTTGAACCTAATCATCAGTTCACAGCTGAGATTAGACATAGACTAGCTATACCAAACAATCTTATGAATTGGAAAGTGTTTGCAAATGACAATCAGATTAACAATTTTTTGACTTTAGAGAAATAATTTTCTAACATTAGCATAGATGAGGATACAGTCAATGAATCTGATCAAATAAATGAACAAGAAACGAACATTTCAAAAGAAAGTGCCACTCAAATACTTCATCCAATGAAGTTCACCAAAAAATACATGCAGGACCTCAAACAAATGGAAGTTGATGAGATTGTAGAAGATGAATCTGAAATCATTAATCTGAAAGATAATCATTTTCCCAAAGGATTGACTCCTCTGGAAGATCTTTTTGACTCTAATGACATTTCATTGAAACCTAAAATGGAACCACTGAAGGCTGATATTGAGGAATACAATTTCGGAACTGAAGAAAAACCTAAAATAATAAAATTATCAAAATATTTGCCTCCCGATCAAAAATCAAAATATGCTGAACTAATAAAAGAATTCCAGGATGTATTTTCCTGGAGTTATGAGGATTTGAAGTCATATGATACATCTATAATTCAACATGCAATACCTCTAAAACCAGATCAAAAACCATTTAAGCAGAAATTCAGGAGAATCAACCCTGTATTGTTGCCTTCAATTGAAAAAGAAATCAAAAGAATGTATGAAGCAGGGATAATTTCTCCAATTAGATTTTCAGAGTGGGTGTCTAACTTGGTCCCTACTAGGAAGAAAAATGGAGAGATTAGACTATGTGTTTATTTAAGAAATCTAAATAAGGTTTCTTTGAAGGATAATTATCCTTTGCCAAAAATGAATCACATTTTGCAAAGGGTAGTAGGTGCTTCAAGGATTTCTCTTTTAGATGGGTTTTCAGGATATAACCATATTCTGGTTCATCCTCATGACCAGGACAAAAAAGATTTTACAACACCATGGGGTACTTTCAAATATGTTAAAATGCCATTTGGACTCAGAAATGCTGGAGCGACCTTCCAAAGAGCAATGGAAATTGCATTTGCAAAAGAAATTCATGACTTTCTTGTTATATATCTGGATGATTTAACTATTTTTTCCAAATCATATCAGCAACATTTGTACCATCTCAGACAAGTATTCATAAAATGTAGAAAGTATGGTATTTATTTGAATCCAAAAAATTCATTGTTTGGTCTTGAAGAAGGTAAAATTTTGGGCCATATCATTTCAAAAGATATTAGAATTGATCCTGAAAGAATACAAGCTATCTTGTAGATACCTCATCCTAGAAATATCAAAGAACTGCAAGCTTTCATAGGAAAAATAATTTTTTTGAGAAGATTCGTTTCTAGTTTAGCTGAATTAATTAGATTACTTACTAACATGTTAATAAAGGATTCGAGTATTAAATGGACAGTAGAAGCCAAGCAATCATTTGAAGATATTAAAATGGCTTTGACCAGAACACCAGTTCTTACCAGTCCACAATTTGATAGAGACTTTATTATTTTTTCATTTGCATCAGAACATACTATAGCAACTGTTTTATTACAAAAGGATGATCAAGGATGTGAAAAACCTATAGCCTTTTTTAGTAAAGCACTGAGGGATGCATCATTAAAATACAATATCATGGAAAAACAAGCTTTTTCACTTGTGAAAGCTATTAGAGATTTTAGAATATATATATTGTATTCTCATGTGATAGCTTATGTACCAAATGTTTTTGTCAAAGACATCTTAACTCAAGATGGAATTGAGGGCAAAAGAGGTAAATGGATTGATACGATATTAGAATATGATATTGAGATAAAACCTACAAAGCCGATAAAAGGATAGGGATTGGCTCAACTAATGACAGAAACAAATTGTCAAGCCCTGGATATTAATGAACTGGATGACAATTAGGAGATGACGACTCCACAAATTAGCCAGGCCTTTTTAGATTCACCTTGGTATGCTGATATAATATATGTTTTGTTAAAATTGCAAGCTCCTCTAGGGTTATCCAGAACCAAGCGAAGGTTTTTAAAGATGACATCCTTAAAGTATTGTATTTTAGATAATGTGCTCTTTTGGAAAAATCATGATGGTATTCTATTAAATTTCTTGTTAAAATATGAAACTGACAAGGCTCTCAATGAATTCCATGCAGGAGACTGTGGTGGACACCTTTACTGGAAATCAACAACAAATAAGATCTTAAGGGCTATATTTTATTGGCCAACCATATTTTCTGATGTAAATAAATTCGTAATTTCTTGCCATAAATGTCAAATCTTTGAAGGCAAGAGAAAATTATTACCTTTACCCTTGAAACCAATTTCCACCGAAAAACCCTTCCAACAATGGGGCCTGGATTTCATTGGAGAAATCCATCCTCCTTCTTTTGGTCAACACAGATGGATCCTCACTGCCACAAATTATTTTACTAAATGGATTGAAGCAATCCCATCCAGACAAGCCAATTATTATGTAATCATAGGATTCTTAGAAACCAATATACTATCAATATTTGGCTTTCCTGAAAAAATTACAACTGATAATGTTGCTGCTTTCAAATCGAAAAAGATGATAAGTTTATGTAATAAGTATCATATCAACTTAAGCCATTCAACAGCCTATTACCCTCAGGGTAATGGAATGGCTGAATCTTCCAACAAAAGTCTCATTAATATCATTAAGAAATTATTGGAAGAAAACAAGAAAAATTGGCATAAGAATCTTACAAATGCACTGTGGGCAGACAGACTTACTACTAAAAAATCAATTGGGACCAGTCCTTATGAATTAGTTTATGGTATTGAGGCGGTATTTCCATCATATTTAGGAGTTCCTGTAATGAAGTTGCTTCAAGATGCTCAGGTAGAACCAAATGATATTCAAAGAAGAATAAATCAAACAATCAGTTTGCAGCAAACCAGAGAAGAAGTTTACCAAAGATCCCAAGTATTGCAGGAGAAACTAAAGAAGATGTTTGACAAAAGGACCAAGGCAGAAGATTTTCAATTGGGAGATAAAGTTTTAAGATTGGATTCCAGAAGAGAGGATAAAGGAAAACATGGGAAGTTTGACTTCTTATGGAAAGGACCTTACGTCATTCATGCTTTACAAGGAAATAATACATATTTTCTGAAAAATTTGGATGGTTCAGAGACTGAAGAAGGACCAGTAAATGGTCGAATGTTAAAGCATTACTTTGATCCTATCCATTAGAACATTCTTATTTTCAACATGTACATACTATATCCTTTGTAATGTATCAGTTTTGATTGGATGGTAACTTTCTGGAGTTGAAGCCCGAAGAGAAGGCCCTAAGCTTCAGAAGTTTCACTATCGTACATACAATAAAGCAACAACAAGAAGAAGATTTCATGGTTTAGTTAAAGGCATTTTGAGGCATCTGACCTGTTGTTCTTGACTTTTCACCAGGAAAAGCCATCCCCAAGTGGAGCCAGTGTTAGAATCCTATACCAATAGGTGTCATATTTCATGATTGACTCGATGAGCTATGCAATATGTTCATACCTTTTCTTGTTGCAAAGGTTTCCATATTTTCCAAAAAAGCAAAAAATTTAAAAAATGTAAAGAGGGTATACCCTAAAAGAAAAATCAAAGGGTGAAAAGAATAAAAATGACCAAAAAAGTAAAAGAAAATGAACCCCACAAAAAGAAAGGCCGAGGACAGTGTGCAAGTCTAAATGCCACTACTTTTTACTCTTTTGTAATAAATAAAATTGTGTGCAGCTTGTTTTTCATGCCACAATTTATGAATAGTCAAACAGTTTAAGCTTGGCTAGTTCATCTTTCAATTTTATGTTTTAGAGATAGAGAATAAAATCTGACCAAACTGTTTAATCTCGGCAGATAATTAGATAGGTAGAGTAAATAAAAGGAGCTCAAAAGTTTAATCTGAGCCCCTGGATGTAATAAGGTTAGAATTAGATAGATTTTCATATGTAAAAAGAAAATTGTGATGAGGGTTTTCCAATCTAAGACCACCCTAATAAAGAAGAAAAAATGGTAGAGTAAAGTAGGTAAGGTAGGTAGATGGTGTTGCAGAATTACATGTGATGAATGATGGCTTTAGATGTGTTAAATCTTTTACTTTCATCACAAGTGCAAAGGCAGACAATACATTGGAAGAATTTCAAATAAGGAAAAGTCAAATTATTAACTTCCCTTCCCATTTTTTCCGTAAACATTTCACTAATTTCCCCTAAGTGCTAAGGTATTTGAAAATTAAAGGGGTTCAAGGCATTTCCTTGAATTTTGGAGGGACTGGACCCTCGGCCCAATAATTGAAAAAACCTAAGTACTTAAAATCATTCATCATCACACTCATTCATTTCTAAAAAATCTTTTCCTAACTAAAATCCCATTTTACTTAGGAAAATCATGCAATACTCCATAAAAACCCTTTTTCACGCAAGCATAAGTTAAATATATTATTCTAGTGTTTTACACTTAGCGCTTTAGCTTATTTGTCATATTAATTTCTAATTTATTATTTAAATCCCTATAAGAATGACCTTATCCTATTATATATAAATCTTTTTTATAAAAATACCTAAAAAACACATTTATTATAATTTTAGTCAAAGTATTTAATCCCCATATGTTTAAATAAAACACCCCCATTATACTCCCTTTGACCAAAATATATCTTTAATATTAATCCCACCCCCTATGGTAATTAGATTAATCTGATTTAATTACCATATAATAAAAAATATATGATAAAACCTTTAAACATATTTTATATGTGTTTAAAACAAAAAATAAACTGAAGTTTAGTTTAAACCAAACTTCAAAATAACCCATCTCTTTGTATATTTTCCCCTTGCCCGACTCCCTAACCTAAGGTTAAAACCCTTACCTGAGTTAAAATCCCAATATATATCTTATACCCCAATTCTTAACTTTGGTGAAAATCCTTTGGAAATCATTCCCGATCACTTTTCCACATTTTAAGAAGGAATTAATTAACCCTCTTGGTTAATTAAGAACCTCCCACCAATCAAATCATCCTCGATATGATTAATTAACATTTAAACTACATTTGGACTGCCTATTAAACCCCTGTCATCTCGACGCCTCGACCACCGTTCGATCAATAGATCTCATGTATACGGTTGATATCAATATCGCTAGCCATCCGCATTCAAACGATAACGCACGATGGCCAAGCAGTTTTCTAGATTGTACAATGCCAAGCGTCATTCATCGTATGGAATCGCTGCCCATCTGCTTGAAACCACCTTTCCCCAAAAGCGGTGCGATGGAAACCGCTTACCGCCTGCCCTCTGTGACAGATCTACCGTACTTGCTGACGTCATCAATCGAAAACCCACCAACCTTTTGAATTTGCGAATAAAACAAACAAACCATTCCATTTTCATCATCCTATGCAATAATCAGTCTCCCGGGCAACCAATTTCGAATTTAACTGTCAAAGTGTGCCAACTGCTACCTCGCTGAAGAAATTTGCAGTCAAGTAATCCAGGGTTTATCTGCCGTAGCCAGCACCTGTTTAACCACTATTCATTTCCCATAAACAGGCATTTACTCCAATTTCCCGCTGAACTCTGTAAAAAATCCTGGTTTTGGTTTTAATTCCACACTGAAGACTGAAAAGAAGTTCAATTCGATCTTTTTTATTCCCAGAACTGCAATTATTGTCCCTGTTTTTTACAAAAACCCCGAATTCATTTCTGAATCCACAAGAACCAGAAATGGAGGTTCCCGTAGCTCTAAATGTGGCACCCTTGAATGCACCTCACAGAGACTTAGATTATTTTCCATTAGTTGACAGAGATTTTCAAATGAAGGGCCTGGTTCTGAGTGAAAGTCCTCTTAGAATTTTTTGCTACTGCAGAGACAATTACTTGGAAGGTTCTGATATTTTTGGATTATGGGAATCTAATATTCCCATGTACCTTCTTCACTCAGTCCACATTTTCCCTGAGATAATCTATTATTTTCATGCAAACTATGATCCCAATCTAAGAGAAATTTTGTCCCCAAGTCAGACTATCCTTTTTCCCATAACTGCTCAGTCTATTAATGAGATGTTGCAATTTCAACCTGATCAAGCCCTCACTCCCCTGTCCATGGGAGAATTACTTGAGAAATCTAGCAAATTATCCCACGAAGAGTTGAATCGTCTTTGCCAGACCTTCATGTTGCTAGAACATCAGCCCAAGGGCCCTCCCCCTTATGGGTATACTTTTTTCACTAATGAGGGTAGACTTATTCTAAACATGATATCCTTTATAATGGGTTTTAATACTAGTGAATATGTTGACCAATTAACCCTAGTATTGTTGTCTATTTTCACCACTAGACAACCCCCTGCTGTCAAGTATGACTTTGCATCCTACATTGCAGACAAAATCCATGATCAGTTGATGAGATTAGAGAACGAGAGAGTGTTTAAGTATTCTTCTGTTATTTATCATCTCATGCTTTATTAGCAATCAAAAATTTTCCCTTTTCATGTTAAAAAGCTTGATGCTAAAGGAAATCCTAGGTCTGTGATCTTTTGGTCTGCCATCACTCATAATTCCCTTAATTCTCCTTATTCCTATAATGAGTTTATTGATCTTTTTGTACACACAGCAACCACCTTGTTGACAGGAGTCTCTTCTCCCAGGCTCAGTAATGAAATCAAGAAAATTCTTCAGCTCTCAAAACAATACCGGATAGGTGACTGGTACATATACCAGAATCACACAGAAATCAGAGTTTATGGGTGTGAGTTATGCCCATTCAAGTTGCGCAAGTATGTCCCAACGAGACTCTTTGCATTAGAGTATTTCAGACAGATGATCAACTCAGATATAGTAAATTTTTGTAATGCAAAGAAAAAGGCTCAACTCAGGATTAAAAGCCAGATAGGTCCCTTTGTTTGTAACTCTAGAGATGCTGGTAAGGAAGCTGAAAAGATATTAGAAGATTATCTTAAATTAAAAAAAAGTTTCTATTGGGTACCTTATGCCCCAAATAGCTTTATTTGTGATAGAAGAATGAAAAATAAACTATCACCATACATTCATCAAAGAATCCTAGAAATTGAACAGTATGCCAATATGGAAGAATGGATGGAAGGGACATTGGTAGAACAGGATAGTGAGCAGGTCAATGTTGAAAATGTAATGAAAGACATTGAAAAAATACTTGACCTAGACCCTTTTGGACAGGTACAGATACCAGGTATTGGTCCTTCTTCTGCTAGGACTTCGCAACAAAATCTCTAGGAAATCAATGCATTGGCTACAGTGGCATCTAAAGGAAAGGAGAAAGAGGTTGATATATAGGTTATAGAAAAATTTACAATGACAGAACAGCCTCAGACTTCTAAAGAACATATTCAAGTATAGGTTTCCCCTACTCATACCAATGTAGCAGAAATAACAATCTTACAGACTCCTTTGAATGTAGAAAATGGAAAGAAGAGAGATGTTGAAGCAGCTACTCCTATCGGTGGATCTTTTGGACAAAAATATGCTAAAAGAAAAAAATTGAACCCTCTTCTAGAAGTGGAATCTTTTCATGAAATCCTTGATAGTGAAGAAGAAGAATAATTGGGTAGTCAGAAAACAGGTGCAAATAGTGGGACATCCACTACTTTATAGAAAAAAGAGCTGCAAAGGCAGAAAAGTGCAGAAGTGTCATCCTTCAAACCACCTGTGAAAGAGGCCTGGGACATCAAAAGAACATTCATAAATATCAAGGCCATAAATGATCCTCTCAGACTTCAAATTTACAATCTGTGTTTGAAGATGACCCCTAAGAATCATCAAAGGTTGATGTCAGCTTTTGACATCCAGCAGGGAAAAATGCTAATGACTCACTTCAAACCCAAAGTGCAGCAACCTCAGATAGCTGTAGATTACATCAAAACTAATTTTGAAGTATTAGCAAAGGATATTCATCCTTTAGATCAAATTGAGCTACATAAATAGACAGGTGAGATGATTTATTCTACTCTGACGGATAAATAAATGATGACTCAGAAATTGCAGGATTCTTTGGAGAATACAAATGCTCAATTAAGCCTTGAAAAAGCCTCTTCTCAGGCTAAAGACAACATAATTAAGACTTTGGAGGAAATTATCATTGGATTGGGACATAATCCCAAAAATGTCAAGGGAATAGAAGCATTAATCAAGAAAAAAGATGATGATATTGCAGCTTTGAGAAAAAAACTAAAGCTACCAGCCTCAAGACATCCTCAGACTGCTAAAATTATAAAACAAAATTCTGAAGAAGAATTAATGGACTTGCTCTTAAAACTGAATGAGCAACTTAATGAAACAGAGAAAGATCTTGAAAAGGAACTGAAAGATAAGCAGCCTAGTGTTCCAGCATCTACACCAGAGGTAATTACAGGTACTACAACAATAGGTCAACCAACAGAATTGCCACAGGTGCATACTTCCAATTTGAGTCCAGAAGAATTAACAGAATCAATGGAGGAAATGAAACTCCAAGTGACTGAGCTACAAAGAACAAAGGTGCAACTTACCTCTTTGGAACAAAAATATGACCTCTCAAAAATGAGTGTTGCAGATAAAACAAGAGAGGTCAATAGATTAGAAAATTTGGTCCATAAATTAGAAAAGGATCTCACATTGGAGAAGCCTTTAAAGGAAATAAATGAAATTATTTGGGAAAACATCATCCAATAAATAAAAGATGTTTGGCCCTCAATTCAAATAATGCAGGAATAGAATGATTTACTCAAATTGGTTATAGAAGAAGTCTTAAGAGCAAGAGAAGAATTGGGGAACAAGCCTGATGAAGCCAATGAACTCATCTGTTTTCTAAATACTCAGAACAAGCAACAACTTGAATAATTTTGCATTCAAGACAAGACAGGCACAATTTTGGAAATAAAGAGAGTTTTTACCAAAAGGACTCTGATGTAGAATTTGGAACGAAGATGCTCTGACATGCAAGAAGAAATCAATGCCTTCAGAAAAAGAATTGATATTTTGTTGAATAAAGGATTTCCTAGTCCTTTAGTTTCAGAAGAAAAATATATGGACATGGAAAGATATATTTAAAAATTGGACAAACATGCTGACAATCAGGCCAATACCTCAACTAGTTCATCAACAGCAGTATTGCCTACAAGAAAAAGTCTGCATGATAGATTGGAAAATTTGTGTTATCTTGAGCATGAAGTAAAACATTTGTTTCCTGTTCAACCTACTTTATTTAGACAGAGACTGATGAAACTCTTAGAAAGATGCAAAGGACCAGAATTCCGGAAGATAAATGGTGGGAAGAACTGTTAGAACTTTTGTAAAGATTATCCTTACTTGAATTTTTTATTATGTACTGCAGTAAATCGTAGTAAGAAGGATAAAAGGATGAATAAAGGTCAAAGTGTATTAGAGTAGTCAAAGAGTATCAGTTAATCGGAACAGTCAGCACAGAGTTACTGAAAAAGATAGCAATGAGCCAAAGCTTAGGGCCTGCGTCCAGCACATTCTCAAAAGAAGGAAATAGCACGACATCAGTTATCATTTTTTTCTTATCTATGAGACCATTTGTCTCTATTTTATTGTAATTTACTTATGAGTCATCCTAGATAATATCTCAACTTGTTATGAGATATTTTTTGTAACTTTTTGTATAAATACTCCCTCAATCAGAGTATTTAGAGGTGGATTTTTTAGACTTTACTGTAACATTGACTATTTGGAATAAAGTGCAGTTGGAGAAATTTTTTGTGGCTAGCTGGATGAGGAATTGATGCGAAAGACTTTTTACAGGATTCATGTGTCAAACTACGGATCAATAAGTCATCTATCTCTTATGTGTTAAAGTCTTTATATTTGTCTATTATATCATTTGTGTTTCATTTCTGAATGATTAATGAAAAGGAATAAATCAGAAAGTGCTTAAGTGTAATCTGATTGTAATCATTATTGTTCTAAATGTTTTCTTCTAAACTAGTTTAAGCAAGGAATTCTTAATTGCTCCTGTTTTTCTAGTTTTAAGCATTTTGGTTATTTAATAAAGAATAATTAATTGCTCTTTGTTAATAATCACTCAATTTTCCCTCTTATGAATGTGTTGAAAGATTCTTAATTGCCTTTCATCCATTTAAATCCATTCCATTCATTTAAGAATTATAATTGTTCTCTGTTTGATTATCTTGCCCTGTAAAACCATCTTTGTCTAGAAACTTAATCCAGTGAGTCCATCTTTTTGACTCCATAGCCCAATGGCCTGAACTACTCAATATTGCCCTCAGCTATCAAATTCCACCACCTAAATTCAAAAAAAACCCCTGGACTTTATAACTAGCCTAATATCTTCTAAAACAAAGCTAAATTATACAGAGACAGCCCTCTCTGGGTACAGATTGGCTAGATTCTGTACCTAAAATTTGGTTTGTGGTTACCTCAGACCCCTTTCCTCTTTTTTACAACTTCAAGGAAAATCTGAGTGATAACAAATTCCTTCATCACAAACCCACAAGACAAGTTAAGAATATTGGGGTTCATGTGAAGAACCTCTACAAACTTGAAGTAGATGGCTGCACAACATTGATGGGTAAAGTAGACAAAGGGGTGAGCCAGGATGAGGGTGAGTTATGGCACAGGAGATTTGGCCATATACACCATGGTGCTTTGAAAGTCATGCAACATATTTCTACGGGGCTTCCAAAGGTAACTCTTGCACATATAGACACATGCAAGGGATGTACCATGGGGAAGTATGCAAAAGCCACTTTTCATGAGAAGGAGAACCGAGCAGCGGGAATCCTTGAGATTTCACCAGAATGTATGGACACATTTCTCAAGCTTCTCTGATAAAGCGAGTTAGTACCTGATTTTTAATTATTTTTCTAGAAAGTGATAGATTTACTTAATGCAGAAGAAAGATCAGACATTCTCAAAATTGTGTGAGTTCAAAGAACTAGTTGAGAAATATATAGGGAAGCATGTGAAGGGTATGAGGAATGATAATGGTGGTGAGTAAATCTCCAATGAATTCAATAAATTCTATGACAAGGAAGGAATTCAGAGAGATTTTATTGCACCTCATAATCCACAATAGAATGGGGTTGCAGAAAGAAAGAACAGAACAATTGTGGGTGTGAGGCATGCAACATAGCAGTATTTGTGCAAAAACGTAGTCCTCATCAGATACTTGCAATTAGTACACCAAAGGAGGATTTTTTTGCTAAGAAACATGATGTTTCATATTTTAAAATTTTTGGCTCATCTGTTTATTACCATGTGACTAAATATTCCAGAAAGAAGCTAGAACCAATAGCTAAGATTGGGATATTTTTGGGGTACATTGATACTCCCCATAACTATCGGGTGTATTTTATAAACAACATGATGACCGTTGTCAGACAGGATGTAAAATTTGATGAGGAGAAAGCCATGTGATTATCCTTTGAGAGGGAGCTTAATTTGCATGTAGATGAGGAACTCTTGGTTCCAAAGGATGAACCTCAAGATGTGGAGCAACCACATGAGGAGGATAATGGATTGGCAGAAACCACTCATGCAGAGCCATCCACCAGTCATGGTAGGAGGTGCACCACAGAGGCTGACAGATTGAGACTTGATGCGGAAAAACATGTAGGAGCACCTACATCACAGCGAAGACAGAGAAAATCACCAGACATGTATACTGGATACATGGCTCTTATGAGCAAGTGTATTATGATAGAACCATCCTCTTTTGAGGAAGCACTGCAACAACCAACTTGGGTTGACACCATGGTTGAGGAGTGTGACTCCATTGTCAGGAACAGTGCATGGGATGTTGTCCCAAGAAGATCTGGGAAGTCAGTGGTTGGACCTAGATGGATCTATAAGGTTAAGCAGGCTGCAGATGGGGGTGTGGAGAAGTACAAGGCTAGATTTGTAGCTCAGGGATTCTCACAGGTTGAGGGGATTGACTATGAGGAGAATTTTGCACCAGTTGCACGGTACTCATCGATTACATCTATCCTTTCACTCTCAGCATAGATGGGTTGGAAAATACATCAGATGGATGTGAATACTACATTTCTCAATGGATTTATTGAGGAATAAGTGTACATTGAGCATCCATAAGGTTTTGAGATCTTTGAAAGGGTGTCGCATGTGTGCAGACTCAAGAGAGAACTGTATGGGCTGAAGCAAGCACCTCGTGCTTGGTACACCAGGATTGACAGCTATTTCACCAGGTTGGGATTCACAAAGAGTGAAGCGGATGTGAACCTGTACCAAATTGTGTTTGAGGGTAAGATTTTGATTATCGCACTTTATGTTGATGATATTATTCTGACAGGTGATGATTAGATGATAACTTCTTGCAAAGAGGATCTTGCAAGAGAGTTTGAGATGTTGGACATGGGACTCCTTCACTATTTCCTTGGTTTGGAGATATGACAGCGAGATGGGGAGCTATTTGTTTCTCAAGGAAAGTATGCGAAAGAGATTCAGAGGAAGTTCCACATGGAGAGCAATAAACCCATGGAGACTCCTCTTGTAGGAAACTAGAGGAAGCAGGATGCTACTTCAGGTGAGGTAGTGGATGCTACTATTTACAATCATCTTGTGGGTTCACTCATTTAGTTGGTGAACACACGACTAGACATAAGATATGTAGTTAACCAGCTTATTCAAGCTATGGTTAAACCGACCAAGCTCTTTAAGAAGGTGGGGAAGCATGTATTCTGATATCTCATGGGCACTACAGAGTATGGATTATGGTACAAACGAACAGAGGGAGCGAAGCTTCAAGGCTTCACTGATGTACATTAGGAAGGAATTCCATCAAACAGGAAGAGCACATCAAGAGGGGCCTTTAGCATAGGATTGAAAACAGTTTCTTGGTACAGCAGGAAGCAAAGATATGTTGCACTCAGTTCAGCCATGGTAGAGTAAATGGCAGCAAGTCAGGCGGCATGTGAGGTCATCTGGATGAGAAATATACTTGTTGATTTGTTTGGTCGTCAGATGGATCCGACGGTGATACCTTGTGATAACCAGAGTTGTATAAAACTATCGATTAATCCAGTATTCCATGATAGGTCCAAGGATATTGACATCTGGTACCACCATCCCATAGATTGTGTTCATAGACGCATTATGTTACTTCAGTACATTCCCACGTAGGATCGAGATGCATATATTCTAACGAAGGGGCACGCCAAGAGAAATTTTGAATACCACATAGGCGGGATTGGGGTAGATGATAATCCCTTTCTTGTTGAGAGGGAGTGTTGAAAATTCAACAAGAAATATGTGTCTAATTTATTTTTTCCTTAATTAAATTGGACAATAAATTGTAATCTTATCTCATAATCACTTATAATAGTTAACTGAGTGTGATAAACTCAGTTATCTCATGGAATTCGAGTTCATGGTGGTTTGTGAAGCATGAAGAGTGATTCCATTTTTTTTGGAGTTGAGGTTACCGTTAGTGCATTATTGTAATGCATGATAAATGAGTTAACTCAATTGATTGAGTTAAATTTAGTTTAAATAGTTGTAACTAATTGTTTCACTAGTGAGAGGTCAAGTGAATTAAACCAGATTTAATTCACATGCAGTGATCTGTCAATCAACTGATGATTTACTATTAATATCTGCATGCATGTGAGTTCTGATGAAGACCCAGTTGAGACACAGGTTAAAGGGATGTTAAAAATCAGTTGTATTATTAGCAAACTTCCCGCATGTAGTAATACACCGATAAAATAGCCCATGAGAATTGTGCAGTTTCAAAGGCTGAAATTCCTAAATAATAGGGATTTAATTCTATAGGAATTGCGCAAGCAAGGCAGGCTGAGTAGAGGTATGAAATTGGCTAAGCGTTGCTAAATTTTTTCTGCATTACTATGGGATAGTTGGTACAGTGTAAAAGAACCTTGTGAGAAGAGTACATTGTATTGTTTCATGATTCCTTGGTTGAATATACAATAGAAGATAGAAGGGTTTTGAGCACCAAGCTTTCCCTAGAAAAAATATCTATGTTTTGGATTGATTTGCTTCTATCTTTAATTGGTATGGTTGTGCGATCATGCTTATCTTCCACAATTAATTTGTAGAAGGATTTAGTATCTTGCTTTAGCATATCTCGTGATTGGATTGAATCCATTGGTATACATATTTTTTGTATAATTTCTACAAGCCGATATTCCATCCACAACAAGACTCACCCATTGCACCACCCAGTGACTCAACCACCCGAGCACTCGCCTACCCCAGGGGCTCGGCTTGTCTCACCCATGTCACCTCTACAACTTGGTTTCTTGTCTCGTTGGACTGGTTCCCACTCATCAAGGCACACCCACTATAACTCTACTATGCGCACTCCCACTCGTCACCTTTCGTCGACTGCTATACCCATGCATGCCTTTAATGGATGGTGGGGTCATAATTAACTGATCATCCACCTCCAATTCGCCTTTAACCGAACGCTCCACCCGAGTCGCCTTTAACTGAAATGAGTAAATTTTAACCAAACACGAGTGCCCATCACACATCATGGACGCGCCTATATCACGAATTCAATTTTTTGGTACTCCCAATTCGAAGTCCTCACACTAGTGGTTACTACCCACCAAAGTTTACGCAATTTCTTTGGCTTGTGTAACCAATTTGATTATCCACTTCACATCGCAATTTATTATTTATTACTAAGGAAAGACTATAGGATGATTTTCCTATAAACCATTATTGATTTAGCATTAACAAATGTAACTTATAATTATTTATGCAATTTTTCCGAAATCATAATTCTAACTTGAGTTGGAAAGTCTACACATTTATAGTTTTACTTCTACATAAGTGTTAAAGGAAACATAAATAATGGTGAGAAGTAACTCCTATAACTATATTTTTTTCATCTTATTCCTATCCATTTTTTAGGAAAATACTTGCTTAAATTATGTCAGGATGAAATTGAGGTTAGAGATGTTATTTACTTGAGTATATAAGTTATTTTCAAGTATTTTATATTTCATGTCATTCTTAAGAATAAAAAATCACTACACAAATATCTAAAATTCATGCATGAATATTTCAACCATCTCCATAAATTATGTCATAAAATATGTAAGTGAGTTATCCACATGGTTAGTTCAATCAAATGTTTGATTTTTTTTTAATAACATTGAAAAATAAATATTTATTTTTTAAAGTGAAACATTATAATTTGCATTAGTCAATGTTAAAGTAATAGTGATCAACACACAAATTTATTGTTAGAATCTTGCCTTGACAAAGACTAATAATGACTCCATAAATATGTTTAAATTTGATTAATAAGCACATAAAACCTTAATACTTACAATAAAATTACAATATAACAAGTTTCTTAACCATGGATATCCACCCCCACTTTACCATTGATATTATTAACTTGTAAATATTTTTTTTTACAATATCGTGGGCTAATATAGTGGCTTATCAATACCACATGTTGAAACCATACCTTATTTCGCAATAAAAAATTAAAATTTAAAACATTTTAGACATTACATATAGCATTGATTACATTGAGTGAAAATTTTCCATCATATGGATGGAGGGAGGGAGATGGAGGGAAAAAGAGAGAGAGATAGAGAAAGAGAGGGAAAAGGGGAGAGAGAGAAGATATGGAGGGAGATAGGGATAGAGATAAAGGGAAAAGAGAGAGGGAGCGTGATGGGTAGGGGAGACAGAGAGGGAGGTGTAATTGAGAGGGAGATAAAGGAATGAAGAGAGAGATGAAGGGAGGGAGAGACATGGAGTTGGAAAAGGAGATAGAGGAGGGGGGGACAAATACATAGAGAGATATAGGTAGACAGAGACAAAGTGACAAGGTATATATGGAGAGAGAGGGAGAGAGGATAGGAGGGAAGAGAGAGATGATAGGTGAGAGAGAGGGAGAGAAAAAGAAAAGAGAGAGGCAGAAATAGAGGTGGAGTGGGGAGAGAGGGGGTGATAGAAAGGGATAGAGGGACAAAGATAGTGAAAAATTTGGAGGGTAGAGAGAGAGAGATGGGAGAGAGAGAAAGGAAGAGAGATATGTCAAGGAAGAGAGAGAGTAATTTAGAGAGAGAATTAGAGAGGGATGGAGAGAGTATAGAAGGATGTAAGGGAGAGAGAGGGGGAGATATGGATCCACACTAGATATGGTATGTGTATATAAAAACTAGCCTAAACCCATCTCAGCCCCTGATCTATCAAGTACCAAGAGGGATCAATTCTCTTTTCAATTTAAAAGAGGTTTTCATCTGAAGAGATTTGATACATCTCGACTCTTGATAGATATATGTTTAAGATGAGAATAGTCTATTTTAATTCAAGTAAGGGTTCAAATTTGAGAGCCTTAAAATTGGAAAAAGAAAATAACAATAAAAAATTAAACAATAAAATAAATATTTTTTTTTCAACATTATTAAAAGAAAATCAAACATTTGATTGGACCATAATATGAAGGTCATGTTGCAACCTTTGCACAATATAATGGCATGTGGATAACTCTGTCACATATTTTATGAAATGTTTTAAAACTCTAACTCGGGTTCAGAACCAGCCGAGGGTTGACTCTGACTCTGATTCAGTATCGACTCGGCCTAGTTGATTTCAATGGTTCATTCATTGTAAAAAATACATTAAATATTTAATTTATTATGAAGAAACCATATTTTAAATATTTCTATTCATGTTTCCAAACTCAAAGCATTAGAATATAGAGAGAAGAAAACACATGATAAAAGTATGCTCATAAATATATCTATTATATCAAAATGACACCCAATTCACTGTCTAATACATGTAATATATAGATATTAGAACAAGAAAACATAATCAAGGAGGCTCTAAATTACCTCTACAACAAAACATCACTAGTCACTTTTTCTAAACAAGGCCGACTCAAACTCTAAATTCGAGTCATACGGGGAAACCCTTAGCTCCTCCTCACTACTACTCCAAAAATCAACTCCAACTCTTCACAAAATCCTCACAAATTCTCACACAAATCCAATGAGACAGTTGTGAGTAAGTGAGAGAGAGTTGGGCTTGGGAAAGGGCTAGAGGCATTAAAAAAAATTGAGCGTGAAGTCCGAGTTTCCACCATTTTTCCTCGTAGACTAGGTCAACTAGTTTAAGACAGGCTCAATCGAACTGGCTAGTCTCTTATCGAACTAGCTGAATCGATGTTCATCTCAGCCAGTTTGGTAATGGACCGACCACTAGACCATTTTTTTTTATCAAGTTGACAAGGGCAACAGTCTGACTTGGTCAACTCGATCGATTCTGAATTGGTTCAGTTGGTTTTTAAAACACTGATTTTATGCCATAATTAATGGATATGGTTGAAATATTCAGGCATGATTTTTAGATACTTGTGTAGTGATTTTTTATTCCTAAGCTTTGCAAGAAAACCATAAAAAACTAAAATACATAAAATAACTTATACTCAAGTAAATAACATATCTACCATCAATTAATTCCCACCATAATTTAAGAAAGTATTTGCAAAAAAAATGGATAGGAATAAGAGTTAAAAACTATACTTACATGATAGGAATAAGAGTTAAACATTATAATTTTCATTATTCAAAGAAAAAATAATAGTGAATTGATTGTTAATATTTCCTTGGCAGGTACTAATAATGATTCCATAACCATATTTAAATTTAATTAATAAGCACATAAAACCTTAATACTTAACCATGGATATCCACCCCCACTTTACCATTGATCATTAGGCGAATTTTTAGGTCTAAAATGAGCCTCCTAAGGACATTATAAAATAATAGTGGAAATAATAAAATAATATTTGATTAAATCATCAAATTTTATAGGGAAAAAAGGAAAAACTATTTTTTCAATTCATATTTTCAACTTATCTCCCTATGGATTTACTCAAATTTCGAGCAAAAACACTCATTGGATGAATAATGTGATTTCTAATCCAAGGAGTACCCATGTTGCATAGTTTTGATTGACCTTTCTACATGAAAAATGTTAAATACATGAAAAACATGATTGCAAACATGTTTTTTAATATATTTATCATTTTTCGTGTAGGAGGGTCCATCGAAAGTATGCAACATGGGTAATCCTTGGATGAGGAATTAAATTTGCATCCAACGAGTATTCCCGCTCGAAATTTGAGTAAAAACTTTGGGAAATAAGTTGAAAATACGAGTTGAAAAAATAGTTTTATTATTCTATTATTTTTTAATATTTTTACTGTTTTACCCCAAAAATGGTGAATCATCCCCCATGGTTAACATCATCATCTTGAATCCTATTGATTCTTATTAAGTTTGTTTCTGTTGGACATTTTTCTTAGGAGGATCATTTTAGACCTCAAAATTCCCCTAATGATTATTAACTTGTAAATAGGTTTTTTTACAATACCATGGGATAATAAAATTTTTTACAATACCATGGTACAATATAATGGCTTATCAATACGAAATGCCAAAAAACCATAACTCATTTCACAATAAAAAAATAAAATGTAAAATATTTTAGACATTACTTATAACATTGATTACAAAGAATGAAAATTCTCCCTCATATGGAGAGAGGGATAGAGAGATAGATAAAGAGAGATAGTGACAAAGAGGAAGGGTGGAGAGAGAGAGATTTATGAGTATGGGACATAGAGAGGGAGGAGGAGAGAGAGAGGAAGGAGGGAGGTGTAATTGAGAGGGAGAGAGATGTATGAAGAGAGAGAGGAAGGGAGGGATAGGAGAAGGAGGGAGAGGGATGGAGTTCGAGGGGGAGAAAGAGGGGGGAAAAACAAAGACATAGAGAGATGATGGTAGAGAGAGACATAGTGACAAGGTATAGATGGAAAGAGAGGGAGAAAGGATAATATGGAAGAGAGAGGGGAGAGGTGAGAGAGAGGGATCAAAATAAAAGAAAGAAGACTACATAGAGATGGAGGCGGGACAAAAGGGGTAAGAGAGAAGGAGAGAGGGAGGGATATAGTGACAAAGTTGGAGGGGAGAGAGAGATATGGAGGAGATAAAGGAATAGGGAGAGGACTTGAGGGAGAGGAGAGAGGGATGGAGAGAGTAGAGGAGGCAAGAGACAGAGAGAGGGAGAGATGGATCCACTGTAGATATGGTATGCGTATATAAAAACAAGCCTAGATCCATCTTAAGCCTAGATCTATCAAGCACCAAGAGGGACCAATTCTCTTTTCACTTTGAAAAATGTTAGAATCTCAAGAGATTTGATCCCTCTTTATGGTTATATATCTAGAGCTAAGATGGATCTAGGCTAGTCTAGTTCAAGTTCAGGTTCAAATTCCACAACTTCGAAATTAAAAAGAAATAAAAATAATTTCAATATATATATAGTAACCCAAACCCAGCAATAGTATGTAACTACCATAAAACCTCTGGGGGCTACTATATATCATCCTCCCCATACCCAGGGTCACAACAGGGGGATTTGAAGCTAGGTATTTCATGTTTAAATGATTTCACATTTATCGGATTAACCAATTGAGCTGCCCCAAAACTATATATATATATATATATATATATATATATATATATATATTGAAAAAAATTAATATTAATTATATATTATTATTCAATTTATTAACATTTATAATTTAATTTTGTAAATTTATTGAAATTATATATAACTATAACGTCATGAATAAATAAATTATATAAATTTAAATTATGTAAATAATTTTTTATATATAAAAAGAAATTAAAATTTATATATTATTATACCAGCATAGATCAATCTAAAGCACTGATCTAACATGGGCCGAGACAGATCAATTTTTTTTGTTGCAAACTTATTTTAGAGTGCAAAAAACAATGTGTAATTTTTTACTTTCATTTTTGAATGTTATAAAGATTACATGAGGTGTGTATTGAGGCATTTTATATTAATTCATGTTAGAATAGTTTATTCATAACTCACATTGGATGTTTTATCTCTATAAAATTATATTATTTAAGATAGAAATCGAAATATTTGTTTATTACTTGAAGAGAGAAAGTTAAATATCAACAACTAAGGTGATTGTTTTTTTAATAGATTTTTAATTGTTTATTTATATGGTTATTTGATTTTGGTTTTTTTGAGGACATGACATACTTACATATGTCCATGTAGAGCATGAATCTAACATGAGCCTAAAGGGATCAAATTTCTTTTGTTGAAAACATATTTTAGTGCAAAAAAATAATGTGTAATTTTTTACTCTTTAAATTGCATTTTTAAATGTTATAGAGATTACATAACAAGTCTATTGAGCCATTTTATATTAACTCATATTAAAATATTTTATTCATAACTCACATTGATTATTTTATTCTATAAGACGTTAAAATACTCACATATTTTTTTACTTCTAATTAATTTACATGATATTAGGTCATATGGACAACTAATCAAAAAAGCATAGGATATATTTTTCTTCTTTTTTATTATAGCCGACATTGTTTTTCCATTTAGAGAAAATTTTATTTATTTTTATTTTAAAAAGGGAGAAACATAGTTACACATCACCTTCACATGAGCTCTGTTTTTCCATTTAGAGAATATTTTTATTTTATTTTATTTTAAAAGGGACAAACATACTTAAACATCACCTTCACACTGGGCTCTAGAACCAATGTATACGCATTTAAAGCACTGATCTACAAAGAGCCTAGAGAGATAAAATATCGAACTTTAAAAAAATATTTACACGTCAATTAATCCATTTTAGTGCTTGGTAAATATGTGATTAATATAAATCTATAGTGGAAATTTTACATTGTTTAAATTGTATAATTTTATATTTTATCATTATTAATATTTATATTAAAAATCGAATGAGTTACACATACTGAAATAGATTAGTTAGTATGAATATTCAAACAATTTATTTAAGTTCTATTGAGATATTTATAGGAGAAATAAATAAACTTTTTTTAATTATTTTATATGGTATTTTTGTTTTTATTTTTTAGGACATGACATAATTATATATGTACCTTATACTAGATTGTAAAATGAGCCTCTAGGCTCAATGAACCTCTAGGCTCAATGAACTTCTGGGCTCAATAACTATAGTGATAAATAAATAAACCCATGATTTACTTTACTCGTAAGTGTTTACCATAAAGAGGAAACTCGTGTGATTAGGGAAATTATTCATTATTAATAGAGAAACTATCTTTAACAATATTAAAAAAAAAAAAAACTATAAGAAAGAAAAGTTCAATTAAAATGTAACGATTGTAAAATTGTAAAAAAAAATTATATTATGAAAAGAACTCATGTAATTAAGGAAATTATTAATTATTGATAGAAAAACTATCTTTAACATTATTTAAAAAAAAACTATAAGAAAGAAATTTTCAATTAAAATGTAATAATTATATGAAATAATTATATTATGAAATGTTAATTGTTAAAAAGTAATAATAACAACAATAATATTATTAAATAATTTTTTTGTAAAATAAGAAAGAAAAACAATATAAGTATTCCATTTAAATTAAAATTAGAAAAACTACAATTTTAAAAATTTCTATACGGTGGAGACTTAAATTTAAACCAACAATTAATAAAATCTCAATGACTTTTTTTTTTCTTTGGTTTCCATACATACAACTAACAATAACATGATGAAAGCATGTAATTATATGTTTCTAGTTGTAATATGTTGTAGTTATGCTCATTATGGTGGGTAAAGAAATTGACAAATCAACTAGTCATATTATGCAAACCCAATTCAATGGTTTATGGTTTTTCTCCACTCCTAAGAAATGATATTTTAAATTGTTCTCATTGCACTAGAGATTATCTATAATATTGTGTAATAAGTCCTTAAAAGTTTCCTAACTACCACTCTATATCTATCTTAACCTCGGATTTATCAAGCATCGAGAGCGATCCAATATCTTGAGGTGAAAACCTTTTTTTTGAGTGAAAAACTTGAGAAAATTTTTGCACCTAGAGAAATTTGACCCCTCCCAGTAATTGATAGATCCAAGGTTAATATGGATCTAGGTTGGTTATATAATACTATATAATATCTATATTTGAATCTATGTGTCTCTTTCTTATTCTCTCTCTCTATATCATCCCCCAAACATACACACTCTCTCTCCATATCTATATCTCTCTCCATCCCTCCCTCTTCCTCTCCCTCACTCTCCCTCGTCCCATTCTCTCTCTGTCTCTCTTCCCCTTATTTACCTCTCTCTCTTCCATCCTACTCTCCTCTCTCCCTCACTCTCTCCATCGCTCCCTTATCACTCCCTCTCTCTCTTCACCTTTTTCCCTATGTCTCTTTCTTCTTCCCTCCCTTTCTCTCGCCCTCCAACTCCATCTCTCTCTTGAGTCCTCCCTCTCCTTTCCCTCCCACCTCCCTCTATCTCTCCCCCCACATCAGTCTCTCTCTCTCTCTCTCTCTCTCTCTCTCTCTCTCCTCCATCTTTGTGTCCCCCTATCTTTCTCTTCCCCTTCTCTCCCTATCTCTATCCTATCCTCTTCTCTTTCTTCCCTTCTCTCCTCTATCCCCACTCTCTCTCAATATCTCCCTTAACCTTTTTCCCTATGTGTCTTTCTTCTTCCCTACCTTTCTATCCCCCTCCAACTCCATCTCTCTCTTGATTCATCCCTCTCCCTTTCTCTCCCACCTCCCTCTGTCTCTCCCCCTCCATCCATCTCTCTCTCTCTCTTCCCCCTCCATCCTTGTGTCCCCATATCTTTCCCTTGCCCTTCTCTCCCTATCTCTCTCCTATCCTCTCCTCTTTATTCCATTCTCTCCTCTATCCCCACTCTCTCTCAATCTCTCCCTTATTGCTCCATCTCTCTCTCTCCACTTCTATCTATGTATGTCTTTGTTCTACCCCCCCCTCTCTCTCCCCCCACACCCCTTATCTCCCTTAAATTTTATCCCATTGTGTTTAATAAATTATCTAAATTAAAAAAAATGGATTGTTTTAAAATACTAAACCTATATTTTGGATTAATAATGTCAAAGGAAATACAATAATGAAAAACTTAAAAAAATCATGCACTATATTTCCTCTATTATTGTTAGTCACTTTGGTTTCTCTCATAACTTGGATCCTTAGTTAAGATGGATCTATGTTGGTTCTTAATATTATTATTTATATTATATTAATTTCAAATACTTTTATATAAAAGTGCATTTTTTTAATTATATTAAAACCATAATTTAATTTAAATGAGAATATTTTTAGTGGTTGTGAGGATAGAGGGTTTAGATATATATCTAAGTAATTATAAACATTTTATTTTTAGATTCAATTAAAAAAATTTATAAAATTAAATTAAAATAAAATATTTGTATTGTGAAATAATTTATGGTTTTTGTACATCTCATATTGATAATCCATGGTATTGGCCCATGGTATTGTAACAAAGTATATTTACAAGTTCATAATATCCATGGTGAAGTGGGGGTGAAATCCATGGTTAAGAATCTTGTCATATTGTTATAAATATTATGATTGTGAACTAAGTTGTCATTTTTTTCCATGTGGTATTGATAAGTTGTGGTATTGGCACATGGCATTGTAACAAAGCCTATTCACATGTTCATAATATGAATGACAAAGTGGGGGTGAATATCCTTGGTTAAGAATATTTTCATATTGTTATAAAATATTTTGATTGTGAAATAATTTAAATTTTTTGGGCATGTGCTATTGATAAGCCATGTTAGTGGCCCATGGTATTGTTACAAAGCCTATTTTTTACAAGTTAATAATATCCACGGTAAAGTGGGGTAAATATCCATAGTTAAAAATATTGTCACACTGTTATAAAATATTTTGATTGTCAAACAATTTATTGTTTTTTGGGCATGTGGTATTGATAAGCCATGGTATTGGCCCATGGTATTGTAGCAAAATCTATTCTCAATTTAATAGCAAAATCAAAATATAACAAATTAATTTTTTTTATTTTTATTACTTTAACTTTTTATTAATAATTGAGCATGTTTACACTCATCTCTAATATCACTTTTAACTTTTTACTATTTTTTAATTGAGATCACATTTAAAATTGTTTTGATACTTACATTACACCTACACATCTACCCTATACTAGGTTGTAGAGTGCCTATAGCCGTAAAAAGTGCCATATAAAAAAATTTGTTAATTAAAAAATCCACAGTTTGGGTTAAAATTACACAACCATGAAACTTCAAAGAAAATTCGACAATAAAAAATAAAAAATAAAATTTGACTATATATATATATATATATATATATAGATATATATAATATTAATTATATATTATAATTCAATTTATTAACATTTATAATTTAATTTTATAAATATATTAAATTTGATATATTATTATATAGAATATTTTCTCTGGCTCCTCAATCATAGAAAAATCCTGACGTGGGATCAATTAAAAAAGAGAGGAATGCAGGGGTCTTCTCTTTGCTATATGTGCAAGAGAATAAAGGAAACAATAGAACATTTGCTAACTGATAGAGATAATGTAAGCATAAACGAAACGATTATTAAATGGAGAAAATAGGGCTTTCAAAGTGAAGTATTGAATAGAGCATGGCGACTATCCCTAGGATTTATACTATGGGGAATATCAAAAGAAAGGAACCATCATATTCTCAGAAGTGAAATTTGTGATGATACTCAAATCTGGCATCAGATCATAGAAAATATTCGTGAAAATATATTGGTGGAGATATGTACAGATGATGACTGGAAAATGGAAGGTATGGAATCTAATATTATGGCTAGATTAAACTTGACACCTCAAATGATATCAGCAACTCTCTGGAGATTTAAGACACCTCAGGAAAATATCAATGATAAATGGAAGGTACCCCAGAATGGTTTTTTCAAATTGAATTATGATGGGGCATCAAAAGGGAACCCAGGTCAGGCAGGGGCTGGAGGAATTTTTAGAAATGCTCTGGGAAGAACCTTTAGAGTTTATGCTATTGAAATTGGTCATGCAACAAATAATGAGGCAGAGCTTGCAATAGTCAAACAATGACTAAACATAGAAATAAGAGAAAACTACCATAGAATTATAATAGAAGGTGATTTTTCAATGACCACATGGGTGTTAAGAAAATTGCAACAAGGGATACCATGGGAGAAGATAAGTAAGAGCTGGAGAACAACTACTCTTATTAAACAAATAAGATCTCTTCTCCAACAAATTCATTATTTGATCCCTTCCACTGTACAACTTCCCTGTTTCTTCCGTTTTCTTAATCTTTTGAGTTTCTCTCACTCACACGTCTCCTGCTGTCACGGTCTTTTCTGTTGTTTCTGTTGATATATTTCAGCTTCTCTGCTCGAACGCCTTTTTCCCGACTCGACCCATGGCGCCTATCTCCTTGTTACCATGACGTTCAACTTTCTCTTCCTTCTACCCTATGTCAGGTCGCATACCTGAGTCTTTTCTGCATATCCAAATGCACATCCACCTTTCATCGATCTAATGGTCATCATACTCTGCCTCATTTAACTTTCCCAATCCTACGGTTGACATTTCATCACACTATTGCTATCACAATTGCAACTTTCAACTTTCCGATGTGCCTTTGGCCATTTGATCTCCGCCGATGCCATGAGCGAAGGGTCCCACTAGGCTATACCTCAGCGATTCAACGATTTCTCTTTTTTCTTCTTTCCTCTATCACTATTCTATTCTCCCGACGCGATTTCTCATAGGGGACAATATACTTTCAGATTTGAAGTCCTTTAGACTTCAGCTTTAGTCTGCATTGCATCCAGACTTATTATCGCATTTTGGAGATTTCAATTTGTTCTTACGATATTCGCCCTTCTGATCCCCCGATGCGATATCTAAAGGGTCCCACCATTCTTCGTACGTGCACCTTGGATCGCATTATCGCTACCACAATATCCCAATAGTTTGGCTCCCACGTCTCTTGTTCTCTGTCGATGCGATGAATCAATATAGACCACACTCCAACTTAACTTCATGATCCAATGGTTTCAATCGGCCGTGATCTAATGGTTGCGATTGGATCACACCATCGCAATCACAACATTCAATGACTCGTTCCCTTGCTCTTCCACTACGCCAATGCGATAAGAGATCACTGATGCGATATGTTTTTGGTGATGCGATGTAGTTCTACAGACCCAATGGATCATTGAACTCGCTCTTATAACATTTCAGATTTGGTCTTGTCCCACCTCACACATAATTTTCGCCGATTGCAATGTCGGAAATCGCAACTTCACATCACTTCTTCATTACTCTACTCGACGATTGTGATGTGCCCTAAAATATTATGATCATGTTAGCGCGACCGCTTCTCAGCCGAAGAAGGCGAGGTTCCGAGGCAACATCAAACCAACCTTAGCCTCATAGCTAGCCCTACGAGGACAGGAGAGGGCTCTCTCCGGGTCAAGCTCAGTGAAAGATGTCCAATAGGATCTGAGATGACCTAAATGAAACACTGATATTGATTTTAGGCTAGTAAATTGATAAGCAAGAGGTTTTAAATAAATGATTGGGGTTTTCTGGGCTGTGTAAGGCAAAGGCAGCAAGAGCAGAGATGAAATAAAGAACGCAGATTATCTCCTGAGGCAAGGTAAGCATGAAGTTTAGCAATTAAATTGAGATAAATGGAATGACAAGACTGCTGAGAAGTCGACAAGGGCATAGAAGATGGATCCTTGTCGAACAGAAGAAAACATTAACTATGAATACTTCCTCAAGACAGAGCAACTAAATTGAATTCTTCCTTTCTCACTTAGAAACATTCAATATTGAAATGGTGATTAATGAAATGCGAACATAACGATGACATATGAAACAAAAGGAAAAACATTTGCTAAATTTCAAGCCACAAGAATCTCAAAAAACAGAGCTGTATCTCTTCATTAAAATCTTTGTCTAAGACTGTACAATAAAACTCTAATTTTCTCCTACACCAGCGCTCAGAAATCTCTCCTCCTCAACAATTGATTTACAATGTATAAATAAAATCCTCCTAGGGAAAACAAATCGACCCCAAGACAAGGGAATTTGTTTCAATTGAAATTACAAAGATAGAATAGATTAATTCATTTATTCTAAAAATAGAACACTGTTTCCCTCGAATTCCTCTGATAGCCAATACTAGAGCGCAGATCCATTTGGAGTTTTAACTGAAGTCATTAAGATAGAAAAGGATCATCTATCTGCTCTAAAGATAGAAAAACCTCCAAATATTCCAGCCGAGGATTTCTAATGACCTGGAGCGTAGGAAAAATAGGTAATCGATCTTTGAATGCCACTTGGCACATCCCTATACACCTACCTTCAAAATGCGTTTGCCATTTCACATATATTCTTTTAACCTGGAGATGAATCTAATACTCGAGTATTACAATGACATCTTCGGATCTAAATAACCTGCTGTTCCTTTTACTTGCGTAGAAACATGAGTTGTGGCATTATTTTCTGGAGCAATGCACGACAAGCCGAAGTTCGCTTCTATGGCCTTGAAATTTTCTGTGAGTAAAGTGTTGGAGGATTTAATGTCTCTGTGGATTATTACATGTGAAGGTAAGTCGCTGCATCGATGGCCATATCCAGTCTTGTAGCCAAATCCAATACAATTCCATAAACTAAATGCTCCCGAAGAGTTCCATTTGGCGCATACTCTGTTTGCAATTCGTTGGAGTCGTTTTTGGATGAAGACTGGGCGCACAAATGAAATTTCTGGGTGCTGTTGTTCTGTGGGTCGCTCGACCCAGGTGGGTCGCTCACGTTATGACTTTGCACTGCGGAAATAACCCAAGTGAGTCGCTCTACCCAGATTGGTCGCTCGACCTTCAACTCGGCCACAAGATGCACAAGCTTAAATTTCTGATGCCTTGAACTTGAACATCATACAATTCAGCAAATTTATTCCCATTTTCAAGGGGAGGCATTGCTAACACATTTTTTTCAACTTTGTGTGTGCTCGGTTCTAAATCGTTCAAGCAATGATGGTCTAAATCAGAAGATGCAGATAACCATCTTAGCACCAAATGAATTGTGCGCTTGGTTCTTTACGAAAGGAACCACAGTATTCATTTCATTACACAAAACATCATCTGATCGATACATATCAACCATATCAATCATGTTCCCTTTGATCATCTTAAAACTCCAGTAGTCCTTCCTACCATTGTAGTTCCGGCTATTCTTCTGTCACGTCCACCTCAGATGTCCACACAATGTCCTTTAAAGCAGTAGAAAAATTCTCATAGAACTTGTTGTACTCTAGGGTATCCCCGCCAGCTTTTTTTTACTTCCACAACAAAGAGAGAAGGAGAAACTTCAAAAACCTCTTTAGCTACAGAAAGATGCCCCTTTCTACCTGTTTCAGACCCCTGGAATCTCATCTTGTAATCACGTCTTTTGACATTGAACCCAAGTGGCTTCACGCTCTCCTCCATCTTTGTGATGATTTCTGTAGCTGGGCGCTTAGATGTAAACCTTGCTTCCCTAGTAGCACTCTGTTTTTTCTCAAACAGACCAGATAGATTTAGCCCCTTGGACAATGAAATGATATCAAATGCATTCATAAGAGAATGTCTGACCCCCTTCAATTCCTTCTGTTCCATTACAAGGTGTTCAACAGAGTCACTAAATACGACATCGATGTCATCAAGACTGGTATCTCTTTCTCCTTCAAATTTGACTGGATTGTAGCCTTTCTTGAACCAAGAACTTTCTAATATCTGAGGAATTGTAATCCGATATTTAGGATTCGGCTCAAGTATTCTCAGAATCAGTTTCCAAACTCCTGGAGAAAACCATTTCGGGAAAGTGAAATCTGCTCTGTATATCTTCTTATAAAGGGCTATGATGTTGGGTTCATCAAATGGTAAATAGCCGACCATGAGGACAAACAGAATGACTCCACAAGACCACAGATCAGCTTTAGCACCATCATATCCCTTGTCCACAATGACCTCTGGGGCAACATAGTTGGGGGTTCCACAAGCAGTATGCAACAGTCCATCTTCCTTCATTTGCTGTGAAAGTGCACTTAGACCAAAATCAGAGATCTTCAGATTTCCTTTTGAATCCAAAAGAAGGTTCTTCGGCTTAAGATCTCTATGGTAAACTCCTCTGCTATGACAATAATCAACTGCATTTATAAGTTGCTGAAAATATTTTCTGACATCATCCTCCTTTAATTTCCCATGTTGAGCAATTTGATTAAAAAGCTCTCCTCCTGTAACGTACTCTTTGTCGACTTCCCTGTTGTATCCTTTTTATTCACTTCTCTTTTTTGGCTCGAAGTTGATGGTATCTTGTTGCAACAAATCTGCTCACTTGAAGATACTGTCATTATCTGTTGACTTTGTATCAAAGGGCCTCCTCCTTCAGGTATTCCTGACCTTTGGAGGCATTCCTTTACTACCACTTTTCCTTCCGCTGTTAGCATATACTTTGCTGGGCAGCTTGATTTCACAACTAGTCCTTTTGATATCAATGTCTTCATGGAACTCCACCCAGAATACCAATTTTGGAATGAGTTTCCGAACCTTCCAGGAGGTGCAACACTCCTTGATGGCCTGATGGTAGATACCAATAGGCATTCTGGAAAGCCCACTAGTTTCAGTTTATATGGAGTTAGTTGTAGGTCAAGATTTTCCAGCTTTAATAGTCGATCCATCAGTGATACCATTTGAAAAACCATTTGATCCTGTCTGATGTCATCGCCACTTTTGAACATGACCTTGCATTTTCCACCATCTGCAATAAAATATCATACCAAAAGGAAACTCTGTAATCCATAATTTGTGGCCTATTCTCCAACTTTGCTTTGGGTATTGTGTTTCTGATCAACTGACTGATGGATTTCTGTTTGTCTCACAGGGTATAGAGCTGGCTACTGAAGCTGAAACAAGGCTGCCTATTTGAAGAGCTGGAGAATTTGATACATATTCTAAAAAACCACATTTAATGATTTCTTCTTCAAAACAGGGTTTTGAAGAAGAATCAATTTCACATTGATGACATTCCTGAAATAAACACCTACTGAATCTTCCTCTGGCCTACTTCTGAAGACTAAACCCTGAACTCCAGAATTAAAATTACTCTTTAATGACTGCAAATAAGGAGATTGCAGCAGACTGACAAGACGGAGTCTAACATTGGCTCCAATGGGGATGGCAGCTGCCGCTTCTTGGAGGTGCCAAGAACCGCAGAGCTTTGGGAGAGCAGACAGTGCCTCCGTCCATTGGGTGATGGAATCCATTATTTGACAAAAGACTAATGACTAAATTTCGAAACTGAAACTGAACTCAAACTGATTTGATCTGAAAACTGAAATAACTGAAAAACTGGCTTCAAACTAAAGCTGCAATGAAACTGGAACAAGATGCTGCCCTTTGGCTGCTTATTTATTTACAAAATCTACCCTACTCTGCTGTAAAAACAATAGATCAGGTAATACTGAAATGCCAGATCAACCATTCAAGTAAACCTGAGAATGATGCCGCTTGAGAATGCTTCCACCAGGACACAGATGTAATTGCTGGCAGCCCTTCATGCAAGTAATGAATCTGGCTATGTATAAGACAGCTTGATCTATCAGTCAAACTGAAAAACATTTCCATGTATGCCGCAATAGGATCGCGAAAGCCAGACTCTGTTGGCTGCCCCAACTCAGCAATACATACCTCCAGCTGCACACTGTCAATGCAATCATCCACAGGTAACTCTATTGTTTCCTGTTTTGGAGGAGGAAGAGCTTCCAAGAACTTTTTGGGGTCTCAGAAATCGTATGACTGGATCTGCTCATTTAAATACTGAATCTCCTTCTCAAACTTTTCAACAATTAACTCACAGAACCTAGTTTTAGTTTCAAGAGGAAACTTTGGAGATTTCAAACATTGAAGCAAGACTTTGAAAAATTCTTCATTAATTTCAAAATCCGCTAACGAATTTCAAGCATCTTCTACAGCTTCAGAAAGTGCAGGGTTTGCCACATACCCTACCATTGCATGAGTGGATCAGCGAGCATTGGAATCTCTGGATCGAGCTGGAGTCGCCAGGTGAAAGTTTCAGCCTTCATATGTGTCTGGCTGCTATCCACCATCAGCATCAGATCTGCAACTTTGATTTCCTGCACTGGGGCAAGATCTTCCCTAGTATGGTCGCCACTATGTTAGCGCTCGAATCTGCCTCAGGCTGAAGAAGGCGAGGTTCGAGGCAACATCAAACCAACCTTAGCCTCGTAGCTAGCCCTACGAGGACAGGAGAGGGCTCTCTCCGGGTCAAACTCAGTGAAAGATGTCCAATAGGATCTGAGATGACCTAAATGAAACACTGATATTGATTTTAGGCTAGTAAATTGATATGAAAGGGTTTTTTGATAAATGTTGGGTTTCTGGGCTGTGTGGGGCAAAGACAACAAAAGCAGAGATTAAATAAAGAACGCAGATTATCTCCTGAGGCAAGGTAAGCATGAAGTTTAGCAATTAAATTGAGATAAACGGAATGACAAGACTGCTGAGGAGTCGACAAGGGCATAGAAGATGGATCCTTGTCGAACAGAAGAAAACATTAACTATGAATACTTCCTCAAGACAGAGCAAATAAATTGAATTCTGCCTTTCTCACTTAGAAACATTCAATATTGAAATGGCGATTAATGAACTGTGAACATAACGATGACATATGAAACAAAAGGAAAAACATTTGCTAAATTTCAAGCCACAAGAATCTCAAGAAACAGAGCTGTATTTCTCCATTAAAATCTCTGTCAAACTGTACAATAAAAGCTCTTTTTTTCTCAGAACTCTCCCTCTCCCCTCTTACAAATGATTTCTCAACACTTTAAATAAACTATCATAGGAGAAAACAGATTGACCCAATAGCAAGGGTACTGTTTCAACTAAACTGATAAAGATAGAAAGGAGAACAACATTCTCCATAAAATTCTCTGATGACTAAACAAATCTGGAGCGTTCTCCTTAAATTCCTCTGATAGCCAATTTGGATATTTAACTGAAGTCATAAAGATAGAAAAGGATCATCTATCTGTTCTAAAGATAGAAAAACCTCCAAATATTCCAGCTGAGGATTTCTAATGACCTGGAGCGTAGACTAAAGGCAAAATAGGTAATCGATCTTTGAATGCCACTTTGCACATCCCTATACACCTACCCTCAAAATGTGTTTGCCATTTCACATATATTCTTTTAACCTGAAGATGAATCTAATACCCGAGTATTGCAATGACATCTTCGGATCTAAATAACCTGCTGTTCCTTTTACTTGCGTAGAAACATGAGTTGTGGCACTATTTTCTGGAGAAATGCACGACAAGCCGAAGTTCGCTACTATGGCCCTGAAATTTTCTGTGAGTAAAGTGTTGGAGGATTTAATGTCTCTGTGGATTATTACATGAACCCTAGTCGCATCGATGGCCATATCCAGTCTTGTAGCCAAATCCAATATAATTCCATAAACTAAATGCTCCCGAAGAGTTCCATTTAGCGCATACTCTGTTTGCAATTCGTTGGAGTCAAGTTGAGTGAAAGACCGTACAAAAATGAAATTAATGGGGGTGTCACACTCTGTGAAAAGCTCGACCTGTGGGTCGCTCACCTTGTAAGCTCACACTACGGAAATAACCCAGGTGGGTCGCTCTGCCCAGGTGGGTCGCTCGACCTTCAACTCGGCCACAAGATGCACAAGCTTAAATTTCTGATGCCTTGAACTTGAACATCATACAATTCAGCAAATTTGTTCCCATTTTCAAGGGGAGGCATTGCTAACACATTTGTTTCAACTTTGTGTGTGCTCGGTTCTAAATCGTTCAGGCAGTGATGGTTTAAATCAGAAGATGCAGATAACCATCTTAGTACTAAATGACTTGTGCGCTTGGTTCTTTACAAAAGGAACCACAGTATTCATTATATCAACCATATCAATCATGTCCCCTTTGATCATGTTAAAACTTCAGTAGTCCTTCCTACCATTGTAGTTCCAGCTATTCTTCTGTCACGTCCACCTCAGATGTCCACACAATGTCCTTTAAAGCAGTAGAAAAATTCTCATAGAAGTTGTTGTACTCTAGGGTATCCCCGCCAGCTTTTTTCACTTCCACAACAAAGAGAGAAGGAGAAACTTCAAAAACTTCTGTAGCTACAGAAAGATGCCCCTTTCTACCTGTTTCAGACCCCTGGAATCTCATCTTGTAATCACGTCTTTTAACATTGAACCCAAGTGGCTTCACGCTCTCCTCCATCTTTGTGATGATTTCTGTAGCTGGGTGCTTAGATGTAAACCTTGCTTCCCTAGTAGCACTCTGTTTTTTCTCAAACAGACCAGATAGATTTAGCCCCTTGGACAATGAAATGATATCAAATGCAATCATAAGAGAAGGTCTGACCCCCTTCAATTCCTTCTGTTCCATTACAAGGTGTTCAACAGAGTTACTAAATACGGCATCGATGTCATCAAGAATGGTATCTCTTTCTTCTTCAAATTTGACTGGATTGTAGCCTTTCTTGAACCAAGAACTTTCTAATATCTGAGGAATTGTAATCCGATATTTAGGATTCGGCTCAAGTATTCTCAGAATCAGTTTCCGAACTCCTGGAGAAAACCATTTCGGGAAAGTGAAATCTGCTCTGTATATCTTCTTATAAAGGGCTATGATGTTGGGTTCATCAAATGGTAAATAGCCGACCATGAGGACAAACAGAATGACTCCACAAGACCACAGATCAGCTTTAGCACCATCATATCCCTTGTCCACAATGACCTCTGGGGCAACATAGTTGGGGGTTCCACAAGCAGTATGAAACAGTCCATCTTCCTTCATTTGCTGTGAAAGTGCACTTAGACCAAAATTAGAGATCTTCAGATTTCCTTTTGAATCCAAAAGAAGGTTCTCCGGCTTAAGATCTCTATGGTAAACTCCTCTGCTATGACAATAATCAACTGCATTTATAAGTTGCTGAAAATATTTTCTGACATCATCTTCCTTTAATTTCCCATGTTGAGCAATTTGATTAAAAAGCTCTCCTCCTGTAACGTACTCTTTGTCGACTTCCCTGTTGTATCATTTTTATTCACTTCTCTTTTTTGGCTCGAAGTTGATGGTATCTTGTTGCAAAAAATATGCTCACTTGAAGATACTGTCATTATCTGTTGACTTTGTATCAAAGGGCCTCCTCCTTCAGGTATTCCTGACCTTTGGAGGCATTCCTTTACTACCACTTTTCCTTCCGCTGTTAGCATATACTTTGCTGGGCAGCTTGATTTCACAACTAGTCCTTTTGATATCAATGTCTTCATGGAACTCCACCCAGAATACCAATTTTGGAATGAGTTTCCGAACCTTCCAGGCGGTGCAACACTCCTTGATGGCCTGATGGTAGATACCAATAGGCATTCTGGAAAGCCCACTAGCTTCAGTTTATATGGAGTTAGTTGTAGGTCAAGATTTTCCAGCTTTAATAGTCGATCCATCAGTGATACCATTTGAAAAACCATTTGATCCTGTCTGATGTCATCGCCACTTTTGAACATGACCTTGCATTTTCCACCATCTGCAATAAAATATCATACCAAAAGGAAACTCTGTAATCCAAAATTTGTGGCCTATTCTCCAACTTTGCTTTGGGTATTGTGTTTCTGATTAACTGACTGATGGATTTCTGTTTGTCTCACAGGGTATAGAGCTGGCTACTGAAGCTGAAACAAGGCTGCCTATTTGAAGAGCTGGAAAATTTGATATATATTCTAAAAAACCACATTTAATGATTTCTTTTTCAAAACAGGGTTTTGAAGAAGAATCAATTTCACATTGATGACATTCCTGAAATAAACACCTACTGAATCTTCCTCTGGCCTACTTCTGAAGACTAAACCCTGAACTCCAGAATTAAAATTACTCTCTAATGACTGCAAATAAGGAGATTGCAGCAGACTGACATGACGGAGTCTAATGTATCGTATGCGATGCAATTGGGACCGTCCATTCTCCCATTTCATATTTGTGATAAGATCTCTACCATCCGCTTGCCTTCAAGTGGCTCTTCTTTGCCTCTTCTGCCTGCTTTAATCTCAACCATCCATCTCTTGCCTTTTGCTGTTGTGATCTAATCATGACCGTTCATTCACCTCACTTGGATTTCTTCAAAGACTTCTCTGCCTTAGTCTATTTTCCATTTGCTTACACTGTCCCACTCTGTGACACCGGTTTCTCCACGATGTTCCTCCTGAGCTTGTTCTGTATTGACTGTGTTGTTCCCTCCTCCACTGCCTCTCTGCTTCTTTGTTGCCTCTGCTTCAATTCGCTACCTCTGTTTGCTACCCTCTGTTCCTTGTCTGCCTTGCTACCTTTGCTGCCTTTATTTTTCTATCTCTGCTTCTTTCATTGCTTCATTTTTTTCCTCTAATGTCTCTGCTACCTCTCTACCTTGGTTGCTACTATTCCTTTGTGCTCCTTTTTCTTGATGATAATTCAGGTGCTACTCCTGTTTTCTCCTTTACCATCAATGACAATATTTCCAACACATCCAACATGAGGTTCACCTTTGGGAAACTGATTCATTGGAGAAGGCATTCAGGTTGGCAAGAAAAGATAAATGTAAAATTATGGCCACAAGGAAGACTACCACTCACATCTATAAAGATGGAAGTGTTGCTACTCCTAGACTTCCACGACCTACAAGGTTGACACCACAAAAATTGGAAGAAAAAAGAGAAAAAGGGCTTTGCTATAGTTGTGATAGCAAATACATTAAAGTTCATAAGTGTGTTAAGAATAAATTATTTTACATAGATTGTGCAGAGGAGGAATAAAATTAACAAGAAACTTCAAAATAACAGGATATACACTAGAACCAACCCTAGAAGAAGAAGAAATGAGTCTGGCCATATCCTGTAATGCATTGGAAGGAATTACCACTCCTCAAACTGTCAAGATAAAAGGACATATCAAGAAGAAAAAGGTAACAATGTTGATTGATTTAGGTAGTACCCATAATTTTATTCATTGTAAGGTAGCCAAACAATTTAATTGTTTCCTATACCCAGCACTAGAAAGTCAAGTTATGGTTGAAAATGGAGGAAATATAAATTTCTCTATAAAATGCCATAATATCAAGCTAACCATGGAGGAAAATGTAATGAATAGTCAAATGATTTCCATTCAAATGGGAGGTGTTGATGTTGTACTAGGAGTACAATGGTTACAATCTTTGGGGATGGTAGCTTTTAATTTTCAAGAACTTTTCTTGAATTTTTTTTGGAGGGAAATGAAGTCAAATTACGGGGTAACGTAGGGAAGCCGGTAAGGATAATAAGCTCTAACATCATGAAAAATCTTCTGGCTAAAGAAAAAGGAGGCGTAATTGCATAATTATTCTCACTAGAAGTTCCAACGTCAAAATCATCTATTTCTCTAGATCTCCAAAAATCCTTGGACAATCATTCTGAGGTGTTTGAAAATTCCAAAGGACTCCCACCTATTCGTGATCATGATCATGCTATTCATCTGATTCCAGCAAGTTTTCCTCCAAACATCAGCCGTTACAGATATTGTTATGTCCAAAAGAGTGAAATTGAACATATGATTACAAAAATGTTAGAGGTTGGTATAATTCAACATGGTCAAAGTTATTTCTCTGCTCTAGTAGTATTCATGCACAAGAAGGATGGATCACGGCACATGCGTCTGGATTATAGGGAGCTCAATAAGCTCACTATTAAAGATATATTTCTCATTTATGTGATTGATTAATTATTTGATGAATTACATGGAGCAATTTATTTTACCAAGTTGGATCTTCGTTCAGGATATCATCAAATTGGAATGAAGACTAAAGATATTTTGAAAACAATATTTAAAACTCATGAGGGTCATTATGAATTTTTGGCCATGCCTTTTGGCCTTATCAATGCACCTTCTGTTGGGAATCTGTAATTTATTAGCAAGATTGGCAGAGTCCAATTACAGAAACAACATCGTTTCAACCAACTTTGGGATTCTAGGATCTAGCCCTCCTGAATCCGGAGAGGGATCTCTCCAATATGTGCAAAGATGGATTTTTCTTTGAAGTTTGGAATAATGATATTAGGCTAGTTATGAAGTCCAAGGGTTTTGTTTGTTTTTGGATGGTTGAACATGATTTCTATTAGAGGTGAAAAGTCCCAAAGGTAAAGAGGTTCAAAAGTGAGAAGTTGCAAGAAAAAAAGTAAGTTTTTATCAAGAGGAAAGATGTAGGTAGGTTTTCAGTCCATTGGGCTATGGAGTCATAAGCGGATTTAATTGGAATAGCAAGAGGCAAGAGTGGTCCATGGGGCAAGTCATCTATGTCTAAGGATCTCTTTAAAGGTTTTGATTTATGGAATGGAATGAGACATCAAGAAGGGGAAATAAACAGATGTAGAACAAAGAGCAGCCCAGGATCTGGTAAGTACTTTGAAACTAGCCAGCCTTTGATCAGGCACTTAAGAAAAACATGAAAGCAAACTAGGATCTGGTAAGTACTTTGAAACTAGCTAGCCTTTGATACACTTCCAATAGAAAACATACAAAAACTAAGGGAAACTTAAAGGCAACCTTTGGAGTAGAGACTAGCGGGCCGAGCTCACCACAAATCCTCTCCTAGCTCTTCTTTACTTGGCTACTTCCAAGACAATCACAGAGATAACACAGAATGGCCTAAGATCTGGTAAGTACTTTGAAAGTATCCAACTTTTAACACATTCTAAGGGAAACAATCAAACAGTCATGCAAACAATACTAGGACGAGGGCTCACCATATCTTCCTCAGTTCATCTTCACACAACATATATTGAAAGTAACATTCAAAAATAATATTCAGCTAAGAAAATAAGACGAGGGAACACCAGCATTCCTATGCTTAAACTGAGTTAAATCATTTCCAAATAACACAGTTGAAAGAAAACAATTAAATAAATATTTTTCAGCCAAAGAAGGTTACTGGTATGCAGTAGGTCCTAACACTGTTTAAACTGTTCCTTATAGAAGAATATGAAACATAATGAAAACAGAAACAAAATCACAAGTTATAATAAGAATAACATCACCGTCAACATAGACCAGGATCCCATAAATCAACGTGTATTGATGCTCCAAACCAGTTACAATATTCAAGTCCAGTGTTTTAATTCATCTCTCTTCATAACCTAACTTATCTGTTACAAGTAGAGCTCCAAGAGCCAGTGAATCACTATTTACAATCAGGAGTCTTCATCTCAATTACATTACAATGCTTCAGCAATTACATCAACAAACAACCCCTCACTCATCTTCTACTGAAGTATATATAGAAGGATGAGGAGGTGAGATCTAATTAAAGATCTCAAATACAATTAATACATAGTTAATGTTTTCTTGGCCCTTGGGAGGCTCAATGAAGAAACTGTACAGGTGTTTCACTGTATTAATTGGTTTACACTTATGAATTAAGCTCGGTGGGAGATTTTGTTGACCTTTGAGGCTCTGTGTGATGCTGGGGCTACTCTGCAGACATTCTTTCATTAAATCCATGGTAGAAATAACTCTTCGGCTGCGTCGAGGCAAAATATCTGATCCCGATCAATAAGTTTTGTTCCTGATTGAATACTTTGAGGCACAGGTGGCACTTTGGTCACTGGGAGGAATCAATTCGCCTCCATCTGTGGCGGTGGAGGATTTTCCTGATAAAACACTTTTAGGTTTTCCTTTAAACTGTGTTTTAGATTAGGGATTAGGCTTTTGATAACTGTCTTAGCCATAATCCTCGCTAATCTATCCATCAATTCTCTGCGCTGGTTTATCCTGGTCTTCGACACTGATACTCTTTCTCTGTGCTTCATTGATGTTTTTCAGGTTTAACAAGGGCATACAGCACCAAAGGCTCATGAAACCTTGCTGAAAAACGTGTATCTATGCCTTGTGGACGATTCCTCTGATGTATTCGAAGGTCAGAGGATCGTCATCCTCGGCCTACGAAATTTCTTCATTTAAGCGAAAAAACATTAAACCCTGCAAAAAAAAACAAATGTTACGAAATCCTGCGTTTATAGGTTAATCTGCATCGGAGGATGTGCAGAGGAAGCAGGGCTGTTGGATGGCATCATCCAATGATCAGGATTTAATCTCAAAATGGTCGAAAAAGCATGGGGGAAGGAGGATTAGATCAGAGCCGTCGATTCGCGCCGAGATCGATGGTCGGGGATGATTGCAGGGGGTCCAAGTGTACGGAGGAAAAATATTTGGGGTATACCCCTGCAGTGAAACTGCGTCGTTGATCTGGATCAATCTGGACGGCCAAGATGGAATCAGGGGATGTTGAAAGTCAAACAGAGGGAATCTGTGTGATGAATTTTGGACCGCCGATCTGCAGATCAGATCGACGGCGGATATGCGATTTGGTTAGCGCTCACCGTCGGATCAATGGGCCTAGATCAGGCAACTGTGGTAAATTTCACTGCATGCCCTGGCCCGAACATTAATGCGCAGGGGATAACTTTAATGCGCGGGGATGGCGGTTTTGGAAAAGGTACGGGAGACGCGTGGTGGCAAGCGTATGGAATCGCTGCCGATTGGGAAAAAACCACCCTCCGCCCAAAGGCGGTGCGGAAAATACCACGCGGGTTTGGAAAACAGCGCATGGATGGGGGGGTCCACAAGAATGGTGTGCTTCGCACCGTCCGATCTGCGGGGTAGATCGACGGTGGATATTGCTCCACAATTCATACGGGAGGAAACTTTGGAAATGAATTAAAAACCAAAAAACATGATTTTACAAAGGTTTTTAATGTTTTGGGTGGAGAAATATTATTGGAGAGGATAAGCGCCCGCGAGGTTTAGCAGTCGGTTCTGGCACTCGGGCGCATGGACGAAAAAGGGTTAGGGGCTTGGCCGGCGGGGGCTTAAGCCCATAACATAGAAAATATATGTTTTCTATGGTTTTTTAATGTTTCTTCAAAAGAAATGAAGGTTCCGATAAGGCTAAGAAGGGGTCTTAGACCTTATAAAATGGATTTTGATGAAAGGAAATAGCAGAAACATGGAAAAGAGGGATTTTCATGGGGAATGGAGGGATAGAAGAGGAGGTTAGTTTTGAGAAGAAGGAAGGGAAAAAAGGGGTCTGCAGTAGTTTTTTACTTTGGATTTTTATAGTATTTCAGAGGTTTTTAGGATGTAAGCAGCAGTATGGGATCTGGACAAAGGCATGAGGCCTTCAAGAGTCTTCAAGAGCCAACAATTTTTAATAGAGAAAAAATGTTCCTTGAAGGCTCAAAACATATTTAGCCACCTTTGGTATAATCAAATTTTACAGGTGGCTAACAGTGGCTCCACTTGGGGATGGTGCCTTCTTGAAGGCATCAAGAATTTAGACTTGATTTCTCTGGGAGGCTGAATTATGCTTGATCCTTTGGATTGCGCTTCTTTTGCTGGATGATCTTGCTTTGCTCTGAAAAATAACATCAGTTATGAAAAAATAATGGACCTCATCAATACAACCTTTTACCTACCCAATCCTACTGATCTAACATTTTTTCTTCATCAGAGTGCACTTGGATTGGCAAACTCTTTTCACAACATTTTATTCTTTTGAAAGCATAGAAACTAATCTAACTCTACTCCTTATTTCTCCCTGAACTCAGATTAAACAGTTGAGCTCAGATTATTCTCTACCTAATCTACGGTCTGTTGGGATTAAACTATCCAATAAACTTCCATTCTCTAAATTCTACAAAAGAAATTTAAGAACAGTCAAGCCAAGATTAAGTTGTTTGACTTGTTGTGATCTATGGCATAAAAACAAGCTGCACATAGATTATTATTTGCAGAAAACTAAAATCAAAATGGAAGGCTTAAGATCTAAAAGTCTCTTATCATGGCCTTCTCTTTTCTACACATCTCTGTTTTTTATTTTGTTAGAGCTGTCACTTCCTTGTTCTCTGATTCAGATTTTGGAAAAATTAGAACCAGTTTTTCTCTTTCGAATCAGAAGATAAAACAGTTTTGAGTCATCTCCCTTTGGAAACTTTGGTTCATATTTTGAGTTTGTTTGAACCTTCAATTTCTATCCTAATCTATCTACTGATAAGCCAATATTGAACAGTTTGGAAAATACAATTCACTATCCTATCAGCAGAAAATTTAAAACTAATTAGTCAAGTTTAAACATTTTGACTAACTAGAAGTGTGTTTTTAAGGAGTGGCATTTGAGCTTGCACACTTTCAGAATTTGTTTCTCTTTTTGGCATGGGGCTTTTCCTTTCTTGTTTTCATTCTGCCCTCTTTTCTTTCTTTTCTTTGTTTTTGTATTTCTTGATTTTTCATAACTTTGAATGCAATGGTGGATGGAATATTCATAATGGAAAAATATAAAAAGGATTTAAAACAACAAATGGATCAAGGGAAGTAATGCTTAAGCATCTTGCCATTGACAGGACCCCCAAACAATTATGTTCCATCCAGTTCCTGTAAGAAAAATGCATTATTACCAGCAAAAGAATGAATAGAGTAAGGGCCAAGCCATAGGTTATCAAATTTTCCATGCTTGCCCTTTTCTTCCCTCCTTGAGTCCCACTTTAAAACTTTGTCCCAAATCTTGAAATTGCTGGCCTTTGTTCTTTTGTCAAAAAGCTTGTTGATGCTGTCCTGTTTCTGTAATGCTTTGTTATACACTTCCTCTCTGGTCTGCTGAAGATGAATGGTCTGATTTATTCTTCTGATCATGTCATTTTCTTCAGTTTGCAACTCTTGAATCAACTTCATCACTGGTACACCAAGGCTATTTGGAAAAATTGCATCTGTACCATACACAAGATAGAAAGGTGACATACCAATAGATTTATTCAAAGTTAATCTGTCAGCCCAAAGTGCATGGACCAGCTTTATGTGCCAAGACTTTTTGTTGTCCTCCAACAGTTTCTTGATTATGTTCACTAAGCTTTTGTTGGAAGATTCTGCAAGTCCATTACCTTGAGGGTAATAGGCTGTGGAATGCCCCAATGATATCTGATATCTATGACAGAACTCAACCATCTTCTTCGATCCAAATGCTGCTGCATTATCAGTGTTTATTTTGGTAGGACAGCCAAATCTGGAGAGAATGTTAGTCTCCATGAATTTGATGATAACTGAATCATTGGCCTACCTACAAGGAATGGCTTCTATCCATTTAGTGAAATAGTTTGTGGCAGTAAGGATCCACCTATGCTGGGCAGAAGATGGTGGATGGATTTCTCCTATGAAGTCAAGTCCCCACTATTGGAAAGGAGCTTCAATAGTGATTGGATGCAGAGGAAGGGGTAGCAATTTTCTCTTGCCTTCAAACAGTTGGCATTTATGGCAAGTAGTGGTCATCTTATGTATATCAGGAAAACGAGTAGGCCAATAGAAACCAGCCCTCAAAATTTTGTTGGTTGTTGACTTCCAGTACAAATGACCGCCACACTCTCCTTCATGGAATTCCTGCTTAACCTTCTCTGCATCAAACTCAGGCAAACATTTAAGAAATATATCACTTGCATTTTTCCAATAAATACATCTATCTATAATGCAATAGTTTACTACTTTCAGCTTCAAGAACCTTGCCTTTGTTTTTTGATAAACCCGGAGGTGTATTTAAATTAAGAAAAACATAAACAATATCAACATACCAAGAGGAATTCATGAAATGGTTTTCAACAATGGGTGTCAAGATTTCCTCTTGATCATCTAAAGCATTAATCATATGAATATCAAGAACTTCACAATTTGATTCAGCCATTAAGCTAGCTAGACCTTGGCCTTTGATGAGCTTAGTGGGTTTTATCTCTAAATCATATTCAAGAATAACATAAATCCACTTACTTCTCTTACCATCTGGGTCCTATGTTATAATGTCTTTAATCACTGAATTTGGGACAAAGGCAACGATGTGTGAGTGAAGGATGTATACTCTGAAGTCTTTTAAATCTTTAACCAAAGCAAAAGCTTGCTTTTCCATAATGTTGTACTTCAAAGGGGCATCCCTCAATGCCTTACTAAAGAATGCAATAGGCTTCTCTTGTCCTTGTGGATTTTTCTGTAAAAGGACAACAGCTATGGTATGTTCTGATGCAAATGGAAAGATATAAAAATCTTTTGAAAAATCAGGACTTATGAGAACCGGTGTTTTGGTCAATGCTTGTTTCACTAGTTCAAAGGATATCTTTGCTTCCAAGGTCCATTTTACCCCTTGCTCGTTCTTCAACATATTTTTGATATTCCTAAGGAGCTCAGCCAAGTTGGGGATGAACCTTCTCAAAAAGTTGATCTTTCCAATGAAAGACTGCAACTCTTTGATGTTTCGAGGATGAGATATTTGCAATATGGCCTCAATCCTCTTTGGATCTATCTTTATACCCTCCTCAGAAATAATGTGCCCAAGAAGCTTACCCTATTGGAGACCAAAAAGTGTTTTCTTAGGGTTTAAAGATATCCCAAAACTTTTGCATTTCTCGAAATTTTTTCTTAAATGTTGTAAATGTTCTTCATCTATTTTTGAAAATAGTGTGACATCATTAAGATAGATAATGATGAAGAAGCCCAATTCTTCTGAGAATTCTATGTCCATGGCTCTCTAAAAGGTTGCTCCAGCATTCATTAGACCAAAGGGCATTTTCACATACATGAGAGTGCCCCATGGTGTAGTAAAGTTTGTCTTTAATTGATCAGCAGGGTGAACTAAGATCTGATTATACCCTGAAAATCCATCAAGCAAAGAAATTCTTTTAGGCCCCACCACCCTTTGTAAAATATGATCCATCTTTGGTAAAGGGTAGTTGTCTTTCAATGACGCTTTGTTTAAATCTCTAAAATCTATACAAAGCCTGATTTCTCCAGTCATCTTCCTAACAGACACCAGATTAGATACCCATTCAAAATATTTAATAGGGACAATAATACCAGCATCATACATCTTCATGATTTCCTTCTTAACCAAAGGCAACTATACAGGGTTTATTCTGCGCAGTTTCTATTTGAATGGTTTTTGGTTTTCTTTAAGAGGGATTTTGTGCTGTATTATTTCAGTTTCGTAGGATTTAAGATCTTCGTAACTCCATGAAAAAACATCAGAAAATTCTTTGAACAACTCTATGTATTCGAGTTTAATGTGAGCCGGCAAAGTTTTGGACAGTTTGATCATTTTTTGCATGAAGTCTTCTATTTTTTTATCTCCGTCAAACACCTGCCAATATTTTTTATTATCAGGCACAGCTTGTCTAAATTTTATCTGAGTTGAGCAATATTCGGTATCATATGGTGTTAGACATGTCCTAGCTGCGGAGGCTAAATTGTGGGCTATAAGATTTCTTTTTCTCGGGACAAAACTCAGTTTGGACTCCTCAAATGTTTTCAAAAGATCCATGACATCATTCCGATAGGCCCTAAGTCTGGGATTATTTGCATTATACTCCCCATTGACTTGCCTAATTATTAACTAAGAATCCCCATACACAATTATTTTCTTGGCTCCTAACTTTTTCAGCAAATGTAAGCATAAGAGCATGGATTCGTACTCCGTTATGTTGTTGGAACACTGAAAGTTTAATTTGCAAGAAATACATTTTGTGTGCTTGCTTTCAGTGTTAGTAATCCAGACACCTGCACCAGCATTTGTTCTAGTGCATGACCCATCAAAATACATACTCCAGAGAGGATCATTTTCAGTTTTATCAGTTTGGTGAATGTCCTTTGTATGATTTGATTCCTCAAGTTTCTCATCAGGTTGAGGATTTTTCTCTTGACTGTCAAGATTTAAGTTTAATGGATTGATGACTTGTAGTTCAAGACCTGTGTTTGGTTTGCTAATGTTTTCAAATAAAACAAAGTGTTTTGACACTTCAGTGCTGTGCTCCTCTTCCTTCGTTTCAGCCATTGATTCTGTTGAAGTGATTTGTTCAGTGGGGGTTTCATCATTAAACATGATAAAAGAATCAAGGCTTGTACTTATAGAATACAGAGGGGAGTTTTGAGGCCTGACTTGACTTGTAACTATGTATTGCATATGAGACTCCCTGTAAAGTCTTCTAGTCTGATTGAAAACAGGGATAGTCGCATAGGTCATGTCCATTTGCATAGTCCCCTGTAACTTAGCCCCCCAAGATCTTGATAAAAGCATTCCATACTTTGGGGGTACATCAGCCACAACAACATCCATAACTAAGCATTTGGCTGGAATCTGGGCTAAGTTAACACAAAGGTCTTTGATCAATCCTAAACACTTGACTCTGCTTGAGTCAAAAGAGTAAAGATATTTATAAGGTCTGGTGATTTCAAGACTTGGGCTCTCCATTACAGCTTTTGGCATTAAATTATGAGAGGCGCCCGAGTCATGCATAGCGTTGTGTAGAATTTTGTCATGAACATTCAAACTTACATAAAAGGGAGGGACAGGTCCCTCTTGAAACTTACCTTCAATCTTTGGACAAAAAATAAGCTATGGTTGGTCATCATTAAGATTGAGTGTATCCTCATTTTCTTCTATGTTCAAAGCCTTCAAAATTTTGGAGTTATATACATGTTGGGCAGCTAACTCAATCAAAGGGACAGAAATTTTGATCTTTGAGATTTCCTGTTCCAGGCTTAAAGGAATTTGATTCTTTAAGGTTCTCGTTTCAGCCTTGTTTATTGCCACTCTATCAGCAACAACATCTTGCTGATTTGTTTTATTTACACTTGATACAACGGTTGAAAAAGGAGTACTAGCTGAAGTGTTATTACTACTAAGGTTTGCACTCTATTTTTCAAGATTTTGAGTGTCTTTCTCTTTACCTTTACCAGAATTAACATCCACTGTTTTGTCCTTTTGTTTGACTGTTTTAGGCTTGGTCGTGGTGTTTTTTTGAGAAGATTTGTCAGAGGTTCTAAGTATTAAAAATATATACCTCTTCTACCTTTTTAAAAATATTTCAATATAAAATTTAAATAAATCATATATATATACACACACACAAAGAGAAGTAATAAAAAAATTCAATGTGCAAGATTAAGTAATATTAACATGTATTTAAGAATATATTAATAAAGAAAAGCTTTTTTATTATGGACAATGTAGTTTATAAAAAAAATATTTCACTACTTACATTAAGTAAAAGATTTCAATGCCAACTATGTATTTATTATATGAAATTAATAATTATAAAAATAACTGTGTACATATTATCTAAAACAATTGAAAAAACTTAATTATTTTAGTTAAAATATTTCAAATAATATCACTATTTTACATTTTTTTTCTTTTCCCATATTTTTTGGTCAATTTTGTTAAAAATCCACCAATTTTTTCTAAAAATGGAAAATTTATGTTGTGTATATTACACAATCCAAGTGTCCCAAAAAATTTCAAGACATTGCATCCATTTATGCAATTAAAAATATACATTTAAACAATGATTAAAGCACCAATATTGACCAAATATTTTAACGATTTTTTTTTTTTCAAATTTTGCACTATAACAATGATTTGCACTTTAAAATATTAGATCTATATTGGTTTATTAGAACCAATAATTTCTTTTTTTATTGATAATCTTGTTTAATATCTCGTATCAAAACTATCTTTAGATTAAACATTTCTTTTGGCTTCTTTGAGTTTTCAACCACTTTAGTTTTCCCGACTCTTTTACAGACATCGAAACCACTAATAGAACTGTTTTAGTTAAAATTCTAGTTGAACATCCTATGAAAGTCCAAATATTAATTTTTTTGGGTTTCTCTCTTAACCAAATATAGTTTAAATTCCCCTTTTCAAATTAACCCATTTTGTTAGACCCACTATGTGAATTGAAGTACAAGATAGATTCTTTGTTTTAAAAGGCATAATAAACAAACAACGTGCCACATCTTCATCCTCCACATTCATCATTAGAAAAACTACAATATTTTTACAATATTTTTCTTAAATGGTTTTCAAGGGATTTGGATTTGATTTATCTAGATAAAATTTAAACATTAATATTTCTAAGTATTAAAGTAAATAGCAAGGCTATTTTTAAAATTCAAATAATTTTTGGATAACTATGTAGATTGTTGTATCTAGTTTCAATTCCAATCATAATATTTTGGCAGTAGATTCATTGTTAAAACTAGAATTTGAAGAGCCTGAAGATGGAGTAGGATTTTAGGTTGGAGGAATCTCATTCAAAAGCTTTTGGATTTTTTTCAAGTGAAAACGCTATGAAATCATAAGGAAACTTTACATAAGTATATTAGTCATTTTGTTGAATTACCTTGTCAGATCTGGTGTGTATGGCAATTGGTGTAAAAAGGTAAAATAATTAATTTGAAAAGTGTAATAGTAACTAATACAATTGAAATATTAGAAATCTAGATGAGGAAAAAAGAATCTATATGAACAACAAAGAATAATCTCAACAAAAACCAAATGCCAATATCAATCTCAAAAATATGGTCAATGGGCTTCTCAATTAATAGTGAAGTAGCATGCATGGTAGAGAAAACATCCATTATAAATAACTTTAATCCTATTCATATGAAAATGTGATAGAGGAAGCCTAAGTGTTTTAACTTCTTGACCCTTCATATTCTCTACCTAACTTTTGGAATGCTATTTCTTTTCTTTTACATATTTCTTCACATAATATTCCAAGCCTCACAAGTCATTTATGTATTATACTTATCATTAATGAAGGAAATTTTTCACTGTGCCCTCTATACACTTCTCTCTAATGTTGGAAATAAATTATTTTATTAAAGTTATTTCTTTACTTATATTTTTTACATAGTCTCCTAGGCATGCTTTATATATTTTAGAGATACATAAAATGAAATTTCTTTATTGTTTAATTCTATCCCATAAAGATTTAGTAACCTCTTGTTAAAAGTAAAAAATACCAATTAGACCATATAATTTGATATTACATTTATTTACAGGTAGTTGTGTCAGTTGCCATGGTTTATCACAAATTCTACTTGAATGTCCCTCCATGACTTTAGGAAATATTTCTTTTGCCAATGTTAACCTTAAAAATCTACTTTTTATCTATATGGGAAATTTTATGTACAATGTCCCCAACATTTGCTTAGTATTCTTTTTCTAAGCCAAATTGAACCCACCCTCTTAGTTTTTGTTTTTTCCATTTTTATGTTTATTCTAAATATCAAGCACATCTTGACATTGTCCATAGAAATATTTAACTTGTTGTATAGAATTTTTTCTATACGAATTAAACTCATCATGGATCTCAAATGCATATTAAAAAATTTTATGATATTGTGTTACTTTTCTATATAATAATTCATCTGATTTTCTACAATTTCCAATTATGCCTTCCAACCTTCAACCTCTTTGATTATTATATTTTTCTTTTAACACATTAGTTTGTTCAAAATATATTCTACTAGAGGTAATTACCAACAATTCTATTTCTTTGGCATCCAACATAGTAAATTTTGTAGTGGCTACAAGTGTTTGGTAAATTTTCTCTATTTTTTTTTTCTTTTTGTTGAAAAAACACACCTACAAATTAGCAACTTGGTCAATGGGCCTTGTAAGTCACATATCTTGTCCTATAACTAATTAAACCTAAAGGCATATTCTACAATGTAGTATGAGGGCAACATGTGATTATATCCTTGCTAAATATAGATTTTATATCCATGAACAAGTATTTTAAAAAAATCAGCATACATATTTGGTTAGTGTTGATTAAACGAATTATAAAACATCAATAACCTCATCTTCTCATTTGTTGTTGATATTTCAATCCAATAAGGAGATGTGGTAAAAATATTTCACTCACTCTCAAATATTTCAATGTCTATGTATACTAAAATAAGTAATTGAAATTTAAAAAATTAAATTATTTCTTAATGAAAAAAAGAAGAAGAAATCCACAATTCCCTTCTTTCTTAATATAAAATGAATTTATTTAAAAAATATAAATAATAATTAAAAATAAATGTGATTAGTCAATTAAATATTCAAAAAGAAAATTAATGTTGATATGTATTTAAAATACATTGATAACAAAATAAAACATTTTAATATGGATAATGATTTATAAATAAAATATTTCAATTCCAACTATGTATATATGAGATATGGTTAAGAAAACTATCTATATGTTATATAAAGTAATTGAAAAAAATAAATTTTCATATTTCATATAATTTTACTATTTCACATTTTGGCCCCTTTTTTAGGTATATTTTTTCTATTATTTTTGTTTCCAGTAATATTTGTTGGAATTGTAAGTTTAAGTTGTCTAGTCTATACAAGAAAAGTGTCCAAGGAGATTTTCAAATCATTTATAGGGATCAAATCTCTACATGTGAAAACCTTTCTTCATGTTTTGTAGTCTATGAATGATTCACAAATTAAGAGATTTGATTCCTAGTGGCACTTGCTAGATCGGTGGTTATGATGGATCTATACTAACATACTTGAAGACATCATGGAAAAGAAAAAACTTTTAGGAGTATGTACAGGTTGTTCTGATGATGCCCCTTATACTCTTTTACTATTTCATCTTTCTTGTTTGTCTTTCTTTATTTTTCTTCCTCTAATTTTCCTTTCTATCTCAACATTTACTTCAACCTTATTTCTCATTTCTTCTTCTTCTATTGCCAATCCTATGCTTCCTCTTCCTCATCTACTTTAATTTAATTTTTCTACATTAACTTCTACTTTTATTATGTCTTATTGGATTTCAAGCACAATGAAACATTCTAAATGTGAACAAATACTAGACTATCTACTTGGAAAACATGAAAGACTCATAGAAAAAAAACTGCTAAGAAATTGATTGATGAACCAAGGAGACAATTTGAATTACACATCAAGCCTTATGTTACATTATTTTTCAAGATGAGAACAATATAAAGACTCTTTAGGAGGAAGAACCAATTTGATTTATGTTGGGGTTTCAAGAACATGCACTCAATTCATTATAGAAGCAATTCTGTTACTTGGCAAGTAAGTCAAAATTACACCAACAACCCAAAATTAGCAAAATATCCCATAATTGAATAAATTGAAAATAAATGGAGTTATAAATCAGTTTAAATAATTTATAACCTCATATGCAAAAAAAAAAAAAATAATTAAACTCATTTAAATTCTAGAATAGAATTATAATTCAACTAACAGGGAGACTAGAGAGACAAATGATGGCTAATTTCTAAAATGTAGAGAGGAATTTCCCATCGAGAGAAGCGAGTCCTAGATGGTGGAATGCACATTAATGGAGTGTAAATAGTTATCTAATCTTCCAACTAGTGGCTATTCGACACCGCATGTCATGCTAAGTGGGATTCCTACTTAAAAATAGACCTGCTAGAAATAGAAAACCTTAAATATAGAAAATGTCCTCAGTTATAGAGAATGTCAAATAGCAAATGAAAAGTGGTCATATATGTCCCTAATATTAAATGGAGGAAGATTTAATGATTTCAGCTTAGGTCCTCATGAACTACTAATTCAAATTTACCCCAATAAGCTTAGGTCCTGATGAACTACTAATTTAAATTTACTCCCATAAGTCTTTTCCGCTAACTTCTTTATCTGATTATTATTTTCATTTCCCTTTGAAGTCGGATTTTGCTAAAACAATGAAGGAAAAGACTGGAAATCATTTATTTTGCTGCAGCGGATACGAATCCTCCTCTGGATTTCATTTGTATGCTTTTGAACCTTGAGCTCTAATTTTTCGGCGACGAAGAATCCCCAAATTGCAAGACTAAGACTAAGGATCACGAGATTGAAAATATTGTAATATAAAATGGGCAGGGGCTGATCCGACAGCTTTGCTTCGAGATCAAAATTTCCATAACAAGCACAAAAAATTCCACATAGATTGATATACCTGTAAGTTGTAGCAGATTATGGATAGATATATACATGTATTAGCTCTATGTATCAGCTACTAAAAAGGATAGATACATGCTAACCATTGTTCGTTATGAAGATGTGATAATATAGATACAATCATGCGCCACACATTATTCATTCGGTCTCATAGTAAAAATCCAGAACAGGAAACAGATGCTCCAAGTTCTGAGATCGGATAATGCTTTTTGCATCAAACCCTTCCCTTTGAATCCCATTTACAAGGTTGCTCAGCAATGGCTTCTCTTGCAGGTGTAAGAGAAATAAGTGCCCCTGAACATGTCCTCCTGCCAGTGATGATGGGGTTAATGTATGTTCCACCATCTCTTGACCAAAACGGTTTAGATGACAATAATCCATTCTTCTCACACACTATTTTTGTATTTTTATTGCTTTACATATAGCAGGTAAATATTACTTCGTAATTTGAAAAAGGAAATGTATATATCAAAGTGTAATTGTCTGTAGATGTCAAAAGCTTCAGCTAGATGATGGTTGCAGTGTTACAGAAAACTTACCAGCTTCTGGTGAAGCTGATGGAAGTCTAACATCTTTCACCATCCATTGCAAATAAAGAGCTTCATTTGATAGAGCTTCATTCTCATCAAAGTTTGCAATATCTAAACTAATCAATAGCAACAGGTAAACATCCTTTGCAGTAACTATGCCATGTTTTCGTAGCAACAAGCTAGGTATTTCAAATGTTTGGGCTATTGGTAGTTGTCCTACCAATGCCACTGCTCCTTCACCGAACTTTACCATTAAGTCTATAGGTTTTTCGTCAATTCTAGAATGAATTAAGAATGTTGAAAAAGGGGATATTATTTGAGAAATACATATTCAAATAAATCATGTCTACTGGCTTAACTCCCACATACGAATACACAGATCATGCCATAAAGGTATGTATAAATGGTGATTAACAGCATTAAAATTGGGATAAAATTTCACGTAGTATTTAAGCATCCTCTTGAACAAAATCCAAAGAATGTTGTACCTCTCAAATAACCTGGAGACAAGTTTCAGCTCAAGGCACACTTGGACAGATGGGTAATCTCTCCTAGTGCCAGACACAGTGAGATCTTCATTTTGAAGCTCAGCTGCAGTTGAGAAGAGCCAGTTCTATGTAGTGGCCAGTTCTTCATACTCAAAAGTGTCTTCGAAAACTCAGGTGGTGCACAAGGATGTGAGGCCTTTGTCATTAAAGGCTCATAATTAAAAGGAATTTAGATTGCCGAGTTGAAACTTAGTGATCTTACCAAGAGAAGGGGTAGTAAAATCCTGAGCGTTTATAATCCTGGAGCTAAGCCTTGATTAATATTTAGTTGTTGGCTCAAGTTTACCAGGTCCGTCAATAACTCTCTCTGCTCCATAAATAACTAATTTAAATTAGTAAACAGGGAAAAAGTGAGTTAAAAAGGGTTAAATTATTTAATAACAAATTATTTACTACTCAGGTAAAGTGATAATTTATTGTCAAGTTTAAATCTTAACTTTTTAGTGATGAAGTGAACATTAAATTAAATTGATTACTTTTTCAAACACTTAATATTTTTATTTTTGATTTGGTAGTTTAAGGGGTTTAGATTAGAGTATAGGATGATATATCTTCTAGCAGATATGTCTAAGCTGGAGGAAAGAGGAGTTTTTGATACTCAAGTAGAGTGATAATTTTATTGTCAAATTTAAATCTTAACTTTTAAGTGATGAAGTGAAAATGAACTTAAATTGATTACTTTTTCAAACATTTCATATTTTTTTTTTTTTTGATTTGGTAGTGTAGGGGGTTTAGATTAAAGTAGAGGATGATATGCCTTCGAGGTATGTCTAAGCTGGGAATGAGAAGTTGTTGCTCATGCTCAACATTCAAAACATTCATTATAATATTTATAGTACGAATATTAAAGTTAACTACAATTGTCCTTATTCTTCCTATCAACATTCCTTTGCACCTTTGGATACAATTACAAATTTATTTATTATAATATTACATTCTAATTTACAACACTTGAAAAAAATTGCTCCTCTTTATTCTTCCTCTTTTGATATTGTTCCTCCTTTGATATGATCCATTGAATGAGCGCGCTTTGATATTCATTGCCATCCCATCCCAAGGAACTGATTATTTGAACGAATAACATCAATGAGGTATAAAGGCATAGAATTTTTAAAGCTAGTGCCTAGAGTTTGATATGTGACGTTGGCTAATGTTTGAATCATAGTGTGAGAAATAACAACTAACTATATACATATAGATTCTTATTTTACAATGGTGTAAAATATGAAGTGCTTAAGTATTGTTTGAAATTTATATAGTCTACACGCTGATTCTACAATCTAGTATGAGGTACATATGCAAGTATGTTACGTCTTAACTCATTCTACAATCCAGTATGAGGTATATACGTAAGTGTGTTACTTCCTAAAAAAATAATAAAAATAATTTTAGCTCATGTTAGTGAAACAAAACAAAAAAAACCATATAAATAAACAATTAAAAATTTATTAACACAACAATTAACTCACGTCCTTAAAAAATAATAAAAATATTTTTAGCTAATATAAGCCAAACAAAAAAATTAAATTAAATAACCATATAAATAAACAATTAAAAATCTATTAACACATCAATTAACTCAATTTATGATATTTCACTTTCACTCTTAAACAATATTTAGATTTCTATCTTAAATAATATTATTTTAGAGACATAAAATAATTAAAAATAAATTATTTATTTCTCCTATAAATATCTCAATCGAACTTAAATAACTTTTTTTGAATATCCATATTAAGTAATATATTTAAGTATCTGTAACTCATTCAACTTTTAATCACATATTTACCAAGCTCTAAAATGGATTAATTGACGTGTAAATCTTTTTTAAAGTTTGAGATTTGATCCCTCTAGGCTCTTTGTAGATCCGTAGTTTAAATTCGTATTGGTTCTAGAGCCCCTTGTGAAGGTGAGATGTAAGTATGTCTATCCTTTTTAAAATAAAAACAAAATGTTCTCAAAATATTAAAAAAAAACATTCTCTAAATGGAAATACAATGTAGGCTATAATAAAAAGGGAAAAAATATATCCTATTTATTTTTAATTAGTTTTCCATATGACCTAATATCATGTAAAGTAATTACAAGTAAAAAAATATGTGAGTAAAATATTCAATGTGAGTTATGAATAAATTGTTTTAATATGAATTAATATAAAACACATTTTTTTTTGCACTAAAATAAGTTTGCAACAAAAGAAATTTGATCCCTCTCGGCGCATGTCAGCCAAACAAAAAAGCAAAAATTGAATAACCATATAAATAAACAATTAAAAATCTATTAAGAAAACAATTAACTTGGTTGTTGATATTTAACTTTCGCTCTTCAAGTAAAAAATACAATATTTGGATGTCTATCTTAAATAATATAATTTTACAGAGATAAAACATCCAATTTGAGTTATGAATAAACTATGTTAACATGAATTAATATAAAATGCCTCAATACACATCTTACATAATCTTCATAACATTCAAAAATGCAATTTAAAGAGTAAAAAATTACACATTTTTTTTTGCACTCTAAAATAAGTTTGCAACAAATGAAATTTGATCCCTCTTGGCTGTATGTTGGTTGAGCCGAGAGACTCACTCTACAATTCAGATCCATGCTTTAGATGGGTCTATATTGGTTGAGTGGAGAGGCTCACTCTACAATCCAGTATGACGTACATATGTAAGTATGCCACATCCTAAAAAAATAATAAAAATGATTTTCGCTCATGTGGGCCAAACAAAAAAACCATATAAATAAACAATTAAAAATCTATTAACACAACAGTTAACTCATGCCCTCAAAATAATAATAAAAGTAATTTTAGCTAATATTAGCCAAACAAAAAATAAATTAAATAACCATATAAATAAACAATTAGTAATCTATTAACACAATAATTATCTCAATTTTTTTATGTCTCTTTCACTCTTAAACAATATTTCGATGTCTATCTTAAATAATATAATTTTAAAGAGCTAAAATCATTAAAAAAAGGTTATTTATTTCTCCTATAAATATCTCAATGAAACTTAAATAAATTGTTTGAATATTCATATTAACTAATATATTTGGGTATGTGTAACTCATTCAATTTTTAATATAAATATTAATAATGATATAATATAAAATTATACAATTTAAACAGCAAAAAAATCTTTTTTAAAGTTTGAGACCTGATCCTTCTAGGCTCTTTAAAGTTTAAGATTTGATCCCTCAAGGCTCTTGGTAAATCTGTGGTTTAAATGCGTATATATTGGTTCCAGAGCCCAATGTGAAGGTATGCGTAAGTATGTTTGTCCCTTTTAACATAAAAATAAAATATTTTCTAAATAGAAAAACAATGTTGGCTATAATAAAAAAGGAAAAAATATATCCTATCCATTTTTAACTAGTTGTCCATTTGACCTAATATCATGTACAGTAAATACAAGTAAAAAAATATGCTATTATTTTAATGTTGTATAGAATAAAATATTCAATGTGAGTTATGAATAAACTATTTAAATAATAATTGATATAAAATCTCAATAGACGTGTTATGTAACCTCTATAAAATTTTAAAATGGAATTTAAAAAGTAAAAAATTACACATTATTTTTTGCACTAAATAAGTTTGCAACAAAATAAATTTGATCCCTCTACAATGTTAGATCCGTGCTTTAGATGGACATTTCTACAATCCAGTATGAGGGACATGTGTATATATGTCATGTCCTCAAAAGAATAATTTAAAGATTTTTTTGCTCATGTCTGCCAAACAGAAAAATAAATAAATTAGATAACCATAAAAATAAAAAATAAAAAATCTATTTAAAAAAAATTAACTTAATTGTTGATACTTAACTTTATCTCTTCAAGTAATAAATACAATATTCTGATGTCTATCTTAAATAATATAATTTTACATAGATAAAAAATCCAATGTGAGTTATGAATAAGCTATTTTAATATGAATTAATATAAAATGCCTCAATACACATCTTGTGTAATCTTTATAACATTCTTCAAATGCAATTTAAAGAGTAAAAAATTACACATTGTTTTTTGCACTCTAAAATAGGTTTGCAACAAAAGAAATTTGATCCCTCTTGGCTCATGTTAGGTTTGTGATTTAGATGGATCTATGTTGGTTCATAGGATTTACCACATGCTTTTGTTTGTACTTCTTAATCAAATTTGACAAAGCTTTAGGAAAAATTCATAGCGAAGTTTCAGCACATGTATGGTTTAGATGCAAAAATACATCATTTGTTTTATTTTAATTTTAAGCATGATGAAAATAAATATTTTTAAAAAAGAAGGAGATGTATTTATATTAAAAAAAAATTAAAGTTATTTTTATTACATATATTGTTTAATTTTAAAATTTAATTAAAAGAAATGTTTTTTATTAAATCATAAATTTATTCCTCGAATGCGGGTGTCTAATTGTTGGATTGACTGTCACCAGGCTCCTCCTACGCGTGATAGCTCTCACAGCCACGTGGTAGCACATGGCTCACACGGGGAAACCTTTAAAGCCCCTAGTTACCACCCTGACGCCATTAAACTCCCTCCTGTCACCGGCATTAACATCCATCCTTGTCATCACTCGCTGAGTTATTTCATGGGAAATAGAGATGTATCTTCTCCATTCTCCTCCCTTCGCCTCTTAGTTTAGTTGGTCAGCCTCATTGCTGTGCGTTCGGCCCTCAACCCCCTGTCTTCTTTCCCACTTAAGGCCTCCTGCCATTTTTCTGTCTGCAACTCCACCTGCACTCCCTCTCCTTCTGAGCATTCTAAAGCCTCGATTCTATTACTCCATAGAATGAAATGATGCCGAGGAATAAAATGAATCCATAGAATGAAATGATTCCTCCTCTTCCCCTCCACAAGGACTTCTCTGTTGAGCTCACTCTCAATGTGAATTCAATGGAGGAGCGAGACCAGCAAAGAGAGTCGACCCTCATTTCTCTGCGCATTCCTGAAGCCCCTTCCAACTCCTCTGTCTCGGGGTCTCGAAAAAGAATGCGTATGTCCACCATGACGCCTTCCATCTTCCAGCTGCCCAAGAAATATGTGGCTCTGCCCAAGAAATTCACTGTGAATTCCTCAGGCAGTTATAGTGGTAGCAGTTCAGCTAAGGACAACAAGGAAACAGCCTTGGGTGCATGCTTTGCCTCCATGCCAGAGCCGACTCCCCAGCTATCCAAGCAGGATGGCGACCTTTGAGAAGACTATGGTTGCTTCATTGTGGAAGAGCCACCTCCTGATGATGTTCAGAATGACAAGCCATAGAAGGATTAGCGCCAGAGTGCCTCTCTCTTTCGTCTGTCACAACTCTATAGTTGTTTATTTGCTTACTTATTCTCTGCAAAATATGTTTAAATTTTGGATAATTATGTCATGTGTTGGTTTCCCCATCTCGGGCAACACTCCTCCTAAGACTTGGTCTAATTTCTGGGTCAGTTTCCCCAACAGGGCAGTCCCTTTTTTGTTTTTTTGAACAATTTTCATGCCGTAATTGTTTAGTACATCAATTCTGGTGGGAATGTTTTTAAATGTACCTCTTTTGTACCATATAATAGAAATTAGACATATTTAGAAAAGAAAAAAAAATCATAAATTTATTAAATTACTTATTTTATATATAAAAATTTATGATTATTTATCAAATTATTTGTATTTTTTTTTAGGCTTTTTATTTTTCAACTTAATGTGTCTGAAGATCTCTTGATTTTTTTATTTTTTTATTCTAAAGGGGGTACGCTCAATATATGGGTGGTTTGAATACTTATCAATTGTTTTAGTGTGTTACAAAGTTTGTTAGGTTGCATTAACTTTTAATAAATTAAAAAAATTAGATTCATGTCACATAGCTCCTTAATTATAAATTTAGTAGGGATTTGAGATTATTCCAATTCTAATAAGTTCCTCATTATTATTTATAATATTCATTTATACATGAGGAAATTTTATTTAGCAAAACCAGCCATTACTTTTAATAAATTTTAAAAATTAGATTCGTGTCATGTGTCTCCCCTACTTGCAATTAGGTTGCATTAACTTTTAATAAATTTAAAAAATTAGATTCATGCTACATAGCTCCTTAATTGTCCATTTAGTAGGGATTGGAGATTATTTCAATTCTAATAAGTTCCTCTATGATAAGTTCCTAATTATTTTTTATAATATTCATTTATATATAAGAAAATTTTATTTAGCAAAATGAGCCATTACTTTTAATAAATTTTAAAAATTAGATTCCTGTCATGTGGCTCCCGTACTTGCAATTTAGGGATTTGAGATTATTCCCATTCTAATAAGTTACTCGATGATAAGTTTCTCATTATTATTTATAACCTTCATTTAGATATAAGAAAAATTTATTTAGCAAAATGGGCGATTACTTTTAATAAATTTTAAGAATTTAATAATTTTAATGGGCAATTTCCTAGGGATTTGAGATTATTCTCATTATAATAAGTTCCTCCCTCATAAGTTCCTCATTATTATTTATAACATTCATTTATATATAAGAAAATTTTATTTAGAAAAATGAGTCATTACCTTTAATAAATTTAAAAATTAGATTCGTGTCATGTGGTTCCTGAACACCAATTTGGTAGGGATTTGAGATTATCCCAATTCTAATAAATTCTTCCATGATAGGTTCTTCATTATTATTTATAACATTCATTTTTATATAAGCAAATTTTATTTAGCAAAATGGGCCATTACTTTTAATAAATTTTAAAAAATAGATTCATGTCACATGACTCCCAAAATGACAATTTCCTAGAGATTTGGGATTATTCCAATTCTAATATGTTCTTCTATGATAAGTTCCTCATTATTATTTATAACATTCATTGATATATAAACAAATTTTATTTAGCAAAATGGTCAATTTTACAATAAGATGTCTAATTCTTTTTTTTCTCTGAAATTAAAATTGACGAATAATAACCTTTTTATATATAGTTAATGATAATGAGGTAAATGTAAAACATTCTTAGCGTTCTCATAACTTTTTTTAGTTATATTTATGAAACATTTACTATATCAACCACATTAAAAATAATAGTAAATATATATGTAAATTTATGATTATTTGTTTTTCATAATATTTTCGATTCTGTTACAGTTGTATATTTTATTTTAGTTCTTAATAGTATAATATTCTAAATTTATAAATATTTATCTAACCATATAATTTGTATAACTAAAATAATTAAATAACATTTAATTTTGAGATAAACAACACATTTAAAAAAATATATGAAAACTTTTAAAAACAAAAAAACTATCGAGATATGGATTGACAAAAATTATAAAACAAACAACTAATCTCGTCTCCATCCATGAGATACGGGGTTGACAATATGCAGATTCCTGTGCTCCTGAGCGATGCAAGCGAAAGCAAAGGGCTAGAAGAGACCTATTCAAACATACTATAAACGGGATTGACAATATGCAGATTCCTGTGCTCCAGAGCGATGCAAGCGAAAGCAAAGGGCTAGAAGAGACCTATTCAAACATACTAAAAGACAAAGTTATTATATTATATTAACTTCAGAGAACACATTTTACATTTTCGCCCACACCAGTTATTGAATATATTTTGGCCGAGACCAGTTATTGAAAAATAGAACTTTTAGTTTTTCATTTATAGAGCTAAAATATTTAAGTGTGAATTATGAATAAATTATTTTAACATGAATTAATCTCTAAAATATCTCAATATATATTTTATGTAATTTTTATAACATTCAAAAATGCAATTTAAAGAGTAAATTTTCATTGTTTTTGCACTTTGAAATAAATTTAAAAAAAAGAAATTTGATTATTTTTAGCTCATTTTTAGATCTGTACTTTGGATAGATTTATATTGGTTCATAAAATTCAGTACAAACTTTCTTTGTACAGTTACGAAAATCTATCCAGTACAGTTACTTTCAGTACAAAACGTTACGAAAAATTCATGACTAAGATTCACCACATGTACAGTTTAGATGCAAAAATACATCATTTGTTGGATTTAAATTTTAAGGATGATGAAAATAAAAGTTTTTGAAAAATTACGAGATGCATTGATATTAAAAAAAATGTTTAAAGTTCTTTTTATTACATATATTGTTTAATTTTAAAATTTAATTAAATAAATAAGTGGTTTTTATTAAATCTTAAATTTATTAAATTACTTGTATTTTATATATATAAATTTATGATTATTTATTAACTCTTCTTTAATTTTTTTGAAATCTTTTTATTTTTCAACTTAAAGTTTTATTTTTACATAAGTGCTTTAGATAGATTTATGTTGGTTCATAGAATTCAGCACAAGCTTTTGTTTGTACTTCTTAATTAAATTTAACAAAAAGTTACGAAAAATTCATGGTTAAGATTCACCACATGTGCAGTTTAGATGCAAAAATACATCATTTGTTTGATTTTAATTTAAAGGATGATGAGAATAAAAGTTTTTAAAAAATTACGAGATGCATTTATATTAAAAAGAAATGTTTAAAGTTCCTTTTATTACATATATATGGTTTAATTTTAAAATTTAATTAAAAAAATGTTTTTTATTAAATCATAAATATATATATATATATATATATATGATTATTTATTAAAAAAAATTATATTTTTTTGAAGTTTTTTTATTTTTTAACTTGAGGTTTTATTTTTTCAATTGAAAGCCTAGATTAATTTTAAAAAGAGTATGTTCAGTATGTGTAGTTTGAATGCTTATCAATTGTTTTAGTGTCTTACAAAGTTTGTTAGGTTTTATTAACATTTAAAAAATTTGAAAAATTATATTTATGGCACATGGCTCCTTAATTGTCAATTTAGTAGGGATTTGAGATTATTCCAATTTAATAAGTTCGTCCATGATAAATTTGTCATTATTATTTTAGATATTCATTTATATATAAGAATATTTTATTTAGCAAAATGAGCCATTATTTTTAATAAATTTTAAAAATTAGATTAGTGTCATGTGGCTTCCCTACTTGCAATTTCCTAGGGATTTGAGATTATTCCCATTCTAATAAGTTACTCCATGATAAGTTCCTCATTATTATTTATAACATTCATTTAGATATATGCAAATTTTATTTAGCAAAATGGGTCATTACTTTTAATAAATTGAAAAATTAGATTTGTGCCATGTGATTCCTGGACAACAATTTGCTAGGAATTTGAAATTATTCCAATAAGTTCCTCCAACATAAGTTCTTCATTATTATTTATAACATTCATTTATATATAAGCAAATTTTATTTTGCAAAATGAGCCATTACTTTTAATAAATTTTAAAAATTTAATAATTTTAAAGGGCAATTTCCTCCGTGAGAAGTTCCTCATTATTATTTATAACATTCATTTATATTTAAGAAAATTTTATTTAACAAAATATGCCATTACTTTTAATAAATTTAAAAATTAGGTTCATGTCAAGTGCTTCCCTGACCACCAATTTGCTATGGATTTGAGATTATTCCAATTTTAATAAGTTCCTATATGATAAGTTCCTCATTATTATTTATAACATTCATTTATATATAAACGAATTTTATTTATAAAAGTGGGCCGTTAGTTTTAATAAATTTTAAAAAATAGATTCAAGTCACATGGCTTGAGACTGGAAATATCTCAGGGATTTGAGATTATTCCAATTCTAATAAGTCCTTTTATGATAAGTTCCTCATTATTATTTATAATATTCATTGATTTATAAATAAATTGTATTTAGAAAAATCGTCAATTTTACAATAAAATGTGTAATTCATTTTTTCTCTGAAGTTAAAATTGACTCATAATAATCTTTTGATACATAGATAATTTGTATACATAGTTAATCAAATAAATGTATCCATTAGTAAAACATTCTTAACTTTACTATAGTTTTTTTGAATTATATTTATTAAACATCTAACTATATCATCCATATTAAAAATAGTAATTTATATATATATATATATATATATATGATTATTTGTTTTTCATAATAATTTTCAATTCTATTACAGTTATATATTTTATTTTAATTCTTAATAATATAATACTTTAAATTTATAAATATTTATGGAACTACATAATTTTTATAACTAAATTAAATAAATAACATTTAATTATTTTGAAATAAACAAACACATTTAAGAAAATTATATGAAAACTTTCAAAAACAAAAAACTATCGAGATACTCTATTGACAAAAATTATAAAACAAACAACTACTCAAGTCTCCATCCATGAGATACGGGATTGACAATTTGCAGATTCCTGTGCTGCATAAGAGCGATGCAAGACACAGCAAAAAGGCTAGAAGAAAGCTATTCAAACATAATAAGACAAATTTATTATATTATATTAACTTAAGAGAAGAGATTTTACATTGGGGGCTCACATCAGTCGTGGAGACATTCTAGTTTTTCATTTATAGAGATAAAACATGGACCAATGTGAGCTATGAATAAACTATTTTGATATGAATTAATATAAAATGTCTTAATATACATCTTATGTAATCTTTATAACATTTAAAAATGAAATTTAACGAGTAAAACACTAAAACATAAAAGGGGTTTTAAGACAATATTTAAGATAATTTTTGGGTAAATTGTCTTAATTTGAGACAAAAGAAAACTTGTGTATTTTCTTAAATATTGTCTTTAAGTCGGTGTCTCAAATTAAATAGTGTTAAAATTAAATTGTATTAAAATATTGTCTCTTTAAAGACAATATATAACACAAGCATTTTTGTCTCTCGAGAGACAATTTCATTTTTGTCTCTCCAAAGATAGTTTTATTTTTGTCTCTCTAGAGATAGTTGTCATTTATTGTCTCTTAGGAGACAATTTCATTTGAATAGATGAAATTAAAGACATATTGTATTTATGGAGACAATTTCTTTAATCCTATCTATTGTCTCTCTATAGACAATATAAAACGAAGAATTCAAAAAAAATCTCACCATTAAAATAAATCAATATAAAAATATTGAATTAAAAAAATCTACAATATCATTGAATAATTCATGTTAGGATACAGTGGAGTCGAACCACCAACCTCCTGCATGGCAGGTGCTCTTCCATTGATCTAACACCCTTTAAATAATTATGTGAGGAGTTAGGACAATAAAATCGGAATTTACAGTGTTCTAGTCAAACTGGCATGCAACACATCCTCAGTGAACCAAAGACAGTTCTGTCTAGATACCAGCCAATATACACAACAATTGTGGGTATAATTGAAGGTAAAGAGCAATGAAGTAGGCAAAGGCAAAGAGAAATACTGTAGAATGATCAGAACCATACCATCAACCTTCTTCAAATTCCTGCTAACCATTGAATTGTAAATAGTCGTGCAGATTAACTGGGGACAGGCAGAGATCAATGCCATAAGATTCCCAGTAGACTTCTATTACTTAGAAAAGCTTGGGATTTTCAAAACTAGAATTTGACATATTTTGCAAGGAGAAAAATGCATGATTCCCAACAAGAAGAAAGACATTTTTTACTAAAAAATTGCAATGAATTGCATCAAATCCATAAAAATGAAGAAAAATCAACAGACTGCTAAAATGGAAGCACCATCAACTTCATGAAGAGCTGCAGTTAGGATACAATCTGTAGCTGCTCTTTAAATGAGGTTCAAAATAAGCGTTTTTCAAACTCAAAAAAATTAAATCCGTACAATACAAAAAGCTTCCGACGCTTTGTGTCAAAGGTGCAACAACCCAGGATAGAACAGTCATTATCTTCATTACCATGCAGTGACTGATAGATTTTCTTAACTGGCTGCTAGACTTTTGCTTTGCCTGAAAACAATGATAATAGAAACTAACCCTTTTTCTAGGGCTTTCAAAAATGGAACTAATGACATTGTGCTAAGCACTGCAACAGATGCGAATTTAATTTTGGGAATTTGGAAATTTATTTTAGAAATTCAGTACCTAATACAATTCAATGGTAAATTACACATAGATACACTACAAGAAATTAAGTACCTGATACAATTCAATGCTAAATTACACATAGATAGACTACAAGACCTCAACATGGAACAGATAATCACCCCACTTGTGAGATGGAAAAGGCCTTCATTGTCTGAAATTGGACACCATCAAATAGCTAACTGGATTCTACATCCCGATTGAAACCTTATTTTTAAAATGCGATAGGTTATATATCAAGCAATTGCCAACAAGAAAATAGTTTAATGGTGAAATTTGAAGAGTGTTGTGTTTTCCACCAAGATTCGATTTTTTCTGTGGTTTGGGTCATCCCCATAGCATGAGTTTCAAAATAAGCAAGCTGGGTCAAGAATAGAAACCCCTCAAACTCAACACCTAAGCCAAAGGAAGTCTTCTCTTCATGATGCAGCCCCTCTGACATGTTTCTTGAGGCACTTCCTCTGTAACTATAGAGCGGAAAATACCACATATCAAAATTGGGTTGGGTAGTTGTACAAGCCCTGAAGATAGGTAGAGAGGAACATAGGTAGAGAGGTAGAAAATTCTAATCCTTCCTATTTAGCTCAAAATTTATGACTTTATAAGTTCATAATAAATCTTAATCTATCCTTTCTAAAAATCAACCTTTCTATACTGAGAGGGATAACATAAGTGATTACAGTGGCAGGGTTCATAGCAGGGCCTATGAAGTTAGCACCCACAATGCTTAGACTGAGCTTTATGGCACTCATTATCCATGTCCTCAGAAAAAATCTTTTGGGTCCTCTTGCTCTCACAATCAATGAAACCATAACAATTATGAATGTGGGAATAGCTTCCACAGCCATCCCAGTCATTAGATCAACTTTTAGTAAGGGACCTTGGCCTCCAGGTGAGATCAAACGATTGACATACTTCACTCCTAGCAATGATCCAAATGCCTACTAAAAGAAAGAGGAGGAAACTTTACTTATGTTTTAAATTAACCAAAAGAAAACAAAAAAACACCCATACATATACATATACATATACATATACATATACATATACATATACATACATATATACATATATACATATATATATATATATATATATATATATATATATATATATATATATATATATATATATGTTCTCAGTAGCTAAACAAGGAATCTAATTCTGAAAGCGCTGTCTATCATGATCAGATTTCTTAATTGCAATACTCAAAGGAGTAGCACACATAATTGTGGATGGCATGGCTGCAAGCCTATATAGATCCTCTATCATATTAAAAAAATACACACACACCTATATATATTCAATTGTTTTCTTATTTCAGGTCTATACTACTTGAATTTTCAAAGGAAAATTCTGATTAATCTCTAGTTTCCAACTCTGAAAAAAAAATTTTTTTTTTACCAAATTTACTTTTGTTATAGCTACTTTCTCTGGATTTCTTATCCCAAAAATGGATACTAGCTCACATGGACTAATAACTTAATACATTTTGAAATTCCCATTGGTTGTTGCATATGTGTTAACCTTTGGGACTTGAAGCATTCAATAGTCTCAGGGATGACTTTGTAAAATTGAACCAGAGTGTAGTTAGAAAATTCGTAAAGGAAAAAAAATGAATTACTATTTATGACATGAATAATAATGTAAACAAGCTCACGCACGTCGACCTTTATCCATATCTACCTTAAAATTTGAAGCTTTTCATTTTCATTGTCAACACTTGGATTAAGAAGGAGAAGATGGTCCAGATACAAAAAAATTGTGGGTATAATTTAAGGTAAAGAGAAATGAAGTAGGAAAAGGAAAAGAGAAATACCATAAAATGCTAAAAACCATACCATCAACCTTATTCAAATGCATGCTAGCCATTGAATTGTAAATAGCCTTGCAGATTAACTAGGGACAGGCAGAGATCAATGTCATAAGATTCCCAGTAGGCTTCTCAGTAGCTGAACAAGGAATCTAATTCCGAAAGCGTTGTCTATCATGTTCATATTTCTTAATTGCAATACTCAAAGGAGTATCACACATAATTGTGGATGGCATGGCTGCAAGCCTATAGAGATCCTCTATCATATTAAAAAAAGACACACACACCTACATATATTCAATTGTTTTCTTATTTCAGGTCTATACTGCTTTAATTTTCAAAGGAAAAGTTTGATTAATGTCTAGTTTCCAACTCTGAACAAAACGATATAATTTTTACCAAATTTACTTGTGTTAGAGCTACTTGCTTTGGATTTCTTGTCCCAAAAGCGGTACTAGCTCACATGGACTAAGAATTAAATACATTTTGAAAGTCGCAGTGGTTGTTGTGTAGGTGTTAACCTTTGGGACTTGAAGTATTCAATAGTCTCAGGAATGACTCTGTAAAATTGAACCAGAGTGCAGTTAGAAAATTAGTAAAGGAAAAAACATGAAGTACTATTTATGACCAGAATAATAGTGTAAACAAGCTCACGGGTGAATCACGTTGACCTCAATCCATATCTACCTTAAACTCTGAAGATTTTCATTCTCATTGTCAACACTTGGATTAATAAGGAGAAGATGGTCCAGATACACAAAAATTATGGGTATAATTTAAGGTAAAGAGAAATGAAGTAGGCAAAGGCAAAGAGAAATACCGTAGAATGCTCAGAACCATACCATCAACCTTCTTCAAATTCTTTCTAGCCATTCAATTGTAAATAGCCATGCAGATTAACTGGGGATGGGTAGAGATCAATGTCATAAGATTCCTAATAGACTTCTCAAGCGTTGAACAAGGAGTCTAATTCCGAAAGCACTGCCTATCATGCTCGGATTTCTTATTTTCAATACTCAAAGGAGTAATTGTGGATGACATGGTTGCAAGCCTATAAAGATCCTCTATCATATTAAACAAATACACACACACCTATATATATTCAATTGTTTTCTTATTTCAAGTCTATACTGCTTGAATTTTCAAAGAAAAAGTCTCATTAATCTCTTGTTTACAACTCTGAAAAAAATATATAATTTTTACCAAATTTGCTTGTGTTAGAGCTACTTGCTCTAGATTTCTTGTCCTAGAAGTGGATACTAGATCACATGGACTAATAATTTAATACATTTTGAAATTCCCAGTGGTTGTTGCGTAGGTGTTAACCTCAGGGATGAATCTATAAAATTGAACCAGAGTGCAGTTAGAAAATTAGTAAAGGAAAAAACATGAAGGATGCAAAAGGAAATTTGAAAATTCAACCTCTGCCCTTCTCATGGCACACATGATCTATTAATCAAGTGTTGCATTGCTAGAGCTGTAAATTTGACTCAAAATTCATCTAGAGTTGATCAATTCTAAACTTCATCCACAGCTCGAGTAACGCACAACTAGAAAATTGGGATAAGAAGAGGGATTCTTATTGGGTTTTCAAATTTTATTGTATTTTAATTTGTTTTCTTAGTGTTTAAATTTTTATGGATTTGTAATTTCTTTCTTTCTTTTTTTTTATTTGAGAAAATTTTATAATTTTATGATGTTTTATTATGTATCATTTCACTGTAGATTGTAAATTTAGTATTATGTATCTTTTGTTCATTGTGTGGCATTCGCTGCAGACCACACACCAGAAGGGTGGTCGCCATTAACCTTCATTGATTCAAAAAAATAATGAAAGGTACTTTTCGCAGTCTCTTAGAAATCTGTCTTTATTGCATGTTTTCAATCTTTCTGGTAATATTTTTACTGAAAGAATTTAACCCAACTTTGTCCAGCTTAAAGAATTGCGATTGTTGGATCCCAGACACAATCCATAGAAAAATCACTGCAGAAATTCATCGAGGTCAGTTGTGATCTGATGATCTGCTACGGATTTCGAGGAGGACTAAATTTGTGGAGACCTGAGTTATGAAATCCACAAACAACATCTTTTATGGAATGCCATATGAAGCTTTGAAAATAAATATATTCTCTGTCAATACTGCCAGAGGCCATTTATTACCAAGAAATTTTTTATGGAGATTCCAAGGTTGTTCATAGAGATGGAACCTGGGGATGAACCAAAAATTCCCATACTAGATAAGCTCCACCATCTTACTAGAGAGGATGAACACTGTCAGAAACAAGATATTGTGCATTATTTAGAAGATTGTCTTGAAAGTCAAGCCAAGGTCAATGTCTACCTCTCCAACAAATGTAATGAAGATGAAGATAAACAGTGAATCTGAATGCCATTTGGAATATGATTCCAAAAATTTTGATTCTGAATCGCAATCCTAATTCAATGGGGAATATGGTGAAGAGCGAGACAATAATTTTAATAAGGAAATTTGATCATAATGAAAGTGATGAATAATAAAATGATTTTGGAAGGGATTATCATGAGGAAGTGTTGTCTAGGTAAATCCCCTCTGCAGACAGAGGTGATCCCTCTAGCCCTAGGGTGGGTCTAGCAACTACGGGAACATACTAACATCTACCTTCCTAGATTGTAAATGAAATTCAAAGAAAGGAAGATGTCCTACCTCGTTCTGATGCTATTTTGTCGTCCTCTATCGAAGCATCTTGATCCGTCGCTCTTCTCAAGCTCGAGGCACGCTGCTACCAACATTCGATTACCTGTACAGATAGTCAAGACATCACAACAAGCCTAAAACCAAGAAAAACATAAAAACAATTACAACCTATCTAACTGATCAGGGAATGCTAGAAATATCATTATAAATGTAAACAAGAATGGAAGATAAACATCAGGTGCATTTTATTATGATAAAGACAAGGAGAGTTTACAACCAAGCCTTGATGTTGAGGCTCTCCTTCGGCAGGCCTGTATCCAAGCACGTTTGCCACACCCTCATGAAAAAAGGTCCAAGATCGCACTATGTTCTCAACACACACAAACAATCACACTTTGCACTATTCTCCCAAAGCTATGATTGCTTCTTCTCTATGCTAACCTTTTCAGCTATATGTTCAACTAGAACCTGTTCAACTAGCTCATCAATGGAAAATGGCTATATTTATAGAGGAGAGGAGGAGGTTGGGATCCCTACAATAGTGGAAGGGAGGCCTTATCCCTTGGGAGTTTTCCCCATAAGGTGGAAAGAAGAGGCCAAAGGAGGAATTTCGTGGTTATTCAGTCGAACCACTCCCTATGACTCATCCACGAAGTTGTTGTGATCGAAACTTTGCCTCTATTTTAAAAAAAAATTCCATAAATTGATTGGTGCGGGTGCTTAACTGGGACAGAGAGCCAATTGGCGTGGGCTCAGTTTTAATTTTCCTCATTGGCGCGAGGGCATAACGGGCTACCAACGCCAAGGAAAAAACATGTGTTTTTAGTGGTCTGCTCATGAAATGGTCAGCAGAGGGAATGTTGTGCTCATGGAAAGGGATGCAATGATGGTATTTGCAAGGCATGAAACTTATAATTAGTCATAGAAATGACCCTCAAATGGGTGAGATGGGGATCACAGGGATAGTGACAAATTACTGTGTAACAGATGGCCCCTAAAGTATGAAGTCCGAACATGAGTGAGGGGTAAAATGCTTTACAAGTACGTGCAAGGAACCAAACGTTGTTGTCAGGAGACTTGCAAATCAAACTTAGATACATATACATAACCGAAATCTCTGTTGAAAATACATGAATCCATGGAATAGGCGCAGCTATCCATCAAGAAAAGGATCATGTGAATGGATCCTCAGCATGGACGCATCCATCCGAATAAAGGGATCATATGAAATAGATCCACGATATGCGTGCAGCCATATGTATAGAGGATCAAACAAGAGAACCCATGGTATGGTCACAACCATCTATCTAAGGAATCATGTATATAATCATGAATGACTCATCACTCCTTGCAACCTGGACTTTTGTGATCGAAGCCCAGGGTCTTGCGCTCCAACACCACCTGATCAAAGTACAAATTCCAACATGTGAATAGACGTGTCGAAGTCAAACATGCTAGAAAATCACTTGATTACTGGTCAGTGATGTGAACAATTAACAAGTGCGAGAGAAACCACCCATAATGTCAATGGCTCTCAAGGTACTACTAGTACAATCCACGAAATGTGAATAGTGAGCTGAAGTCGAATACCCGTGAAATCACATGATCGAAGGTCAATGATTTGAACCTATCATCGAATGCGAAGAACTTTCCATTAGGGCATGCAAGCTCTAAGGTACTAGAAAGGAGTCTCTAGATCAACTTCCCAGATAATGAGATGAAGTCGACAGGAAGTGATCCATCGAAGGAGGTTCATAATGAATCCCACATCATCGACATGAAATAGAGAAGGTAATATGAGTGTGATGTAGAAATTATATGCACTAAGCATGCATATGTCCAAGATCCACCTAATCTCACACTATTTAACTTTATGCAAGATACTAAATCTATTCCACTTGTTAATCTTTTGCGAAAAAATTAATTACACACACATGTGAAGCATAAACAAAAATATTCAATTGCACATAACACAGTTTTTAACTAGGAAAGCCTGAAGCTGAAAACCCCAACTATATATTATGTAACATGGAGATCATATGAAAATCTCATATAAACATACAAAGTTTATCACAAGCTCTCAGTACAGTACAATCATCATACACTAATCAGGACCAATCTTGCAAATCCATGCACCGATCTTTGCCTCCTGCTAGCCCGCCTCCACTGTGAAATACCTGCTGAAGAATAGCTCTGAATGAATTCAAACTACTCCCTCCTTGACTACACAATCCTCATTGGCATCTCCATTGTGTGTGTGATGTAATCAATGCATCCCTATGGTCACAACAGATAGTCTATCTTGCCCTTTCACCTATCTCTTCAGTAGTCTCCACTGAAACTGCCATGCACTATAGTCAACTGATGTATTTTTCAGTTAATTAATGAGTTATTATTTGTGAATTAATTAACTAATTAATTCACTCCACTCTCACTAATGTATCAATTAGTTAGACTAGATACAACTAGCTCAGCTTAGTCTAACTGAGTTAAACTGAATACAACTCCATAACTACTTCTTCCAAGTGTGTCATAACTCTGCCACTTGAGTTCTAACTAATTCCTCCATGCAATAGCTCTAGTAAACCCTTAGGAATAACGTAATTCCTTCTCTCAGCTGTTGTGCCACATCTGTGCACTGAACTGAAGTGCTCCAGGAGAAGAAGTTGTTGTTTAAAGTCCGATTATTATTAAGAGCTAATAATAATCGACATGCATATATTTTTAGATTAACGATCTATAAATAGACTTCGCCCAATATTCATCTATTTTTCCAGCTTGATCAACCATCCACAAATAGCATCCTGCAACTTCTGAAATATGATCACCATGTCTAAAAATAGACATAGTCTAAAAATAGACTTGTGCCAAAAATAGCCTGCGGGCCCACTTAGTGAAGGCAACTCTTTTCACTAAGCTCATCATCTTGTTGAATCTCAACACTCCCTCTCAACAAGACAGGGATTATTCTTCACCCCGATCCTGCCTCTATGGTATTCAAATTTTCTCCTGGTGAGTGCCTTTGTTAGAATATCTGCATCCTGATCCTCCGTAGGAATGTACTGAAGCAACATGATCTTCCACTGCACACAATCTCTGATATGATGATATCGAATATCAATATGTTTAGATATATCATGAAACACAAGATTAACCAAGAGTTTAATGAAACTTTGATTATCACAATGAATCACTGTGGGATCTGAATGTGAACCAAACAAACCAACCAGAATCGTCCTCATCCAGATAGCCTCACATGCAGCTAAACTTGCTACCATGTATTCTGCTTCTGCTGAACTGAGTGCTACGGATCTTTGTTTCCTGCTGTACCAAGAAACTGTCATAGATCTGATACTAAAAATCCCTCCTGATGTGCTCTTTCTCTCTGTTGGACTTCCTGCCCAATCTGCATCCGTTAGGCCATGAAACTTCACCTCATCCATCTATCTGTACCATAAACCATACTCATATGCACCACTAAGATATCTCTGGACATGCTTGCACGCCTTCCAAAAGAGCTTGGTAGGCTTAACCATCGCTTGTGAAAGCTGGTTCACCGCATAGCATATGGCTAGTCTTGTATTGACTAAATACATGAGCGAACCCACCAACTATAGATAAACAGTGGAATCCACTACCTTTGCTGATGTCGCATCCTCTTTCTTCCAATTTCCTGGAATATGAGTGTCGATGGGCTTGCAGCCTTGCATGTGAAACTTCTCCAGTATCTCTCGGGCATACTTTCATTGAGACACAAATAGTTCACCTTCCCGCTACCATATTTCCAATCCAAGGAAATAATGAAGGAGGCCCAAATCCTTCATCTCAAACTCCTTTGCAAGATCAGCCTTGCATGAGTGTATCAACTGCTCATCACCTGTTAGTATTAAATCATCAACATAAAGTAAAATGATCAAAATCTTACCCTCAACCACAATCTAGTATAGGTTTGCAACCACCTCACTCTTGTTGAAGCCATGTCCAGTGAAATAGCTGTCGATCTGAGTGTACCAAGCACGGGATGCTTGTTTCAGCCCATACAACACTCTTTTGAGCCTGCACACATGCAAATCGCTGCTGAAGATCTTAAATCCTTCAGGCTACTTAATGTACACCTCTTCCTCAATGATCCCATTAAGGAAAGCAATCTTCACATCGATCTGATGAATGTGCCAACCCATTTGCGCTGAGAGAGCAAGGATGGTCTGTATGGAAGAATACTGTGTGACAGGTGCAAAGGTTTCTTCATAGTCAATCCCCTCAATCTATGAGAAGCCCTGTGCAACAAATCTTTCCTTTTACTTCTCAACGCTCTCATCAGCAGCTTTCTTTACCTTTTAGATCCATCTTGATCCTACAAATGATTTTCCCACCGGCCTTGGAACAATCTCCCAAGCACTGTTTCTGATAATGGAGTCATACTCCTCCACCATGGCATCTACCCATTTGGGCTCCTATAATACTTCTTCAAAAGAAGATGGCTCTGTCACAATACACTTGCTCATAAGAGCCATGTATCCAGTATATCGGTCAAGTTACTGTCTCTGTTTGTGTTGTGATGTAGGGACTCCTACATTCTATCTCACATCAAGCTTCTGTCTCTCAGCTTCTCTGGTACGCTTTATGCCTTGTCTGATGTTTGGTTATGCATGAGTGGACTCCTCCACTCCATGAATCTCCTCTTGTGGCTGATCCACATCCAGAGGCTCATCTTTGGGAACAAGAAGTTCCTCCTCCGCATGCAAGTGTAGCTCCCTCTCAAGCGACAACTTCATGGATTTCACCTCATTCAATTTTATATCCTGTTGCATAACAGTCATCCGACTATTTGGAAAATACACATGATATTTATGGGGTGTTTCTGTGTACCCCACAAATATCCCAACTTCTGTAGTCAGCTGCAGCTTCTTCCTGACGTCCTTCGTCACATGAATGTAAACAGGTGAGCCAAAAATCTTCAAATGAGAAATATCAAGCTTCTTACCATAAAATGCTTCTTTGGGTGTACTCATGCCAAGTACTCTATGAGGACAATGGTTTTTCACATAAACCGCAGTGTTGCATGCTTTCGCCCTAAGTTCATCGGTAGGCCCTGGTCATGCAGCATCACACGTGCAACACCCACGATCATTTTTTTATTTCTCTCCCCAACCCCATTCTACTATGGGTTATGAGGCGATATGAGTTCTCTTCCAATTCCTTCTTTGCTACAGAAGTCTTTGAATTCGTCCAAGATGTATTCACCACCATTATCGCTCCGTAGAGCTTTTACCTGCTTCCCTGACTCCTTCTCCACCAATGCCTTGAACTCACAGAACTTTGAGAAAGTCTCACTCTTCTTCTGCATGAAGAAGATGCAGCATATACAAGAATAATCATCAACAAATATCACATAATACCTGTGTTTTGTTGTTGACGCAGTCGAGAATGGTCCACACACGTCTGTGTGAATTATCTCCAGGATCACCGAAGCACGGTTCTCCTTCTCATGAAAGGTAGTCTTCACAAACTTACCCATTGTACATCATTTGCACTGATCTGACTACGCAAGAGTACCCTTGGGAAGTCCAGTAGAAATTTTCTGCAAAATCTTCAAAGCGCCATGGTGAAGATGGCCCAATCTCCTGTGCCATAATTCGCCCTCATCGCAGTTCACCACTTCTTCTGCTTTGCCCACCATTGCAGCATAGCCATCTACCTCCAGCTTGTAGAGATTCTTCATTCGAACCCCTATCTTCTTGGTTTGACCCATTGCTTTATGTCGAAGGAAATATTTTCCCTCACTGAAAACAACATCATAACCCTTGTCTTCCTGCATTGCGACCGAGACCAAGTTCTTCTTCAGACCTGGAACATGCATGACATTCTTCAACAAGAATGGATTACCGGACTCCCTCTCAAAGGTAATGGTCCCAATGCAAGTTGCACTGTACCGACCATCATCGCCCATCTATATATGCATCTGGAGGTCCTTCTCATCCAAGTCACTAAACAACTCTTTGTCTCTCGTCATATGGAAAGATGCACCACTGTCAAGATACCACACCGATCCCATGTAGCTTGAAACCAAGCATGCGATCAAGGAAAAATCTAGCTTAAATTGCAAGGCTAAGGCCTCTCCAGCTGTAGATCTAGAAGCCTGCTTATTCTTCTTCTTCTGTGGATAGTTAGTGGCGAAATGTCCATGCTTGTGACAGTGAAAACACTTCACTTTGGACAAGTCCTGCTTCTTGCCTTTAGCACAGGATTTTGAAGAATATTTCTTCCCCTTACCTTTCCTTGCTTGGCAGCCAAAGTGCAATTCTCTTCATCTTTATTCTTTGATGAAGATCCATCCTTGGTACCCTGCCTTATCTCCTCCTACACAAGATCCGACCAAAGTCACTCCCATCCCGGCAGTTTCTCCGGTCCATTGACAGAGTCTTCGTAGCTATGCCAACTATTTGGAAGCCCAAGGAGAGCCAAGCTCACCAGGTATTCTTCATCAACAATAAGCTGCACAGTTCCCAATTCATCCTTGCAGTGGACAAACTTCGTGAGGTATTTTGGAATATTGTCTCCTTTCTCCATTTTTATTTTTCTGAGCTTGTCTTTAAGCGCCAACCTCTGGTCACTTCTTCCTTGGAACAAGTCTGTCAAAGCCTTCCACATTAAGAATGGAGAGGCTTTCCTATGAAGGCTGGAAAAAATATGGTCCTTCACACCTTCCAATAGAATCCTCCTTGTCTTTGCAGTCTTATTTTTCCATGCATCAAGTAATGCAACATCGCTAGATCCCGGCTTAGGAACATCGCTATCGATGAACTCCTTCAGCCCATTATCCTCCAGCACCGCCTCCATCATGTCCTTCCAGGCTATGTAATTCGAGCTCCCATCAAGGGCATACTCCAATCTCAACCCATTGAAAGACATTTCAATGTATACTCGATTTCTGCACCAAGAATCTTCTGTAGCAAATTTTAATTGTACACTAGCACAAACTCACTTCACAATTGCTATCTTAAATCAACAATGCTCTCATACGATGTAGAAATTATATGCACTCAGCATGCATATGTCCAAGATCCACCTGATCTCACACTATTTAACTTTATGCAAGACACTGAATCTATTCCACTTGTTAATCTTTTGCAAAAAAATTAATTGCACACACATTTGAAGCATAAACAAAAATATTCAATCGCACATAACACAGTTTTTAACCGGGAAAGCCTGAAGCTGAAAACCCAAAATATATATTATGTAACATGGATATCATATGAAAATCTCATACAAACATACAAAGCTTATCACAAGCTCTCAGTACAGTACAATCGTCATACACTAATCAAGACCAATCTTGCAAATCCATGCACCGATCTTTACCTCCTGCTAGCCTGCCTCCACTACGCAATCCTTGCTGAAGAATAGCTCTGAATGAATTCGAATTACTCAATCCTTTACTGTGAAATCCTCATTGGCATCTCCACTGTGTGTGTGATGCAATCAATGCATCACTATAGTCACAACAGATAGTTTATCTTTCCCTTTCACCTATCTCTCTACTGGTCTCCACTGAAAGTACCATGCACTATAGTTAACTGTTGTATTGTTCAGTTGATTAATGAGTTATTATTTGTGAATTATTTAACTAATTAATTCACTCCAATCTCACTAGTGTATCAATCAGTTAGACTAGATACAACTAGCTCAACTGAGTCTAATTGAGTTAAACTGAATACAACTCCATAACTACTTCTTCCAACTGTGTCATAACACTGCCACTTGAGTTCTAACTGAATCCTCCTTGAAATAGCTCTAGTAAACCCTTAGGAATAGCATAATTCCTTCTGTCAGCTGTTGTGCCACATCTGTGCACTGAACTGAAGTGATCCAAGAGAATAAGTTGCTGTTTAGAGTCCGATTATTATTAAGAGCTAATAATAATCGATATACATCTATTTTTAGATTGACAATCTATAAATATACTTCGCCCGATATTATAAAAATAGAATTTCATCTATTTTTCCAACTTGATCAATCATCCACAAATAGCACATGGCAATTTCTAAAATATGATCACCATGTCTAAAAATAGACTTGCGCCAAAAATAGCCTGCGGGCCCACTTAGTGAAGGCAAATATTTTCACTAAGCTCATCATCTTGTTGAATCTCAACATGTGAATCAAGACTGAAATAGAGGATCAGGGAATGTACAAACTGCAGAAGGATTTTCTCTTGAACATTTCGACGACACAACTCTGGAATTTGGCAGCATTTTACTCAAATAGGATCAGAGGTCATGTTGAAAAAATTGGTAATTGAATGAGAGGAAAACTGATTTCCCAAACCCATGGAGGAAAATTGAAAGAGTGAAGATATACCAACCCGACATGAATTGCAGACAAGTGTCATGTTCAAGAGTGACATACTGCCGACACAACTGACGAATAACTTCCATTTTCCCCCACCATTTCATGCAAGTACCTCTTTATTTTTACACAAGCTTGAAGAGGATACCATATGCTTGTCATATAAGTTTGTCCTTCGGACAAATCCAACCTAGTACATTTTACGAGCCCTAGGAAGGAGGAACTCGAATAACGTCATAATGACGGAGACCGATGTCATCGGTTTTAACGAGTTTGACAAAGGAAGAACTCGACATATTTTCATGTTTAGAGAGTTTGAAAAGAAGGCAGAAAAGAAAGCTCCAGTAGTACCTTTTCGTAGGTAGTCTCACATATTCGAAAAGGTAGAAAACTATGTCTGAGAAAACCTCCTAGTTGCGATAGGTTAGGGTATTCTTTTTTCGTAAATAATCTGTCCCAGCCTGAAAAAGGGGTAAACATATACTGGGTAGATATCGTTTCACAACCAATTTAACGAGTTCAAAATGACAAGCAAGTCAGCAATCTTTTCAATTTTTAAGAGTAAGAAAAGAGCTAAAAGTTGACTCCTCCTGGAGGAACGAGTGGTGTTAAGGGTAACAACTAGCTCTGGTAATGGTGGAACTGCTCAGAACAAGTAAAGGTCAAGAGGCTGGCTAACAAGACCACTCATCGCAACGGTTCCTCAGGAATGAGTAAAACAACCAAGTCAAGGCGTATGATCAACCAAGAAAATGATGACAATGGAATGAAAAAACCAAGGCTCATATGACAAAACAGGCTGATAAAATGGCAATCACGAGATGTAAAATGGGAAAGGTTTCATTTTTACACAAGCTTGAAATCAGGAAACTCTACTTGAAGTTGGTTTCATTTTTACACAAGCTTGAAACAAAGATAAACTATGCTTGAAACCGGTTTCATTTTTACACGAGCTTGAAACGGAAGCAAATTATGCTTGAAAAAGTAATCATGCCCCCAACATGGTGAATCAATTCAAGGTACATGCCCCCTAAGCTTCAATCCATAGGAAAGGCAGATGGAGTAAAGGTTCAAAGTACAATATCAATAAAAGGACTCGACTGGGATTTGACGAGATCTAATCAAAGACTCGAATTGAACATGGACGTGATTCATTATTTTGACAAGGTTGACACATTAAAATAACTATCCTCATGACATCTTGTTTCATTTTTTAGGGAGCTTGACACAAGGAAACAAAATGTGCTCCAAAGAGCCCGTTTCCTTTTTTAAGGAGCTTGACACAAGAAAACGAACTGTGCTCCAATGAGCTTGTTTCATTTTTTAAGGAGCTTGACATAAGAAAACAAACTATGCTCCGACGACCTTGTTTCATTTGTTAAGGAGCTTGACACAAGCAGATGAACCATGCTCTGAAGACCTTGTTTCATTTTTTAAGGAGCTTGACACAAGAAAATGAACTATGCTCTAACAAACCTCATCATAATGAACAAGAAGTCATAGCTTCCAAGGTTTTCCCGTCCGATGGAAGGAAAACATCTTGGAAGTTTAGACCCAATGCCCCCAGCACATGATGTACAACGACACTATCACTGAAGACGGGCACATGACATGTAGCCACATAATTGACATGCGATGGGGATGACACAACCAGTGGATAAAGACCTGGAGAGGATGATGGTGGAATAGCTACCATATGAGGACCAAAGAACGCAAGCTGATCGATGGTCACGATCCAACCTTGTTGTGGAAAACACATGACATGAAAGAGGGAGGAGACAAGTGCTCCCATGGCATAAGTATAATCACAGCCCAAGAGTAAATTAAAGTCCAAGGGGCCAGGAACAACCGTCACATCTATATGGACAATTTTCCCTCCCAAAGTAACATGCAACTTCAGACGGATCCCTAATGGTTGACTAGTTCCTCTATTAAATGCCAACAGATTCTAGGTAGCAGGCACAAGCCGAGGTGAACCAAATGCTTGCCAAGTAGTTGAAGACAAAATACTGACATACGTGCCTTCATCTATAATGGTGCTGGGTACGACCATATGGGAGGCCTATACTGTGATCTCAAAGGGCACATAAGAAGGAAGGAGATAACCTGTGAATTGACCCCAATCAAAGAAAGTGACTAAAATACTTGCAGGGGCTACCATCGAATTGATATGGTCTTCCCCTGGTGTTACGAAATAAGAAGGAGCATCCTTCGCCACCTCCATCATGGAGGCAGAAGGAGTATCCTTTGGGACCTCCATCGTGGGAGGCGGAGGAGTAGCTTCCAAGGGTACAAGGATGGGAGAATCTTTCTCCAAGTCTAAGGAATCTGAACAAACAAGAAGAACCTGAGGGATGTGAGATCCACTCTCAACGGAAAATACCTGGTGCACCACAAACGGGGCCAGCTCAACCGATCCCACGACCGATGGTTGGTTAGGGATGGATTCATGATGGTGAATTTCTGGGGGAGCGGGATCAAGCAAGGATGACGATTGACCGATCGTGGAATCAACTAGCGAAGGACTCGAGGAAAGCTTCTGGTAACCAGACAGATGGCAGGGTGCAGAAACAATGAAGTTTTCCGACATTCTCTTGGCTTCATCCATATACGGACAAAGGTGAATGGGATGATGCCCTTCACACAACTTACAAGGATTGGTAATCTTGCCCTATTTTTAATGAGTCTTACCAGAGCTAGTATAAGATGTGTTATCAATATGACTTCCAGAAGCCAAAAGCAATGGCGGACGGCTGTCAGACCATGCATCAAGTACCTTGGGAATGCCAGGGAAGTCTTGAAGAAGATGGTCACCTTTGCACAACATGCAAGGGAATTTGACTTTCTGTGGAAGTTTGGATGGTTTCTTGGGCGCAATAGCCACAGAGCTAGCCTCTCCTTTACCTGACTTCTTCTTCTTCGTCTTCTTCTTCTTCTTCTTAGCCACCTGGTTACTAGAATCCAGACTTTAACCAGGCGAAGTAGAAGAGGAGGACAAAGAAACAAGCGAAGAAGGGGACAGGTCCACTTTAGAATCAACATGATGTTGTTCAGGTGGAAGAGATGGTTGTACAGTGGATGGAACACTCGAGACCACAGAGGTCGAAAATAACCAAACAGGCAAACCAACAGTTAACCCAGGAAGGGACAATGTTGCCATATAAGGAGAGCCAACATTCCCAAAAGTAGGAAAAGGACTAGGATTCCCTTCAGAGGGGATTCCTTGGTTGGTAAACTCCGAAAATGTTGCCATTGGAAACCACCGTAAAACAAAACACTAAGGAAGATAACTTTAACCAGGAATATTTCGTGGGCAGTTAATTTTTTAAAACACTAAAACCAGACTCTGTCGTTTCATATTTCAAGAGTCGAGAAATATGAAAAAGGTGACTCTATCACTTTCAGATTGAAACGAGCGTGAAAGGAAAAATGCTCGATGATCTCTTATCTTTTTAAAGAGTCACGAAAAGATCGAAATGACTATTATGGTAATCTAAGAAAGAGGGTGTACCAAGTTTCTGTGAACTTCCATATACCTTGGTGATCAAATGAAAGAGAAATGACCAAGGACTTAACGTACGTGCAGGTAGTCTCTCTGAATGTTGTGTTTGGTTTATCATGGTTACAAGGCGGGAGACTCGGATTACTATGGATAACAGGATTGCAACCTAGAGGGCTCTCCCATTATATACTCGATGGTACGGGGAGCACAAGTCCATACTAGCACTGTCTAGAGCCAGATGGAAAATGAAAACTACTAGGTTTTAAAACGCCATAACACATCTCTAGCCTAGACCACTAAAATGCGAGCGTTAAGTTTCAATGCTTCCTTAGGTTGATTGAATAAATTTTATGGTTGATCTTCAATTATATCTCGGTTTCAAGGCCCTACCACATGTCATCTGAATCTCCTATATGCATCTATATGAGAAAAGAAATATTTCAATTCAATGAATGCTATCTAGTTAAGGGAAGAGTCTCAAACAATGATGCAACAAACAACAACATTACAAACGAAAATTTTCCAAACTAGATGACTTTCACTATCCAAATGTAATCCAAAACATTCAACGATGCGAATTATGCAATGTAATCTATGCAAAATCATCTTTTTTGAAAACTATGCAATTGTAATCTATGCACAATTTCCTTTTTTTTGAAAGAACAAGAATGCAGTCAATGCATTTTTCGATGGATGAGAATCTACTTAATTCACGCTTTTAATGAAAGAGAATGCACTCAAAGAAATTTTTAGTTTTCAATCATTAAACAATGTAATCTAAGTTCAATGATGGATCTCAAAAAATACTTTTCAATGCAATGTGATCTAATGCATTTTAACGAAAAGAAAACTCTAAGATGAAAACTAAATGAACGCAAATCTTCTTAATGAAGGATGAATGCAAAAGGGATGCAAACAAACACTAAGAATGTAATCATTGTTTCAAACACTTTGTAATGAAATTCCTCAAAAAGCTACAAGACATATGAGGTCAAGTAAAAAAAGGACTTCTAAAGCATGAGTTCAAAACAAGGCATTCATTCCCTTTTACATCAAGCAATCATAGAAAGAAGACTTTTCAGTTGAACAATAAGCAATGTAATCTGTGCTCACAAGTGAAAAAGTAAAGGGGATAACGTGTACATCATACAGAGAAAAGGACCGGAAGGGCAAGACACAATGGTGAAGGATTTAGGGAAAAAACCTCAATTTTTCATACACCCTGAAATTGGCACGACTTTGGTGGGTGAAACTAGCGCCACCTGGCGCGACCTGCTGACTAAAAACTAGCGCCAATGGCCAATTGGCGTGGGCTGCTAACAGAAAACTAGTGCCAATCGGCGCTATTGTCAGGAAAAAAAAGCGCCAATGCCTGAACAGGAAAAAACAAAGAATTTCTTCCAACCAAGACCAGACTTACCACTTCAAGCAAAAACTAAAAGATTGTAATTGATGAAAAACATAGGAACAAACTGGGAAATGGTCGTTTGACTAAATCCAATTAATGACTAAGACCTCAAAGAGTGAAAAACTCAAAGGAAACTCCCCAGTGGAGTCACCAATTTGTTGTCCAGGTAAATCTCCTCTGCAGATAGAGGCATCCCTCTAGCCCTAGGGTGGGTATAGCCACTACGGGAACATACTAACATCTACCTTCCTAGACTATAAATTAAATTCAGAGCAAAGAATATTTCCTACCTCATTCTGATGCTATGTTTTCGTCTTTTGTCAAAGCTTGTTGATCCGTTGCTCTTCTCAAGCTCGAGGCACGCTGCTACCAATGTTTTATTACCTGTACAGACAGTCAAGACATCACAACAAGCATAAAACCAAGACAAACATAAAAACAATTACAACCTGTCTAACTGATCAAGGAATGCTAGGAATCTCATTATAAATGTAAACAACAATGGAAGATAAACATCAGGTGCATTTTATTATGATAAAGACAAGGGGAGTTTACAACCAAGCCTTGATGTTGAGGCTCTCCTTCGGCAGGTCTGTATCCAAGCACATTTGCCACACCCTCATGAACAAAGGTCCAAGATCTCACTATGTTCTCAACACACACAAACAATCACACTTTGCACTATTCTCCCAAAGCTATGATTGCTTCTTCTCTATGCTAAATTTTTCAGCTATCTGTTCAACTAGAACCTATTCAACTAGCTCATCAATGGAAGATGGCTATATTTATAGAGGAGAGGAGGAGGTTTGGATCCCTACAATAGTGGAAGGGAGGCCTTATCCCTTGGGAGGTTTCCCCATAAGGTGGAAACAAGAGGCCAAAGGAGGGAGGCCATGGTTATTCAGTCGAACCACTCCCTATGACTCATCTACGAAGTTGTGATCGAAAATTTGCCTCTATTTTTAAAAAAATTTCCATAAATAGATTGGCACGGGTGCTTAACTAGGACAGAGCGCCAACTGGTGTGGGCTCAATGTTAATTTTCCTCATTGGTACGAGGGCATAACGGGCTACCAGTGCAGAGGCAAAAACAAGTGTTTTTAGTGGTCTACTCAGGAAATGGTCAACAGAGGGAATGTTGTCCTCATGGCAAGGGATGTAATGATGGTATTTTCAAGGCATGACACTTCTAATTAGTCACAGAAATGAACCTCCAATGGGTGAGATGGGGATCATAGGGACAGTGACAAATTACTGTGTAATAGGAAGACACAAAGGAGGAGGAATATAAAGTGCCCTTACCCACTGTCAAATCTCCAAAAAGTGAAAAGGAAACCCTTGAGGCTCAAACCAATTCACGATCTAAATGAAACACAACCAAATGACAATGGCACTGCCCACAAACAGAAAGGTTGTTGATCTGAATTGAGTCTAGAAATAACTTCTCAACATCCCCTTGGAGTATAACTATATTTGGGGCTATCCTCATTGTAAGCATCTTATCGTATCAATTAATTATTGAAAATATTGATATGTTCTTAGACACCGTTGGCTCTTTTTCATCTAAGAAATTTTACGCTTATTACATAAGGTGAAGCATATACCATGCCGCTATCAAAACGTAGTGGAAATGTACATACATCCTTGATAGAATGGTGGAAAATGCAGAAAACAAAAATGAGCCTCTAAGGGATTAACTCATATTTCTCTATAAAGAAAAGAGTGTTTAGTCTAGAGTCAATGCTTCTACAGAGTTCAATGTTTCAACCTTGCACTCTAGGCAATAGGAGATCAGCTCACAGTCAAGCGTATAATGATGGATGTAATTCTCCAAAATCTTGGTATTACAGAACACGAGCTGAAAGACAAAAAGGATTAAAAATTTAAAAATTATCCAGACTACTCTATAAATCGTGGAGACCCGATTCCTAGCTATGGATTAATCTAATGAGAGAGATGAGTTTTTGTAATCCCGACCTTGTCTATCACAGCTAGTTTGTGATTTTAGAACATATTGATGAATCCTTTCATGCATCACAATAATTTTTTTACTGTAGTAAACTTTATAATGCAAGGGCATCATGTGCGGTATCAGTTCATGAAAGATCACCTAATATTATTATTTGGAAATTGCTTTGAGAAAGACACCATGAGGTTGGGAGCTGCACTGCATAAACAACTTTATTCAGTCCAATAGGTATCTATCTCATCAATTTCACCTTTGGTTTGCGCTAAGCCTCATCCCATTTTAACAGACCATGGCAACAATGGAACATTTTTGGAGACTTTAACTTTGTGACTGAACGAAGACCCTATTGAAAATTACCTAGTATATTTGATGGTCGGCAAAGGAAGAACTGATATTGGAGAATAGGATCGGATGGTTATCTGGCAGTTTACTCTCTGTATTGGAAGCTTGTGAGCCCGCATATATTCTTTTAAAAACATTCTCCTACTTCCATAATAAAAATATTCCAAAATTCCTAGCCACCAAGACCCGTTGAAAATTGCCTCGTAAATTTGATGGTTGGGAAGGAAAACTAACAGTGAGGCACAAGATTAGATGTTAATCTAGCAATTTTCTCTCGATATTGGCCACTTATAATTTTTCGATATATTCTTTTGACAACATTGTCCTTCTACTTCCCCAATAAAAAAGGTTCTGAAAGCCTGAACCACTCTCTTTTAAGATAAAAACTTACATTTTTAATGAAATTTTATTAAAGTTATGATTAAATTCAACTCTCAATTCTGTCTATTGAAAAGGAGGTTCAATAGACTAGGTAGATCTCAAAGGACGTTAAAAGTGAAATCAATCAAACAACCAAACTGAACCATATCACCCAAAGAATTTAAAACCCATAAGGCCGGTTAAATATTTATCTTATCGAGTAAGACCTATCAAAATAAAAAACAAAATGAGTTCACACATTTGCAATGGATGAAAGAAGCATTGTTACCAGTAATAAGAAAAACTCTAGACTCCAGCTGTTTCAGGAAAATAACATGATTGTGCTTAAAGTGTCAAGTTAGAAGGATCAGTACAATTCCCAGAGTAATGATGGACCTATATAGTCTGAAAAAGTAGATTTCATAAGAGAAATAACAAAATAAAAGAACCATGCCTACCCAATGATCACTGAATAGTATCTGCAAAAATAGATCTAAACAATAAATTATTAACAAGTCTATAGGTGTATTGAATAATGTCTGTAAAAATGAGAGTAAAAACCTATACAGATATTGAAAAATGACTTTAGAACTTGATCCTAAAGCCTAAACCCTAGATTACTAAAAATACTTATATGGGTATTAAATAATGAAAAATGACTGTAGAACTTGATCCTAAAGCCTAAAACGTAGATTACTAAAAATACTTATATGGGTATTGAATAATGACTGTAAAAATTGATTTAAACGTAGAAATATTAGTTTACCTGAGCTTGGTAGGCTTGGGCTTCCTCTTGTTAAAGAGGGGCTTGGGCACGTCTTCTGCAGGAGAGAATTTGGGAGCCTTTGCATCAGATTTGGGCACTTGCAGTTGTTTGGCATGTTGGGGAAAATTACCCCTGTTATTTTCCTTGAGGGCCCAAATACCTCTTTTGTGATACATTTCCGATCTAGAAAAATGACATACTCACCTTATCAATTATTTGTTTCTTGAAACCCTATACTTCCTTTCCATGGTCATCTCTCTTCTTGCTACTGCAACAATCTCTTCCTCTGCTATCAGCTACAGAGGACTTATAGGCTTGCTATGAAAAGAGGCTAGTTTGGACTTGTCCCTGTAACTAAGAGGGAAAACAATGCAATAATGCTTTGGTAGGAAGAGTCAACTAGGCAACCTATTGCAATATCAGAGGTATTTTCAAGAAAACACAAACGGGTAAGAAAAAAAAACTTAGACAAATCCTCTGGTAATTTCCCTTTTCTTGATGTTGCATTCATTCTTTCCACTGTTTAGTAGTGAAATATCAGATCGATTTTCAAGAGAAAAAGAAAACTCGGACAGATCCTCTAGTAATTTTCATTAACAATGCAATGACGCAAAAAAAAATGTTCAGCTTCTTTGTCCTTCTAAAGAAACAAAACAAATGAAACTTACGGAGTTCTGAGTCGGCCTACAGAGTTTTGATAAGCAAACATAAACCCTCCCATCACACCAATAATCCATGTTGTCACCATAGACGGTCCTCTTAAGTTGTAGTTGCCACCTGCGAGGTAACGAAAGGGCACAGAGGCGCTGGTGATGGTGGTCATCCAGAGGTAATCGAGGAAGCTGAAATTGGCCATTGTCTTTGTAAATTGTGGGTTACTGGCGATTACCAGTTATTCTAGCTCAGGTAGCTTGCCAATGTTGATCTGTCTTCAAGCTCATTTTCTCAGTCTGATTTTATCTCTGATAAATATCTCTCTCTTTGGTCCAATTTTGCGTTGCTGTAATAATGACTTGTCTCCAACCCTCAATTTGTTTACTTCCCCTCTTATTTTTCAGAATTTTTCCGTCTCTTTGAATGAATTGTGTTAATTTCTAATTTAATACCATTAAAAAGTTTTAATTTTTAAATCAAAATAATTCAAATGATAATTTAGGATTTTAAGACAAAATATTAGTTTGGCTTAAAAAAACGTTTTAAAGTAAAAGTATCTTTATGTGCTAGTGATATAATTGTTATTATTGTTAACTATTTAGTGTTTTTATCAATAGTTAAGTAATATTATTAATTAATGAGGATTATTACTAATTATTTTTATTCATAAGGATTATTTTAAGATATTTGTGCCAGTGTAAGTCTAAAAAATCCAATATACAATGGTGTCTTTGCGTAAAAATTAAATTATATAGGGTAGTGATGAGTTTCCTAATTAAAATTCCCATGATTAGATGGAAAAGTGGCAAAGAATATCCATTCAATATGGAAGTAACATTCAAATAATTGCATTGTAATGACAACATAATCCTTGTAGCATGATAACGTATCCAAAACAAACACATGAACTCAAAGAGCTATAAAATAAGTATATTATAATTCATTTTATACGTGAATGAAGTGTAGGAAAGTAAATCATAGAGACACTATACCATGGGCTACCCTATCAAGTGCAAGTGGTGGGAGTGCTCTCAAGTATGAAATGGATGATGGCAGATGATGAGAAGTTATTAACACCTATGTAAGTAAATCCACCCTCTAGAATGAGGACTTTCACCTCTCCTTTATAGAACAGAATACGAATATAGAGAATGTAATCAATGAAATAGAGGGGGATCAAGTTGTGGGTTACAGGCCTATGTGCTAGATCATTTTGGATGTCACAATTTCTATCTAGTGAATTTTCTCTCTTTCAAAACTAGGTTTGTTGAAAGCACACATCTCCTCAAAACACTTTGTAGCTAATTTTTTCCCTTTAATTGACAATTGTGTTTAAAGTATCTTTAGTGAGGCACATGTCTTCTAAAATATGTGTTATTTTAGCATGTAATACTCAGGATAGTGCATTAAATGTATGAGCAACAATTCAACACAACACTGTTGCACTAATTCTCCATGATATCTACTTTTTTCTTATTATGAAGTTCCAACATACTAGAAATAGTTCAGTATGGTGCCCCCTTTGTAACAACTTGTTCTTTCCCTTTAGTAAACATATATATCTATTGATTGTTGTTTGTATGGATGAAATACAAACATTTCCTAGAATGATCCTCCTTGAGCACACCCTCTCCAAGACTGTTGACTGTTTACATGGTTGAAACACGAAAAATGCCAATAATAATCCCTTTTGACTACATCACCTCTCAATATTTACCTTTCTCATTGTAATAATTAACATGTGTGGATGAAAATATGTCTAATTCGACTTCATGCATAAAAGAAACCATGCATATATGGCTAGATTGAATTACATCATGAGGAGTTTCCAAGAAGATGCTCACATGCAAGGTGTGAGAATAAAGGTTTATTTTCTCTAAAATAGTATGATGCCTAGAGAGGCTAAAATAAAAAGGGATAAGGTGTGTAAAAATAGAAAAAGGCCCTCAAGAAAGGCATCACTTCCTAGGCTAGATTAGAGGTCTAGGCATCCTCCAATTTTGAACGAAATACGATGGTGGAATTTCAAATAAATTGATGCCCTAACTATCACACCAAGAGGGAACCCTTGAAGCTCCTTTGACTTAGGGATTTCTTGAAGGTTTTCACTTTGTAGTTCATCATTCAAAAAGTGATATTTTGGGCAAATGATTACACTTCCAAAGAGTGTTCCATTTGTTTTTTGTGGGGATGTGAGTGGAGTTAGATAAGAGGCCATAAGCTTCTTTTATGTTGAAGTGGCCAGCTGCATTAGAGCCCCATCTTAGCTTGTTCAGCTCATCATCCCTTTGAATCTGAATTTTCCTTATCTCATCAACTAGGTTAGTCCAATCCCGGGGGTGATTTTGTTGGACCCATTCCGGGGCCTCGAGTCATTACCTCCATTCAGTGTTTTCTTCGTTTTTCCATAATACTTTGACAAGCCTTTTGTTGTGGCTGTCCATATGAGTTTGGATTTGTTGGAATTGGTCTTGATTGAGATGAGGGTGTTGCTCCCCGGCATCATCCCAAAATGGTGTTGTATTGCCATTTCGAACTTCCCAAAAGCAATGGTTTTGGACCATTGCTCTGTTCTCCCAAGCTTCGTTCTAGACCGACGAACCTTTGAGGCTTCCAGAGAGCCTGATGAGAGACTTAGGGTTGTAATATGGGGCATATTTTTCCTGCCAAAGTGCTGCCCAAGAGGTGTTGGGGCTGGTGATCCATCTCCACTAGGTTTTGGCACCCAGAAATTTTCCCAAAAACTCTGGGCCTCTGAGACAAAGCCCCCCATAGTTTTTAGGTCTGCAGATTTTTCCTCAGGCTATTAGGGCCCATTTTCCCTTGCTCTCTTTGCCTTTCCATAAGAAGTCTCTTTTAATGGTTTTGATTTGGTTTGAAATAGATTTGGGAGAAAAAATGGTCCAGTACTGGTATTGAGGAATGGCTTGCAGGACTAAGCGAACCAAGACTAATCTGTCTGGGAGATTTAAGGACCTGAAGTCTAATTGGAAATCTTTTTTGTTTTTAGTTTGGTGACCATAGATTCCGAGTTGGATTTGGCCAGGGATTTATCAGTCAGGGGAACTCTGAGGTACTTGGAGGAGAAGGATTTGAGATAAAAGCCTATAATGTGAGCTATGTTGAGTTGAGTGGTCTAGGAGGTATTGAGGAAGAAGTGTTTTGATTTGGCTCTGTTGATGGATGTGCAAAAGGCCTGGGCAAAATCAGCAATAATATTTTGGAAGGAAAGGGCTTCTTTGACTGAGGGAGAGCCCATAAGAAGAGAATCATCCAAAAATTGTGGTAAGTTGAAGGGGGGTTAGAGGGGTAGAGATTTAAACCAGAGATGCTTCAATAATAAGGTGTTTTCCTATAATGGATTTAATAAATTACAATTAAAGCTTGTGCTAGTTGTAAGATCCGTTTACAATTACAAGCATACATAAATTAACTAGTTGATTGAGAGGCAACGAGTAAACTTCTCAGCCCAATATGTCAAACAAGTATGGGTTTATTATGAAGTGATCATCTGCCATGGTTTAGTTTTTTGTTTGTATGGATGAAATACAAACATTTCCTAGAATGATCCTCCTTGAGCACACCCTCTCCAAGGGCTTAGGGCTTAGAGGATTTAGCAGTTAAGGATTTTAGGGGTTAGGGGTGAGGGGTTAATGGGTTATGGTTTAAGAGTTAACGGTTTAGCAGTTTATGGGTTAAGGGGGTAGAGGTTTAGAGGTTTAGGGTTTTAGTGTTTTAGTGTTTTATGGGGTTAAATGGGTTAGGGGTTGGGAATTAGCATTTAAGGGGTTAAGGGTTAAGGGTTAGAGGTGTATGGTTTAGGAGTTAAATGGGTTTATGGTTTTAGAGGTTTATGGGGTTAGGGGATTTAGAAGTTAAGGATTTTATGGGTTATGGATTAGGGGTTAAGAGGTTAAGGGGTTAGAGGTTTAGGGGGTTAAATGGGTTAGGGGTTTAGAGTTTTAGGGGGGTAGGGGAGTTAGAAGTTAATCATTTTAAGGGTTATGGTTTTGGGGGTTTAATGGGTTAGGGTTTTAGGGGTTTAGGGGGTTAAATGGGTTAGGGGTCAAGAATTAGGGTTTAAGGTATTAGGGGTTAAGTGTTTAGAGGTTTAGGGTTTAGGGGGTTAAATGGGTTAGGGGTTTAGGGGTTTAGGGGGTTAAATGGGTTAGGGGTTATAGTCATTTCTTAGGTGAACAAGGAAAAACCTAGTTGTAGTAACCATAACTTGGTCAAGTTGTTATAGTCAAGACAAGACTTGGTTGGGTTCCTAAGTCCCAAAAAAAGTAAGGGTAATTGTGAAGGCATGATAACTAAGGAGTGTCGGTGTGTGCCAAGGATTGAAAAGGCATGCTAACACATGCCAGAAAGTGTTAATGGATGTTTAGGAGTGTTAGGGAGTGCCAGGACATCGCAAAGGAGAACTAGGTCAAAATGCATGGAAATGAACAAATAAGAGTGTGTGCCAAGTGGTGTCAACGAATTCAAAGTGTCTCAAGGACAAAGTGTGTTAGGAGAAGGAAAAAATAAGACTTGTCGGAGGTAACCCTAAGGTTACATAAAGGGTTGGAAAAATTAGTTTCAGACAAAGGGAAACTTTGGGTTGGGCACAACATTGATTTTCCAATGACTTGGTTGGGTTCCCAAGTCACAAAAAAAGTAAGGCTATCTATGACGGAATGCAAGCTAAGGAATACCAAGGTGTAGTAGGGAATGCCTAGAAGTACTAACACATGCTAGGCAGTTCCAAGGCATGATAGGAATTTGAAGATGTGCCAGGTTCCAGGGTGTGGCATGACCACATGCTAGGGAGTGTGAGGGCCAAGTGTCAGGGAAACACAAGGGAGCACTAGTTTCAAATGCACGGAAATGAAGTATCAACCAATTCCAGGTGTGCTAAGAAGGGAGTGACATAGTATTCTAGGAATTTCCAAGGCATGTTAGAGTGCTAGGGAAGCATACAAAGATGTTCTAAGTGCCAAGGTGTGCCAATGTGTGCTAAGGAGTGTTAGGGAGTGCCAAGAAAACATAACAGAGCACTAGGTCAAAATGCATAAATGAATGAATAAGAGTGTGTGAAAGGCAGTGTTAATGAGTTCTAGGTGTCTCAAGGAGGGAGTAACATGGTATGATAGGCAATGCTATGTCATGTTATAGTGTTAGGGATACATGAATCCAAGATGTGCCAGGTGCCTGGGTTTGCCAACATGTGCTAGGAAGTGTTAGGGATTGTCAGGGAAATACAAGGGAGAATTTAAGTTGTAGCCATTGCAAGACCCCAAGAATTTTTGTCCATGGAGAATTATTTACGTTGTAGCCATTAAATTAAAGAAAGAGGTCCGTCAATTCTATTTTTTATGTGTTTATAAATTGGAAGAGAGAAATCAGAAACAAGAAGCGCCTGAAAGAACTAAACAAAGAAATGGAGGTCACTGGGATAAATTTGATAGCATTGGAGTTGATAGTTTCAGACAGTCACAAGGGCATCCAAAAAAACCATGACCTGATTGAAGAAGTGGAAAAAAAGCTGCCAGTCCACATTGAGGAAGATATCAATCCATTTTCGACTAAACCAGATATATAACCATGGCTCTCTCTACTCACAGTATTTCATTGAGATTGTGTTAGGTATCTATTATTGTCTATTTAAATGGATACTATATTGATAGATAAAAAATGAGGCATTTTGGATTGTCTATAGTTTTTATTAGTTCTAAAAAATAACTAGAAAAAATTAATCTGTTTGGTTGCAAAAAGTATTCTACTTGTTGTGTTGGAGAGTTTCTCTCAGGAAATTTATGGAGAACCCGACATATTTTTTATATACACACTGTGCAGAACCTTTATAAATCTACCCTTCAAATCGGGGTCAACCCAAATAAATCTAATTTGGGGGTTCCACTGCAACAACATTTTCCCCACAACAAGCACAATATCAGGCCAACATGTGTGTTGTGTGCATTTAAATAGATGGATAGGTGGGTTTACCCTTACGATAACATGGCACCTTAAAATCTGACCATAATTGGTGAGTGCAAGCATTTTTGAAATGGCATGATGAGTGGAGCCTTTTGCAGAAGAGATTATTCATTTACATTACAATATATACAACATGCAGTTAGTGTTCCATCCATGTTAATTCACACACATGATGGTATCAGTCCTTAAACTGGTACCAAAAAAAATGATTTTATATATTGACATACAGGACCATCACAAGATGTCAACAAAATCACATACTTATCAAAATCCTCAACCAGGAATATCCTACGTTGCTTCTTAATGTGCTTGCAACTAGGTAGGCATCAAAGACAATCATTGCAATGGATTAAGGGGATCTAAGAGAGAATTATGTAAGGAGTTCCTTCTAGGTAAAGGACATTAGTATTATTATTGTTAAAGGGGGTGGCCTACAAGGATACATTGGTAGCTATTGATGCAAGAGCATAATTTCAACAATTTATTTCAAAATTTGTATTTGTCCTCCAGAAGGTCTTAGAGATTTATAGAAGAGGAAGTTGGTTTCCTTGTTGCCCTATAATTTTGCAGGATTTCTAATTTTATATTTGGGATAGGAAATTTTAGTAATTTTAGGCATAAGTTAAGATGTTTTTTGATTTTTAAGGCCTCCTAGTCATTAGGAAAGTTGAGTCTTATGACTATGATTACTTGTGGCATCCTATGTATTTTTAAAACTCCAATACACCAAGGCAAATAAGTGGAGGACATTTGGGGGAAGTGTGATTTCCCATCAAATGTAGATCAGATTTGGGGAACTTATAGCTCTTTTCCTTGGACCCTACTAATTCTTAGAGGTTGTATTTGGAGTGGTTAGCAAGAAAAAGCACAATATGCCCAAGAATATTAGTGTTGGAGCACCTATGGTTTTGGAGAAGGGATAAGGGGTTCTAGCAGTTAAGGGGTTTAAGGGTTTAGGAGCAAGGGGTTAAGGGTAAAGGGTAAGGTCTTATGGGATTTAGAGGTTAGGGGGTTAAGGTATAGGGGTTTAAGGGTTAGAGGTTAATTACTTAGTGGTTAAGTGATTCAGGGGTTAAAGATTAACCATCAAGGGCTTACATGTGAGGGGATTTAGGGGTTAAGTGCCTAAGGGTTATGGTATTTATGTGTCAGCAGGTTAAGGGGTTAAGGGTTAATGATTTTAGGGGTTAGGGGTTATGGGTTAAGGGTCAAGGTTTAAGGGGATATGGGATTAGGGTTTATGGTGTTCAAGGATTCTAAGTTAGGTGTTAGGGGTTAAGGGGTTAGTGGATTTGGGATTAAGGGATCAAGGGGATAATTTTTTATGAGTTATGGGTGTAGGGGTTAAGGGATTGTGGATTTGGGGTTAAAGGGATAGGGATTTTAGGGATTATGGTTTAATTGCATATGGGTTAAGTGCATATGGGTTGTGATAATGTGGCCCATAATCCCCTTGTCACAACTATTGGGGGTTCCCCCATCAATTTCTCTGATTTCCTTACCTATAGGTCCCCTAGCCCCTATTGCATAAGGCCCTAAGGCTCCTTCTCATTCTATAATGTTAGGATTATAGATATCAGTAAACCATGCTCGAACCTCTTACTTTTACCCATCCATGCTACCCTTATGTCCCCTTGCCCCGATCAATACACCAAAAGACCCCCCTCCCCCAAAATTCATGATAATTGAACATTTGGAGGTGATCATTTAACAAAAACCTCACAACTACTCCATTTATAATGGTGCCTTGGAGCTATTAGATGTCATTTCATTGAGCTACAATGATAGGTCAGATATATGCATAACTCACTAAAGGTGTATCAAGAGGCTATTAGTCTATTGGCTATAGAATTTGAATATTTTTATTTGTAACTTAGTGTTAGTATGAATTCTTTGTCGAAGCGTACGAAAAAGAACCACGTTAGCTACGCATAACTAATAGCCCTAACAACAATAATGGCTGCAAAACATCTTCAGATCTGCAATTAGTAGTTAAAGTGCTGCAACAAACAGATCTATAAATGGAAAGACATTAAGCAGTAAAGTAAAGAGTTTGCTCCATGCATCCAACGGACAAGACAAGAACACGATTTTTGAATGAATTTTTATATTACAGGGCACCTGGGAGGAAACAAGAAGGTGTATCCAGATCTCCTCGATGGGATGGGTTCTTTGTAGTCCTCAGCACTTCAGATCTAAGCTTTCTCTCTCTTGTAGATGTAGAAAACCCAATGTAGAAGGTAGAGCTCAATGGGAGCAACAATGACAAAAAATGAGACCGAGTGTATAGATCCGGAGTGATCTAGTATGCAACAAAAGGTGAAGAATGAAGGGGAAAACCCTCCTATTTATAACAAAATATTGGGTCATTCTAGATCTTGGTGCATGATTAAAATAATGTTAACCAAATCTAGATCCACCTCTATGGAATATTTTATTATTATTTGTTGGAGGGAAAGGGTGTTTGACTTGGGTCAAATCCCTTGATTAGTAAAAAATAAATAAATAAATGATTTATTTATCTTTTTAAGGAAGTGGTTGGGATATAATCAAATAAATAATGATTTATTTGATTAATGGTGGTTGATTTGGTCATATTTAACAAGGAATATTATTAAATAATTATTCCTAGAAAATAATAAGATACCTATGGGTTTATCTCATTAATTTCTTTGTTTTTGGGTTAAACATGACTGGGAATAATAATTAAATTATGGTTTAATTAATTATTCCTTTTGGGGTTTCCTAATTAATCATAGTGAAAGCAGTTTTACTTGGGGTAAAACTGGTCTTACATGGTGTACTTGGGTCCATCTAATGATGAAAAGTTAGATGACCAAAAAATGGTGTAACACTTAGCGAAATGGAAAATATGTGGAGACAATCTCCATTCTTCTTCTTTCACTGGGCCATGTGAAATAAATGAAGCAAATAGTCTCAACCCCTTGGAGAAGGAAAGTTGACAACAATAATTAGCATGAACAAACAAAGAATCCAATGAGTTAAGTTTAGAGGCGTCTCCCTTTGTAAACAATCATCCATAAGCTTTTTAGAGTTAGTATGAATCTTTACTAGAGGTTGAGTAGTCTTCACATCACCAACAACATCCAATTGAAAGGTACCAACCCCTACAATAAAAATGATGTCTCCAAATAAGGTGTAGTTAATACCAATAATATCATGTTATGATTTTATTACAATATGATTTGGAAAGTACGTTTCCATACATGTGTGAAAGAAACAATCCATTTGGTTAGAAAAAGGAAGTCTTTTTGAAGACCTCAAGAAATCCCCTTGAAGGAGACAAGAAGGGTTTGAAACCATATAATACAAGTCGATCTATGAACCCTATTTCTGATGTGTTCTCTGCATGTGTTTTTTCACTCAGTTTGACATGTGATAGACAATATATGAAGCCCTTTTTTCCATGTATCATCTTCATTAGATATCATGTTTCTAAGAATGAAGTGTCTCGATTAGAGTTAAAGTTCCTATTTTAGTTTTTTGTCTTTTTCTATCTTTTAGAGTATGAATCTTTCTTGTCTACTGTACTAAGGTAGTTTGGCTTTCAAATATTCAAGGAATATGTGAGCTAATATAATACCATATTGTAATATTTGAAATAACATGATTAACTATTTAGCACAATTTATGGTGTTGGATTGATTAAGATGTTTATTTTTGGATGGATGGATGTACATCTCTTTAGCCAATAGAAAAAACTCATTAAGCATTATTGCAAGTATGTTATTGACATGTTGAAGTGCCATTGATACTTAGAGGTAGAAGATTTAGACTTGTATGTTGTCACCTATCTGGGTGTGATGATACCTTGTGGAGGTACGCAAAATTTCAAATTTTTTTTAACTCTTGGATATATTCTATATGATCTTGAGAGAATCTCAACCTTTTAAATAAAATTACAAACAAATGTACATTCATGCAATAATTACTAATTGATTTGGGGGTGACTCAACAAATTGTAGCATGTTGGCTAGTTGAACCTATTAGTAAGTTAGGGCTTGACAAATTTGTAAGCTTCAATGGGATTTATTACAGTTTTATGTGTTTTAGAGAAGTGAGTTTAGAGTGGTGGTTGTGCTTCCTTTATTGAATTTTTTTTCTTTGGTTCTTCTTCTTGTGCATGCCCATTGTGGTATCTTCTCGTTTGCAAATTTTTTCTTATTATATACAGAAAACGTTCTTGTTGCAATATTGAAAAAGTTGCACAATTTTCCTAATTTATCTCTGTAATACCTTGAGTTGTCTCATTTCTTTCAATTGGGTTGGAATTTTTGTTGTGTAACCAGCTCCAAAAAGAGAAGGAAAGAGATATAAACGCCTTAGAAATGAGCCACTTCGAGGGGGAAACCTCCAATACATTACATAAATGAACAATTCTTGGATGATACAATTCACAAAACCTCCTTTCTATATATAGGAGTCCATGGGGCCATAATGTAATTCTAGTGGGCCACAATGTAATCCTAGCCGACCTAACAATAATAATTTAAGGGCACAATAATAACAAAATGGGGGTTACAAGGGTACAATAATAACAATAAGGGGTTTACACTAACAATAATAAGGGCTATACTAGTGATATAGGGACCTAACATGCCCCTCTCCTTCAAAAAAGTGTTGTCCTCAACACTTGAGTAGCTCCGGGTGCTTCTGTATAAAATTCTCATCCTCCCATGTAGAATCTTCAGTGGGTAAGTTCTTCCACTTGATGAGATACCTCTGAAATTGATCGATTCAGTAGTTGTCGAGTTCTTGTTTCCATGACCGCTTCCGGTTCCAATATGATTTTTCCTTCCTCATCAAGTTCTGGCAATATTGTTTGAACTGGAAGATTTTCACCTATAACCTTCTTTAAGCATGAAACATGGAAAGCTGGATGTACTCGCGAAGAAGCAGGAAGCTCCAATTTGTATGCCATAGTACCAATATTTTGCAACACCTTGTAAGGACCATAGTACTTTGGCGATAATTTATTATCCTTCTTTTCTTGCTTGAGGGACATTTGTTTGTATGGTTGTAGCCGTAAAAATACCCAATCTCCTACATCAAAACTTCTCTCGCTGCGATGTTGATCTACCTGTTGTTTCATTCGATTTTATGCCAAATTCAGGTTATCCTTTAAGAGTTGGAGAACTTCTTGCTGATGCTCGATGTGATCTTCCATTGCTTGAACCTTCAAATTTTCCCTTAAAGATGATGTGATGGATGGTGGATGATATCCATAAAGTGCCATAAATGGGGTCATTTTTGCTGCGGTATGGAAGGAAGTGTTATACCACCATTCAGCAAGAGGTAACCACTTGACCTATTGTGTTTGTTTATCGGATACAAAACAACGAAGATATCCTTCCAAACATTTATTTACTATCTCAGTTTGACCATCAGATTGAGGATGATAAGATGAGCTATGAGCTAATTGAGTACCCAAACAAGAAAATAACTCCGTCCAAAAATTTCCGGTAAAAATGGGATCTCTGTCGCTCACAATAACCCTTGGGCTTCCATGTAGCTTTTGAATTTTGTCCACAAATGTAGTAGCAACTGTACTTGCTTTAAATGGATGAGATAATGCACAAAAGTGTGCATGCTTGGTAAGTCTATCAACTACCACCATGATGACACTCTTTCCTTCGGACTTAGGTAAACCTGTGATAAAATCCATTGAAATCTCCTCCCAACGTTGACTTGGAATGCGGTTATCCAATCTGGTTGGATAATAGAAATGGCACAAAGCAATGCTTCCACCTCTTCATTCTTTCTTGAGAGTGCATCTGCAACAACATTCAACTTTCCTTTTTTGTAGATTATTTTAAAGTCATAACCCAACATCTTTGTGACCCATTTTTGTTGTTCTTCTGACGATAGTCTTTGTTCCAAAAAGTGTTTAAGACTATCATGATCAGTTTTTACCTTGAAGTGTCTTCCCATTTGGTAAGTTCGCCATTTCTTTAGTGCATGCAGTATTGCTAACATTTCCTTCTCATAAATAGGTTTCTGTAAATACTTTCCTTTGATTGGACGACTTTCAAAAGAAATGGGTCTTCCTTCTTGCATTAAAACCGCACCAATTCCATTTTCTGAGGCATCACATTCCACAATAAAGGTTTTTGTGAAGTCTGGCGTAGCTAAGACCGGTGCTAGGCACATTGCCTCTTTAAGATGTTCAAAGGCCTTAGTTGCTTGAGGAGTCCATGAAAATGCATCTTTCTTCAATAATGTTGTTAGAGGTGCTGCTATTCTCCCATAATTCTTAACAAACTTGCGATAATACCCTGTTAACCCGAGAAATCCTCGCAACTGCTTTATGGTTGTGGGAACTTTCCATTCCTTAATGGCTTTAATTTTGTTAAGGTCCACTTTAACCCCCTCGTGAGATACAATATGACCCAGATATTCCACCTCTTGTACTCCAAAGAAACATTTGGACTTTTTTGCATATAATTGTTTCTCCTGCAATAGTTTCAGCACCCTGTCAACATGTTCAACATGATCCTTCCAAGACCTGCTGTAGATTAGTATATCATCAAAAAATACTAGCACAAATTTTCTAAGGAAGGGTTTGAAAATGGAATTCATGAACCCTTGAAATGTAGAAGGTGCATTGGTAAGGCCAAAAGGCATGACCAAAAATTCATAATGACCTTCATGAGTTCGAAATGCTGTTTTTGGAATATCTTCGGTCTTCATTCTAATTTGATGATATCCTGAATGAAGATCCAACTTGGTAAAATAAATTGCTCCATGTAATTCATCCAATAATTCATCGATCACAGGAATGGGAAATTTATCTTTAATGGTGAGCTTATTGAGCTCCCTATAATCCAGAGACATTCGCCATGATCCATCCTTCTTGTGTACCAATACTACAGGAGCAGAGAAAGAACTTTGACTAGGTTGAATTATACTGCCTCTAACATTTCTGCAATCATACGTTCAATTTCGCTCTTTTGGAAGTAAGGATATCTATAAGGCCTAATGTTTGGAGGAACACTTCCTGGAATCGAATGAATAGCATGATCATGATCACGAATAGGTGGGAGTCCTTTGGGAGTTTCAAACACCTTGGAATGATTGTCCAAGACTTGTTGGAGATCTGCAGAAATAGATGATTTTGATGTTGGAACTTCTAGTGAGCATAAATGTGCAATTACGCCTCGTTGTTCTTTCTTTAGAAGCTTTGTCATGCCATTAGAGCTTATTATCCTTCCTGGCTTCCCTTCAATACCCCGTAATTCGACTTCCTTTCCTTCTGAAAAGAATTTCAAGAAAAGTTCTTGAAAATTAAAAACTACCGTCCCCAAAGATTGTAACCATTGTACTCCTAGTACAACATCAGCACCTCCCATAGGAATGGAAAGCATTGGACTAGTCAACACATATTCCCCCATGGTTAGCTTGATGTTATTGCATTTTCCAGAGCGATTTATAGTTCCTCCATTTGCAACCATCACTTGACATTCTGGTGCTGGGTATAGGAAACAATTTAATTCCTTGGCTACCTTATAATGAATAAAATTATGGGTGCTACCGGAATCAATCAACACTATTACCCTTTTCTTCTTTATATGTCCTTCTATCTTGAGAGTTTGAGGAGTGGTAATTCCTGCCAGTGCATTACACGATATGGTCAGATTCATTTCTTCCTCTTCTAGGGGTGGTTCTTGGTGTATATCCTCTTCTTGTTCATTTTCTTCTTCTTCTTCACAATCTATGTAAAATAATTTCTTCTCAGCACACTTATGACCTTTAGTGTATTTGCTATCACAACTGCAGCAAAGCCCTTTTGCTCTTTTTTCTTCCAATTGTTGTGGTGTCAACCTTGTAGGTTGTGGAAATCTAGGCGTAGCAACATTTCCTTCTTTATAGAATTGAGTGGTAGGCTTCCTTGTCGCCATAATTTTACATTCAACTTTTCTTGCCAACTTGAATGCCTTCTCCAATGAATAAGGTTCCAAAACGCGAACTTCATGTTGGATGTTATCCTTTAAAGTGCTTAGGAAGAGATCCATCCTGTGTTCCTCTGTAAGATCAGTTACCCTTATATTCAATTTTTGGAAGTCCTCAATGTGCTGCCCCACTAAAGCCTTTTGTTTGAGATTTATCAATTGGGTAAAGAAGGTGTTGCTCTTTGTATCCTCATAATGTGCTATCATTTCCTCCGTAAAAATTGACCAAGTGACAATTTTTTTACGGGAGCAAAGCCATTGATACCATACAAATGTATTGTGTTCTAAATGTAAAGTTGCAATGCGT